>VWZL01001575.1:83213-156545 GCA_013396915.1 Stercorarius parasiticus
TTAGTTCTTTTTCTAAACTCGTAAATCTCCTTATCTCTTCCTCTCCTCTCTGAGGAGAGAGTGGGGGGAGGGCCATCTGTCATTACGATTGGCCAATACGGCCAAAACCACGACAGAATTTTAGAAATCATGATAGCCCATGCTAGAAATTCAGTGTCAGTGGCTGTTTGGGATCTATAACGTACAGGACTGCTGCACGCTCTCCCATCACACTGCTCTTGCCTTGTGATCAGTGAAACCATGAACGCATTTTGTATCAATCAACTAAATACACATGATCTTTCAAATGAGTCTTCTGAATGCCCTTAAAGTTAGTTTTACTGAAGCGGTTTTACAACTCTTATTTCCAGTGAAATTACAGAAATGAAAAAATTGTTTGCCTTAGGCTGACCTCAGGGAATTTCAGTCCTAAAAAATATCTCTACAATAGCTGAAGGAAATGGTAAGTGCAAATAGCTTTCAGCATCAAGCAAGAGAAAACTGTCAATGAAGTGACTAAATTTTACAGGCATTCTTACTGATGAGTTCTTGAAGTATTAAAAACATTGATTTAGAGGTAGGAGCAGTGGACAGGAATCTATTAGAAAGCAGGAAATATGGCATGACTATGAAAATCAATGCAGTTGGCATACGGAGAGACAGAAAACGTGAAAAAATGCAATCACCTTTAAAGTGGCAATGAAGGGATATGTGAACTACAGCTCCCAAACAGATGGGCTGAACAAGGCATCTTCACTGCAAAAATGAAGAAGCAAGCAATGACTAATTAATTTCTATAGGGACTGGCACAATAAATAAAATTAGCTTATGATAAGATTTGTTTGATAGCTAGGTTAAACCATTTGCTATCGGATAAGCAACTACTCCATCTTGTCAGTGTTAAAAGACAAACATTGACATTTTTAGGGGTGAATACAGACATGGTACTTTTCCTTCTGGGATTGTCACTGTCATGGCAGCAGAGGAAGTTGGGCTAAGCGCTGTGCTGCCTGCCAAGTCCATCAGTACCATACCTCTGCAAATAGCTCCGTTTGAAATCACAGGTTAGAACTGCTGCATTGTGCATGGGGACACGGAGGTGGACCTTCCCTTTGAAAGGAATCCAGGATTTCTCAACATGTGAATTTTAGTGGAGAAAATTTTGCAGCAAGGAACAACATTCCAGGTTTTTTAAGTTAACCACAAAATTCCTGTATATCTCACTAGGACCAGAATTTTACCTGACTATGCAGACTCAACCACACTTATCAAAACCCTATCACGCTTGCTATTTTATAGAGGACTCTTGTCCCCTCCCTACCTGAGGAAAAGGTCGTCCACGAGCGTAGTTTTGCCTGGTGATCATGCTGGGAGAAAACCCTCCATCACCATTGCACTTAGCAAAACAAACTGTAAAATATGTCCTAACAAGAAGTGGTTTGAACTTCAATATAATGGCATTTCTTTCAGATAGACACTTCCTTTTTCTTTACAAAACAATAAATGTTTTATGTCATAATTTAAAACGACCATAAAATACCTCATAAAAATAAAGATGAAGTCAAGCCATAAGATTCAGAGCCTAATCACAGTCATTAGCATTATATAACAATATAACAGTGTTAGAGAATAAGGTTATAGCTGCCTGTAAAAACAGAAGATATCCACACATTTAAAAAACGTGCATATTGTTTTCAAAACACAAAAATAAAATTTAGCTTACAGTGGGAGTTCTATCCCATTGCTAGATAACATTTTGCATTATGCATTACATCAATAAATAAAAAGTTAAATTTCATATCTACAAAGCATATTACATCCATTGGCATATCTGTGTTTCAGCTACCTAATTCTCCATAGGATCTCAGACCGTAACCACACAC
The DNA here is from genome assembly GCA_013396915.1 of Stercorarius parasiticus. NCBI lineage: Eukaryota > Metazoa > Chordata > Aves > Charadriiformes > Stercorariidae > Stercorarius > Stercorarius parasiticus. Next base: position 85,076 of record VWZL01001575.1, read on the forward strand.
CAACTCCTTCTTCTCATGGCGCCTTTTCTCTTGCCAAACAACAGAAAGCGATAGCACATGAGCTTCTATTACTTAAAATAACCTTTTCCTTCATAGCTTTTGTCTCCTGCCTTCCTCTTTTCCCTACAGCTTGAGAGGGATCAAATTTTGACATTTGACTTGCATGTTCTCCTTGGGGGAGAGCTCAGAAGCCAAGAACTGAATGTAGCATAGTAAATATTAGACACAGCCGCAGAAGTTCCTCTGTGCTGAACAGCAAAAAAAGTGACAATGATCACGTCTGATGTACTTAGCGCATCCCTTTTTACAACATCATCATTTGGCTGAATTTTGGCCAGAAGTGCTGGGCTTTCATTTTATTATGCCAAACCTAATGTTGGACTGCAAGTGCCATCTTTAGGCACTCTAACATACTGGACTAATACCCAAGTTCAAAGCTCTAAGGTTCAAAATTTTAATCAGTAAAATATTCAGTATTATACCGCGTTACTCTGGCCTCGACTGCAACTTGGACTGCACACCCACTGACCTGCAGAAGCCTGAACTTGCTGATTATTTATTCTCCACTGACTTTCATAATAGTAGGAGTTCTTCAAGCTCTCATCTTTCTTCTAAAGCACTCAGGAGGAGGATTGGGGGTTGTGAGAAATGTGTTTAAACTATGGCTTTTGCAAAAAGAAAAAAATAAGGAAAAAAAAAGCAAGCTACTCCCATATTGGACAAACAGAAGAGCAGGGAGGGTATTGCCATTCAAGGCGGAGCACTTCATAAGGTTTTAGAATTGAAATATGATTTAATCTTAAAATATCTAGGGGCTGGAATAGGTGTAAATCAGCGTATTTTACTGTTTTCTTCAGGAGCTGACAGTCTGTCCCTGTCTCTTATATAGTTTCAGGGAACACTCAGTAAAAATAAGGTTCAGAGTTCACCATTTAGTTTTTCCCATAGCTCAACTGAGAGTGTCAGTTATCTGTAGGTCTACCTACCCCCTTGTGTTTGAAGGTGCCAAATCCAAATATAACCCATTCAACCCATCTTTGATAATTACCGGGTAGGGATTTAGTAGGACATTTCTCATTACGCCAATCCAGTATTTCAGTACGTTATATCCCTAGTGACTAGATGTCTTTTTTCACCCTCCTTTATCTTTATCTCTCTCTAGGATTTCTTCTGCCTAAAGCCTTCAAATCATATTAGCTGACTGCTATATTTATTAGGCGTCCTCAATACATTAAAACATTGTTCCCTGTGAAATGTGCTGTTAAGTATTACCTTGGTTAGTAATTTAATTTAATAGGATAGTGACAACACATTGACATTGTGCAGGTTTGTGACCTAATGATTTATGAGACAAGTTACATTTGCAGACACATTGATTTTGGTAACTGTGCAATGAACAGAAGTGAAGAACAATTTTCGCTTTACCTTTTTTTTTAACATCTTCCTTCCTCCTCTCCCAGTATTACTTTATGCATGGAATGGCCTCTTTTAAAGGTCACTGATGGCTTGAAAGAGGTTTTAGGTCATGGCTTTACTTTCTGAATGATGCTCAAAGCCTTCAAACACTTGAGAAGCCCTGTGCATCCCAACAAGTGCCAATTAATGTGTTCCACATTGCTGGGCCTTAAAAGTCATATGATAAAATGCACTGACTGTAGTAATCCAATTTAAATGATGGCGATAACTTTTTGCCTTGACACTCAGACCTAATAAGGAGGACAAGCACCACAGCAATCCCATCACATGCAGAGTGCTTTTCTGCGTCAGCTGGCGAAGGTGGGTGGCCACGTGCAGGAAGAACTGGCCTCGTTTCACTCAGACTAAACCCACTGGGAGCATCTGGTGGGCATCGGGATCCTTCAGTGCTCACAGGAGAAATATTTTGCTGCATCACTGCACAGCCACACCAGCCTTACCGAAATCTCATCAGGTAATTCAGATAGGGTGAATGGAGAGGAGTCAGGACGTGCTATGGGAGAGAACTCTCTCCAAACAGAACAGGTGATGGTAGAAATTGCCCTGTTTTTTCCTCACCCATCCCCTAGCAGGTGTGTGAACAAAGCACATGAACTTTGTGGCAAGGGAGAGAGTGCACAAACATTTGTTGTCAAAAATATTCTGCCATAAAAGGGAAAGGTTTGTGTATGCCACAGCCAGTAACCAACAGCCGAGATGGGTGAGGGCTGAGAGTGGAGGTGGTGTCTGTGATAGTACTGCTGGCAACACTTGGGGTTTTCCACAGATCAGAAGCAACCAGGGAGTGACAAACCTCAGGTGTAGATCCACCAGGGAACACCTTACCTGGCTGCTGCCGACCTACAGCCCTTATACAGATGGAGAGAGGGGACCGCAGCTGGTACCTGCCTCCCAAAGAGAGGGATGCTGCGGCACCAGCAGGCACCAAGAGCAGAAAAGTCAGGGGTTAAATAAGCGCTTTCCTCCCCAGGTGGTATAAAAACTGAACTCGCCCACAGCTAGGAACCATGTAAAAGTCAATTAATGCTAGCATAGTACAGCCAAATGGTGAGCATCTTCCTCTACTCCATATTCAGTGACAAAAATCACATGTTGCTTGGACAGACCTATAAACTAAAGCTGAAGCTCACACATTACACCATGTTTAAATAAGACCACAATACCGCAGTATTTATCTCAAATCTAGAAGATCTCTTGTTGTCTCAAAATTTATCCCAGTTTAAATCTCCACAGCTGATCCACATTTTCAAAAGGACCAATGGAAGCTCTCCCCCTCTCTCTTCCTCTCCCAGCTCCCGTCCTCATCATGACACCCCTGCGTGTGCTCGCACAGCAAGTCACTTTCCTCTGCTGTTTGCAACTCAGTTCTGTTACTTAGTTCAACCTGCTTCAACAAATGTCATACCACCTCACATCTATCCCCATTGCGCATTTATTTTAAGATATGCTCTCTCCTTCTTTAAATATCTTTTCTATCTTTAGTCTCATATGGATATTTTATGTCCATGACAGCATTTCAATATGATTTCAAATATAGCTTTGTCTACTTTGTAAACTCTGTCAGATTACTTTCACCCTTATCCTTTTTCATTTTTTCTGACATTTGCTTGTTAAATAATATTGTTCTAGAAAGAGAAAAAAGGGTTTGCTTTTTGGGGGGTGTGTGTCTTTCTATATGCATTTGTACATCCCCAAATAGCTCCACCTTACTTGCACAACACTATTAAGAGGATTTCTACTTGCATCAGTACTGCATCAATCAAAAATGCTAGAGCCAGCTCTGCACGAGTCCTGATGAGAAGCAGAATACAATCGATGACATCCAGGAAGTGTAATGTTATGTTCCATTATTTGAGCTGGCTCTTTCAGAGCTACCTTGAGTATCTTTATACAGTGATACATTGCCTTGCGCAGACATAGCGTAAAAGACACTTTAATGTCAATGTGTGAGACATAGGATTAATGATGGAGGAGATTTAAGAGAGAAAAGAGGCAAAGGAGCAATAAGAAAAAGGGAAGACAATGCCAGAAAAGCCTTTTGAATTCACTACTCTGCTATAGCAAACTTTCTTGTTAAAATCACAAGAAATGTGATCATAATAGCAGGGATTAATTGAGATCCTTTTGCTGCAAAAGCATAGGACCTTATCACAAATCCTGAAGAGCCACCAATTTCCACCATCACCAATGTGAATTTGGTATTGGGTTTACAAGCTAATGTTCAGATGGCTAAGGAATAACAGTTTATACAAAATGTACCTTTTCATTGCCTCAGGCTAATACTCTTATCCCTCTTCTATCATTAAATTAGATTGTAAAATAAAACAATTTTTAGTCTTCTGTGAAGTTATTGATGGATTGAAATGTATGTGGCACTGTGATGCACATGTCTCTGTGAGTGGGATGATTACGCACATTAAGAGAGATCTGCAGAGGCCACCAGTGTTAAACTGCTATTCAGTTAAGGCTGTTTCAGCAAAAAGTGAAAGAATTTAAATCAATTTTTTTTGAATGACAAATGGTATTTGAATAGAAGTATTTGCTTAGCAAGTTTATCTGCTTCCAACTCTACTAAACACCACGACCTCTCACTGGTTTACGATGGAGGATCAGGACTCTGTTTCTCTGTCACAGATTCCCGGTGTGGCCCTGAGCGTCTCTTACTTCCAGGAAGATCTAATTAGGTTCTTACAAGTGCTGCAACCTAGAGCTCAGACTGAGCCATCGAGGGCCCCAGAGGGAAGAAGGCATCTCCAAACTGTGACAGCCACAAGCAGAAGTGCTGCAGCTTGTTTTAATGCAGTAGTCTCATGGCTGGAATACTTTCCACAGGCAGAAGAGACAAGGATTCGATTTCCTCTCCCACCCTGGGGCCCTTAAACCCTGATTCTCCTTAAACTAGCAGGCTACATACGTTAAGTTTGTTTTATCCCTTTTACATGCTGCTCCCCTGGCCCTGTGGTCTTCATTAGTAGTTTGTACGTGGGCACAACTTCTGTGAATAGCATTGAAGAATTATGAAGGGATGAGGATAATGAAATTAATGTTAAAAATTACTAAAAGAAGATGATAAATTTGAAATACAACTCATGAAGAAAAATTCTCCAGGAAGTCCCATATTTGCCAGGAGGGAATAAACATCTGGTTTTTATTCCAAGGGCCATAAGTTCCCATCACATTTATGCAGACAATATATTAAATGTATTTGCAGAGAAACAACCAGATGCTCTCATCCACCATTGTAGTTAGAGGCAAAAAAGCAGATAGTGGGGGAACTGTACATCCCTTTCAGTCTTTCTAACCTGCATACAATTCTTAAATGATTGCTAACTTCTTGGTACTGTGATTATCACTACAGTGAAAGCAATAAGCTTGTCAAACATACGGAAAATTAGAAATCTGAACATTTTCAATTATGGTTATTTCACTCGGAAATCATTTACTCACTTCAGGAAAATCTTTCCAATTTTCAGACTTGTCGTCCTATTGAAAGTCTCCCAATATCCTAGGAAATATCCTGTATTTACTACTTAGTTGTAAGGTATCACAACTGTTGAACATCACAGGACTACTTTTATTTACCTTCATTGATTTTCTTATCAGTGGATGGCTTAAAGGTGCTCACAAACAACGGAGAAGGTAAGTGCTAAAATACATACATACAGAATCAACAATGTAGTCGAAATTAGTTTTGAGAAGCTGCTACTTTTCTTTTACTATAACTTAGTAAAGACCAACTTAATGGGTACTTTATGATTTTCTAAGTTAGCACCACTTTAACTCCTTGCTAGAATTTTCCATTCCAGTAAAAGAACTCATATGTTTTGCTTTTGAGATTATGGGTTTCCTCAGAACATCCAGAAGACTATCACCCACAGACACTGCATTGCAGATATCCCTTTACAGAAATAGCACTGAATCTTATGGTACACCTATTTATTGATTTATTGTTTACAGAACTTCAAATTACAGTAGTACTAAGTTCACATTAAACTGAATTATTGCTTAGTACTATTACTGTTTATTTTGGCGATACTAATGCCCAAGCTGCCCTTATCAAAAAGCCATCACTGTGGTAGGCACACATGCACAGCAAAACCAGTTGCAGCTACAAAAAGATACTATCTTTACATCTCTGCAATGCCTAAATTTTATCCTCATTATCTACAGTGTAATTAAACAAGGCACAGTGACATTAAATATGACACAGAAAAACTCAGGGATTTCCCCAACATCAGTCTTGAAATCTTCAGCTGCTCTGTCAAGAAAAGACAGATCTCAGTTTCAGTCTAGTGATAAAACAATCTAAAATCTGCCAAAACTGATACTTAGTCTTCTGTCCACCATAAGAGGCCCCAGAAGGAGATTAGTCCATATCGCTGTGAATTCCTACGTGGTTATTTTCTATTTAAGAGCGTCTCATAAAGGTATATTAACTAAGTTTACAACATCTCTCCCTACACTCAAGTGTTCAACCCATCAAGTACTTCAATTGCAACAGCCTAGGGAAGAGAAAACGCCATAAATTCTTTCAAAATATACAAATGACTACTTTCAGTCTTAAGATGAAGTCTGTGTCATGGCCATGATCTATCCAGCCTCTCTGGAAATGAATCCTCTTGAAATACCTCACGAAAAACAATACTTCAAATCTCCCTTAACAGGACCTGTCAATGGGTTCTTTTATTTATTTTTTATCTTTTTTAAGCAAGCAGCCAAAGCCAGCCAAATCTTAGCTTTCAGTCTAAGGTTCATTTTGCAGCCCACTGCCTAAGGCACCCTTTCCACAGCAGAGGCATGGCGTATCTTGGGCACACACTGTCTCCCCCGACAAAAACCAGCACCAGCAGAGATGATCCATCCCATCCGTCAGGTCAGGCAATGCAAGGGGGCCCACAGCGCTGCACAGCCACGTATGCACAGACACACACAGGCTGTTTTGCAAAGCAGCGAGAAGGCAGGACCACTCCTTGTGCTGTGTGATCTCAAGCAAACTCTTACATGATGGGACAGGGGAAAAACGGAAAGTCTGAAGATAAACCGGAAATCCACGGTATCTTAGTAGTAAACATTCAGAGCAGTTTGATTTGCTGCAGATGCACAGAAACCAAAGTAGTCATCATTTAGTAAAATAACACACTCTCAAACATATACCCAAGAAATCAAAGAATTATTATAATCTTTTTCTGGGCTTTTGGGTGTGTTGGCTTTTTTTCTGTCTGAGAGAAATATAGTCTGACAAACTAATCCGGAGCCATATCCCAAATAGGCAAGCATCACAAAATTGCCGACTAGAGTTATTTTACATAAATGATAACACCAATGACTATGTTTTGGAAAAAGATGCAAAAAGTAATTACGGAACACACTTCTCTTAGAAGTCTGATCAAGTCTAGTGGAAAAGAGAGAATAAAATAAGTTGCAAAACAAATCAATTACAAATCAAATACTCTAAAATGGAAATGACTAATTTCTGCAGTCAGTGCAAAGTAATTGAAATACTTTTTGAACTTTATTATTTTCAGAATTACTTTCAAATGGAGATAAGCATTTCTTCCTAACTGCAGTTTGTTCTTAAACTATATGTAAAATTGTAGTATTAGATATACAGAAACTAACATGAAATCATAACTGGTCTACCTCTGTTCTAGATGTTACAATAAAGCTCCATATTACATCAAACAAGCAGACTGGAATTAATCAGTGTACTGAATTTATGATACTACAGTGAACATAGCTTAGCAGTAATTGTTCCAAGAGCAGATGTGTGTGTAAAATCTAAATATAGGTTTAATAAATTAGACTAGCTTGCTAATTTTCACTTTAGATGTTCATTTGCAATCATGATGTCTCAAACATGCAACACCACGTATCTTGAAAGGCCTATTTCTGGGCTGTCAGTTTGTTCTGCAAAAGTATATCTGCTTGGCATGTACCAGAACGCTTCCATTTGTTGTTAGTGAAATAGGTATACACTCACAAAATTAAGACAAATTAACTGTGCCAGTTTTGTAGAGCAAGACACAGCATTTTACTAGGGCTTCATTGATAGAGCAGGGCATGACTGCGGCTGCTAGGCGAGAAGAACATCAAACTGGGGCAGGAAGGGGCTGGGGAGGGAGCCCGGCACCAGGCTGGTGATTCGTGCCATGCTTCTATTCACTTAATGGAGTGAGAAGAGTTTCTCCAGAGAGCAACTCAGAGCAGGACCCTAATGCAGTTGTTTTGAACTCCCTATCTCTCCCCACTGACTAGAGACGGAGTCTAAAAAGATTAGTTTTAGTAGGGTAGAGTTACCCCCAACAGTGGCTAATGGACTAAGACATATGTTGAGACTCATTAAGAGCTTGATTCTCCTTTATTCCTGCGGTATCAGAAAGCTCCAACACCTCCAGATAACACAATATTCCTGTTGGGCACATTTAAATTATGACACTAATTTAAGACACTCACTCAACACTCCAGGCCAACAGTGGGCTGTTGAGGGGGTCACAGAAATCTGCTGTACTAGTCCTTTTCCCATCTGTTGCATTGCCACCATACTCTCAGTTCCAGGGGAAGAGCTTAGAGCCCAGTTTGCAAAACAGAGGCAGAAGCAGTAAGTTCCTGAAACCTCCGTGATGACTTGCTTCTACATCACGATGCCATTTGCACTCAAGTGCGAAGACAGTCTGGCATCCCACGCAGAAAACGCACTGTTGATCCTTTAGGGATGTGCTTGATGGGAAATGTCAGCAAGCAAAGAGACAGTCAAGTCTAAGTTCAGTACTGTGCGCAGAAGTGAATAAGAACATTACAGTTTGTCTGGGTAAATATGATCCACAAAGCTGGATTTGAACTATGGAAAGCATATGTAAACTAAATATTCTTACAGTACTTGAAGCTGAAATCAGATATTAACCTCTACAACTACAACAAAGATGAAGAGAAACTACCTTGAGGGAAAGAGTGAGAAATCCTTAGTGGTGGACCTGCCTGCCAGTTCTAGCATTGGGGTTGCCTCACTTCCCAAGAGGGATGGCGAAGTGCAAGATTGGGAATGGCAGGAATACTGCAAATGCTGGTAGAAAAGCTGCTCTGGGTTGGATGCTAATTTCCTGAAAACATGGAATAACTCCAGCCACTCCAAAAACTTTCATCAACTCGGAGCCTTTGGTTTAAAATTCGTCTTTGTCAGAAACCATCGATCAACAGGGTTCTTCAGGTAGGCTAAGCAGGAAAACTGACAACAGAGGAAATATGTCAAAGACATTTTTTGAAGAACTATTTATCCCAGTGTAACTACATCTTCAACAGCAGTGAACCACCGCAATTGAAAAAGTGGAAAATTCCATTCCAGAACACTTTTTTTTCTGAATTTTCAGAATCATTCATGAAAAGTATCCACTATCTGACAAAGCAGAACACATCCTTAACTAGAAAGATAACTGATGACATTGAACAGCTGCTGCGACAAGTTTATCTAAAAGCCTAGGAACAACGTTCTTCCAACACTTTCACTGCAGTAATGTATTTGGGTTTGTGTCATTGGCTGACAACAAACGAACACAATCCCATCTGTTCTATATGCCTTTCTGTCATGAATTACCAGCCATCAGCTTTATTCTTAGTATTTTGGGGCAAACTTAAAAGGTTTTTTAAAAAATCATTTTGAAAGAATATCAAATACCTCCATATTTAGCTCACCCAACATCTCTGCCTCCACCTAAGCAAGTACTCTGAAAAAGTCTATACGCCTGAACTCAAATGGAACAACCTATGTATTAGCTGCTAAGTTACATTGCTGGTTAGCAATACCTGTTAAACACCAGCTACTGATGAACAGCTTACATTGAGATTTGTTCAGATGTTTAGAAGAGATTCCCAAAACAGATGAGCGGAAGAAGAGCATCCATTTTCACACCATAGCAAGTGCCTGGCATGATTTCTCAGTGCTGCGAGTGCACGGAGTGCATCAAAGCCTGCGAGGATCTTGTGTTATCAGTGCTGTTTACTGAGAGATGTATTAAAGAGCACTGTAACGTGCTCTCTGACCTCCAAAGAACACAGGACCTTTCAACCAGAGCCACTGTTGTGTTGCAATTGCTAATTCTGTGTCTTCCAGATGAGGAATAACCTTGTGATATTGCTAAGGAACAAAGAGAATCGTACACTTTACTATTCATCCTTTTGTTTCCCTCTTGCTCTTTTACTGTCATGCCAAAAGGGTACTGGACTTTGATGATGGTTCTTCAGAAGCCAGCAAGGATGGCATTTCATAAAGGACGTATCAGTCAGCAAGCAACTTCCGTAGTTTTTGAATTATTCTTCTTTATCCCAGTTCATCTATTGCTTCTTTGGTTCTTTGATACCATTGAAGAATGGCCAGATTATGCGTCGCAGGTTGCAAAATACAAGTGCAAATTAGAAATTGCAGAATAGGGTCTACGTAACACAGCAGGCTGATCTAAAAACTTTTCACCCAGTGTCCTTGAATCAAACCCTTAGCTAGAGCGACCACTCAATAAGATTGTAGATGTCTCATCCTATTCTGGGCCTGACATTTCATTAGGGCACTACATGGTTCAGCACAAGAGGGTTCCCTTGAGGAACTGTAGGTGTTGACATTTTCAGAAGAAAAGTCCAGTGTTTATCACCAGAAAGGCAATATTTGCTGAAATACTGAGTTACTCCACTCTCCTCAGTTAAACAGGAGAACGTGGTATTTCACTGCATCAGAGCAGCAGGTAAAACCTGAAGAGTGACAAAGATGGGACTGTTTGGGAAACCTCATGTAACATGGATAAGGCTTATGCTCAATTTATGTGTATTTCTTGCCTTTCATAAACATTGCATTTATCCTCAATTTTAAAACCAGATCTGTACCTTTGCAGAGCAGATTTTTTTTCAACTGATATTAAGGGACAGAGGCAAAATTTGCATTTTGTAACACTCAATGCTCAATCCTCGGAGCACCCACGCGATGGGGAACCCGGGGCTCAAGCAGTTCAGCAGTACCTCTCACTCAAGGGTCTTGAATCCACTACTAAATACGCCTGGGTTTATTGCGGGAGATAAGAGCAAACATGCAACAAGAGCCCCTCTCCCTGTCTGCAGAGAGGGGGTTCAGCAGTTCCAACAGGAAAATCTGCAGTTTCCCTTCCAGTCCTGGCTGGCCACTGCAATCCTGGGTGAGAACTACTCAAATGCTGTGGGATCTTCACTCTTACCTCTGGCCAAAAATAATAGTAAAAAATTTTATATCAAAGACATAAATAAGCTAATACTATAATTTTATGTACATAACTTCCTTTATAAGGGGTGTGTAAAATGCACATTAAACCTGCTATTTATTGTGATGGTTACATGCCCATCTTTCTGCCTACTTTAGGTGCTTACAAGCCTCTTGTTATTGAGAAATTCATAATCTTTTATGACTATCCTCAGAAGACCTTGATACTACGGGTAATGTTATTATCTCCGTTTCAAAATTTGTGGAAATGAGGTACAGGCAGATCAACATTAAAGCTAAATGGATGAATTCAAGAGCTTCATGTGGGATTATCCCAAGACAACAACAAGAAAAATCAGAATTCCAGATAACACGAACTTTGTGAGGAAACGTCAAGAAAATGAAGTTTGCTTAAGTTTAGGAAAAGACTATTGATTATATAGATGAGCTCAAACTTTAAGAAGAACGAAGTACTCGAAGAAACTGCCTGATCCTAAAGGCTTTTAAGGACAGATTTAGGAGACATTGGCCTAGGAAGGCCAATGAAGTTGAAGATGAAGTTGTTTTTACTTTTGTGGAAGAGGGATGGACTTACAGGCCTAAGGAGGTACTCACTGATGTAAGCTGAAAATCGCTCTGTGCTTCAGAGAGATTTGAGTTCAGACCTAGGCGACGTAACCTATTAAGGATGATCTCAGTGGGAACTCAGCACATCCCCAAGTCATCCTTTTAAACTCAGTCCAGACTACTAGAGTAGTCTCTGGGGTAGGTAAATCCAGGCTCTTCCCATGCAGTCTTTTATAATTCCACAGAGCTCAAAGATGTGGGCCACGGCTGTTGGTAGGTAACGTAGGTAGACAATGTAATTATGCCATACAGAATAGATTAAAAACAACAGCTGATGCACTGACCTCTTTTAACATTAGGAAATAGTCATTACAGATCCGAGTCTCAAAATGCTGAGCATCTGCAGATACTACTGAATTCTGCTGGAGGTATTATAAACTCACTGCATCTGTAAATTAGACTTTTACACGTCTGGCCACTGTGGTGATTATTATTATTACAGAAAGAGAGTGCAGAAGAGCTAAATAAAACACACAATGATGCTCCTGATCATTCACTTATTTCTTTCCTGTAGCAGCCTGCTATACTGCTAAGAAAAAAATAAAATACAATTATTCATAATAGCATAACACTTAATTAGCTTTACAAGAAGGCACTAAGCAACATACCAGATGTTAATGAAATCCTGAAAGTCCATTTTATAATGAAGCACATATGTACTACCATATTTTAATTTCAAACTGTTTTAGAGATTACAAAGAGAAATTGGAAGCTACAACCTCTAGATGCAGTCTCAAGATTGCATGCAGACATGCAAGAAGCAAATTGACATTACTGGGAGTAGGATTTATAGTTTAAATAAAATATCACTACCAACAATAGAAAAAAACGACACAGCCAGTGCATTCATCAGATTAAAACAACTATGACAGCTGGCAACACTATTAGTAAATTCCCTGAAGATAAAAAGCAATACCAAGTCAGAAATCATTGGTAGTCTGAAGGTAGCCTAGAAAAGCCTCAAAGAAAAAGATGTGTACCTCATTTGATGAAAAGTGAGTGAAGATCTGCAAAGAGGGAGATGTGATCAAAGGATCAGGCCAGGAAAATTATCTATTTAAAATCCTTTAAAGCTAGCAGTGTGAAGCTCAAAGTCTCTATTTCTGCCCAAATGTAAAGTATCTCTCCAAGGGCCCAGGTTCAAAGCCAATCAAAGTCACTGAGAACCATAAATTTCGGATAAGGCCTTTACGATCATCCTGAGGATGTCTGTAATTACTGTCATTCCATTGCCCTTTTAGAGGGCAGGCAAAAGCAGTACATGGTCTCTGGCTCTTCTGTGCACCCAGGGCCCAGAGCAGGGATTTGAACCAGACCGTACCTTCTCCCAAGGACCCCCTGACTGCTGGACCTGATAGCAGTAAATGGAGCCTCTCTTTTTCCCCCTGCCCATGCATGGAAAGCTCCAAAGTGGTGCTTTTTGTCATATTAAATAGAGAAACACAAAGAACAAGTTTTCTGATGACCTTACTTTGTGTCGGGTAGGGCTACGTTGGTGGAGTAGCGTGAGTTTTTGCGTGTCTGAGTTGCTGCGGTGATGGAGAACCAGGTACGTGGTAGAGTCAGATGCCTCCAGTGGTTGGGAGCAGTCGAGTGGCTGTTTCAAGATAGCTGGTGATGGATTTACACGACTAAAGTGTCTGCTTCATACTTCTGAGTGTATCAAAATCTAGAGTGCTACCCAAAGTGAATGGAAATGGAAGCAATAAAGAATTAGTCAGTTTTTGAAAATGTGATCCTTTAACCACTGGGATGGTGTTTTATAAGACATCTTTCTTGCCATATTGTGGCACTGCACAGCTGTGTTCATATTCCTTTACCTTATCACAGTCAGGAAAGTCTATCTATTCTTAAGAAAAACATCCAAAACATAAAATAAGATATCCGACTATATTTTACAGCAATCCTGCAGAACACTCCACCTAATCCCAGTGATATTACAGAGACTAGCGCAGTAAATATTTTTAAGGACTGAAGTAATGCAGCAACTCTAGCAAGTGAATTGATGCTCAGCAGCACCATTATTGTTTCTCTCTACTATTTGAACATACTGTTTCAAAGTCTTTGAATTAACTAGAAAGAGAAACTGCTACAGGAACTCATTCCGTGACCACTGTCAAAAAATGTTATTGCTAAGAGTAAGATTACTGCAGTGATTGGGACAACTCCCAGTTCTCTACAGAATGCTTAACAGTTGTTATACATATTATCTAATAAAACATGCATTTTTTGCAGACATATGTGGAACATAAAAGTTAATCTAAGAGCTTTACGTGAAGCTGAAAGAGTGCAAAAATGAGCAAAATGGACATGATTCATTTTTATTAACTTAATGAAAAGTAAACCCAGCAAGTTCTCCCTCATTTTTAAATTAGCATTTGGATCTATGTTGTTATTATGCAGTTCTCCTTCTTCCTTTCCTCTCAATGTATTGATTTTTCTTTTCTGCTAATGAACTAGGCACTCTGACAAATGTAAACATGCCAGTGTCCAGTAATTTCAGTACAGAAAACTACTAGGAAGCATTTACAGAGATATTCTGCAGTAGTCACAAAATGCTTATTCTACTAGTCACTTGTTAACATCCGTTGCATAGGTGTATATAATTGCTCAAGTGCTCCTTAAGCCACCGTTACCTGGCTGAAGAACTTGGGCAAATTGTTTGACTTATTCTGTACTCACATTCTCAGCAGGAGTTGGAAACGTGCCAGAGGAATAAACCACCCAACAGATGTTAATTGTGCACCAGAACACACAGCATGACTCCACGTTGTACACAATTTTTAATATTGCAATTACTCAAAGGTACAAGGGCAGGCTCTCCAGATAGCCTTTTGCACCTTTAAAATTCTTTCTGGAAATGTGCAAGGGAAGAAGACAAAGTTAAGAGCTTACTTTAAAGCACACAAACACCAGTGATGCTTTCAAAGAGTTCTCCCAAATTTTCCATATGTTACTGTAAGGGAAGGAGGTTCAGAAAAATGCAAGTACAGAGGCTTTGGGAGGGAAGACGAATAAGGACTGGCAACGACTGAACAAACCTAGAAAAACCAAAAGACGGAGAGGTTTACGTTCCACAGGAGCACCGTTGTGGCGGGGACCCTCTACGCACCTCTAGCTGCTGAAGAACTCAGTCAGGTGCATGAAGGGAACGGGGGAAAGTAGCTATGGATCCAAAAATGCACAGTACCATTTGCGTATTTGAATTCTAAACTGCAAATTTCTCCACATTAGGTCTGAATGAGGTATCTTAAGTCCCAATCTGTATTTTCTGACTGGAAGTGACTTTGTCTCACAGCATTTTTTGTTTTAGAAACTTCAGATAAAAGCTGTCTGGTTTACATTCTCCCTTCCTTCCACATACAGCGTTCATCTTGTTGGAGCTGTCAATGCTTTAGATGTTTATTTGAAGACATCTTTCACTCCATGTTTTTACAAGGTATGCATAATAGGACCCTGACCTTAGTGTGGGTACCATTTTAATTTCTTGCCTCTATTGCCCTTTAAAAAAGTCTGATTAAAAAGATTGAAAATTCTGAAAGGATTAATTTTTTATGTTCAGATATTTCTCTTCTCAGCCTTGTTTTCATTGTCAAGCAAGTATCAAGTTAAAAGTGAACACATTTTCCAGAGACATTCATTTGATGAGAAAAGGAATTAATCTTCTTCTCAGAAAATGCTATCTAAATATAATTAGATAGGTTTACAAAATATATTCTTTTTTTTTTCCTCAAATGAAAACCATATTTTAAAGGAGATTTGAATTGTGTAACTTCTAAGCAGAGTCAAAGGAGCTCATCAACATACAAGTCTTTTATTGTCTGCCAGGCATGGAAATTTTGCCTGACTAGAGACTGATTTGATGCCAGCTTGCTGCAATTAGAAAGTAATTAGCATTCTTTCAAAGTGAGGACCAGAAGAATGGCCTGAGGTTGACATTCAGTTCAGTGAATAAGCAAGAAAATCTGTGTCTCCTGCTTTTGAGTAGGTGAGGATAGAATTTGGAAATTGCTGGCTGTACTGTAAACTCGGCTGTCTCTAAGGCCAAGCTCAACACATACAAAACAAAGACCTTTTTAATTAGTGAACACAGTATTGTGACTTCTACAAAGAAGTCTGTTAGTAGGTTTTTCCGATTAGCCAACATTTCTTCTTTGTCTTTTAAGATGCTGCCCTACTGGCTTATCAACTAAGAAATCTCGGCTCACTTATGCAGTAAGGTTGGTACAGCTATGAAGAAGACCAGTCCGAAGCCCTCATATCCTTTTAAATTCTACTTTAATTCTTTTTAGAGAACATTTTTGTGTCTCTTTTTCAGTATTTTTTTTTCCATTTCAGACTCTGTTCTGAACATAGAATCATAGAATGTGCTGAGTTGGAAAGGATCTTTAAAGGTCATCTAGTCCAACTCCCCTGCAGTAAGCAGGGACATCTTTAACTAGCTCAGAGCCTCATCAAGCCTGGCCTTGAATGTCTCCAGGGATGGGGCCTCCGCCACCTCTCTGGGCAACCTGAACGTGTGACAAAAGAGTTCTGCACCTTCATAAAATACCGTGAATCTTTAAACCAAATAATTTCTCTTTACACAAATACCAACCTTAAATTTCATCATGTGCTCATAGTTCAACCAACTGCGGTAAATGCAGATGTAAATACTCTGCTTATACAATCACCCATCAATTTTATTTCTTTAATTGGCACGCTGTTAGGAAACGTTCTGAGAGGGACAGAAACTGAGAACACAGAAATATTTGAAGTTTTCAAGAAAAGCTGTTCCATATTGGAAACAAAGAAAAATGAAAACCAATTATCTCTCTTGTGCTTTTTATTGCAAGTTTTATATTTATATGTCTAAACCAGGAAAGAATTAGAAGACAAATAGTCCCTGATTCTGCATTAAAAGTTCTGACTATTAGGCAATCCTTTCTCTCAGCATCATCTTTGAATAACCATTTCCCAGAACAAGGTGATAAAGAGAGTGAATTATAGTATGCCATGCAGGAGAAAGTGAACTAAAGACAGGTCAAGATATAGGAAAATGATGCACATTTTTCTCTTTTTCTTTTACTTGCCTGTAAATATCATGTTTCCTAATAATGACAGCAAATTCACTGGAAATAGGTATGTGAACCAATTGAGGACTTTTGACACCACCAGCCAGACAGGGGGCTAGCCACTATTTCATGCCCATCATTAATGGCTCTGAATCGCTAGTAAAACAGAAACAACAAATATTTACCAAAACCTCAAAACAGTAGAAATAAAGGAGAAGAGGGAAGAGCCAGCTGCAAAGTTGAAAGGAGAAAGAGAGAAGGAATATTTTTTTCCTGATTAGAAAAAATCAGTTTACAGAGAGGATTAAATTTAGTTTTCCTATTAGAACCTTGTTAGGTTTGAATTCCACGCAGCAGCATGGAAAGAAAATCTTGGGGAAAACAGTATATATAAGCCCATGTTAATGCTCAGCAACAACCACAATAGGCTGTGACCAAAGAGGCAATTGCACAGGTTTCTATTTCTTCACTTTAAGGACTGAAAGCAGAAAAACTTTAAGCATTAAAGAAAAAGTAACATCACCAGCAATGAAAGTTTTAACAAGTCACCTGCCAGGAATACATGTGGCTTTACAGACTTAACTAACAATAACTGATCTGAATATAAATATAAATAACTTTTAGTGTGGTTTGCCTTTTTGAAATCCACCCCTTAAAAAAGACAAAAACAAAACAAACAAAAAAACCCCCAAACTAAACATCAAATACAACAGCCCAAAGACTCTTATTTTGTCTGAAGAATGATGTTCTGGCAAGACTCCAAAATATGATAAAACTCATACAAGGGAAGAAAAAAAAAACCCAAGAGGAGAACTTAGGAGGGTACTTAGTATAGGAAAACACTGTATTATTCTCTTGGAAAACATATTTTAGGAAGACAGTAAAGGCTGCTATAGCAACTGATGGAAACGAAAATCAGTAACAGCCTTGCTTGACATGGCTATTATGGGTGATGAATCCTTAGAGTGGATACACTTTTGAGAACTGCACATGGATGCCAAAGAGAAGAAATGAACCAGCACACAGAATCATAGAATAGTTTTGTTTGGAAGGGACCTTTAAGTTCATCTAGTCCAAGCCCCCTGTAATAAGCAGGGACATCTTCAACCAGAATTAAGTTGCTCAGAGCCCCATCCAACCTGACCTTGAGTGTTTCCAGGGGTGGTGCACCTCTTTGGGCAACCTCTTTCAGTGTTTCACCACCCTCATTATAAAAATATTCTTCCTTATATCTAGCCTAAATCTTTTCCCTCTTTTAGCTTAAAGCCATTACCCCTTGTCCTATCGCAACAGGCCTTGCTAAAATGTCTGTCCCCATCTTTCTTATAAGCCCCCTTTAAGTACTGAAAGGCCACAATAACGTCTCCCCAGAATCTTTTCCAAGAAGCCCAACTCTCTCAGCCTGTCTTCACAGGAGAGGTGCTCCAGCCCTCTGATCATCTTTGTTACCCTCCTCTGGACCCACTCCAACAGTTCCATGTCTTTCCTGTGCTGAGGGCTCCAGAGCTGGATGCAGTACTGCAGGTGAGGTCTCACCAGAGCGGAGTAGAGGGGCAGAATCCCCTCCCTCAACCTGCTGGCCACACTTCTTTTGATGCGGCCCAAGATATGGTTGGCCTTCTCGGCTGCAAGCACACTTTGTTTGCTCATGCCCAGTTTTTCATCCACCAGTGCCCCCAAGTCCTTCTTGGTGGGGCATCTCTTAACCCCTTCATCCCTCAACCTCTCATGATACCGGGGGTTGCCCTGACCCAGGTGCAGGACCCGGCACTTGGCCTTGTTGAACCTCACAATGTTCACATGGGCCCACTTCTCGAGCTTGTCCCAGTCCCTCTGGATGGCATCCTGTCCCTCAGGCATGTCAACCACACCACTAAGGATATTGAACAGTACTGATCCCAGTACGGACCCCTGAGGGACACCACTTGTCACCTGTCTCCATCTGGACATTGAGCCATTGATGCGACCATCCAACCAATTCCTTATCCACCAAACAGTCCACCTGTCAAATCCATACCTCTCCAATTTAGAGAGAAGGATGTTGTGGGGGATTATGTCAAAGGCCTTACAGAAGTCCAGATACGTGACATCAGTAGCTGTTCCTTTGCCTACTGATATACTCACTCCATCACAGAAGGTCACTAGGTTGGCCAGGCAGGACTTGCCCTTGGTGAAGCCATGCTGGCTTTCTCAAATCACCTCCCTCTCCTCCTTAGCATAGCTTCTAGAAGGATCTGTTCCATGATCTTCCCAGGCACAGAGGTGAGACTGACAGATTGGAAGTTCCCAAGGTCCTCCTTTCTACCCTTATTAAAGATGGGTGCAATATTTCCCTTTTACCAGTCATTGGGAACTTCACTTGACTGCCATGGCTTTTCAAATATCATGGAGAGTGCCTTGGCAACTACGTCAGACAATTCCCTCAGTGCTCTGGGATGCAACTCATCAGGTCCCAGAGACTTATGTATCTTCAGGTTCCTCAGGTGCTCACGCACATGATCTTCTCTTACAATGGGAGGGACTTTTCTCCCCCGGTCCCTGACTTGCAGTCCATCCACTCGAGACGTATGGGAAGAGAAGTTGCCAGTGAAGACTGAGGCAAAAACAATTGTGGAGTACCTCATCCTTCTCCTCATCCATTGTTACATAAAAAGGGAAAGTCAGTGTCACACCCTCATGTTTATCACGTACCTTAGGCATCTCTGGTAGAGTTCTAAGATTTTACACAGGAGACTACATCTAGAGAAATTAAGAAAAGCAAATCTCTGGTTCCTGACTTTTTCACTTGGTACCTCCTTACTATTTCTATTTCACCTAAGAGCACAGTTTATAATGTCATGTCAAGATGAGCTTTCTAGCTAAAACTTGGTCAGGATGTGTATCTACACTGAAGTTAATGACGTTGCCCTTCAAGGGTGACAAGCAGCTCGGTAAACAATTACATGTAACCATAAAACAAATTAATGCTGAACCTTCAGTCATCCCTCACTGTCACAGGGATGTACTGCAGTCTCAGCATTCCTTCATGCAAACACTCTCTTGGAAGAGCTCTGGTACAAAATGGATCTATGAGAAATGGGTAGAAGGAGAGGAATGCAAAGAGGTCTCTAGTTTAGCAGTGAAATTGTGGACTGAAGTCTGGGGATCAGCATAAATAAGCTTAAGAACCAAGACAGACTTTTGTATTTATATGGATGATTAATTATTGGAGCATGTTACCATAAAAAACTATGTTTATCATGTCTTGTTGGCTTCAAATCAAGGTTGAAGACATCTGTAGAATATACACCATGATGGAGCTGAAACTAACAGGCTCAACATAAGATAAAATTCCCTGGCCTCTATTACGCAAGGTCAGAGCAAACGATTGAATGTCCCTGTTCGTCCTTAAAAGCTATGGTTCCATAATAAGAATAATTTCTGAAGTGATGGAATGAGAGAAATACATAAATTTTCTATGTTGTTGAGGGTAAAAGGCTCTTTTTCCACTTATTATACCCAAAGAGACTTATCTTCTAAACTAACCTTAGAATCAACACAAATAGCCCCTTTAATGTCAACCTCTTTCCTGATAAATTAACAATTAGACAGTTGAAAACAAACGTCCCAGAACTAATGGTTTAAAACAAACAAACAATATTATTAAATGTGTTGTTACAATAACTGGGTAGTCAATTATTTTCAAGTTTCCCACCAAGGAAAATACTTATTGCAACTTTGAAAAACCCACTTTGTCGACAGATTGTTTCATCCCTCTGTGAATGTAGCAAATAAGTTCACTTAGAAACTTCATTGACTATCTTACTTAACTTGTACACAGCTTTAAAATAAAACAAAACAAACAAAAAAAGCCCCCAAATAAATCAAAAGAAAAAAAAAGTGGCATTTCCTGGAATAAATTATTACTGATAATTTGACCAGTTTACTAAAATATCACAAAACTTACTTGTTTTAAGAAGAAATCCTGCCATCCCTTCTAGAGTAGATTATTCTATTTGCCTTAATTATCAAAGCAAATAACAAGACAGATTATTTTTGTCACAGTCTCTGTGATTATTGACAGCAGAGTCTCCTACTCTCTCATCTTCATTGAGTTTTTATTTCAAACTCACCTGAATTTTCTTCAGGCTCAAATTTGTCCACATGCAAGAGGTGAGACAGAACCTCCAAGCCATTTAAATCCACACAGATCCTCCAAATATAATGTTAACGGTTCTTTGACCTTAATTAGGCGAATCAGCAATCTAACATCCATGTCTTTCTCAAAGCCACCCATGTGGCATCACATTGCACCAGTGCTCTTCTACGGGTTTCCAACAGCATTTTTCAGCCTTCATAGGTTCTCTTATGCAAAAACCAGAGGAGCACCACTGAGAACAAGGCGAGATTGGGATACACAACCAACCGTGAAGCTTCAACACCCTTTCCTGAATATTGACACAGACAGAAACTAGGTCGAAAGCAGACGTTTTTGGGTACAAGTAAGGGGAACTACAAGAGGGGGCAGCAAGGAAATGAAGAAACCAGCTTGCAGGCTGCTCCCACAGCCCTAGGAAACACTGCAAATGGGACAGAGAAAGATTTGGGGTTCAAATGCAGCTTGAAAGAAGCTGAGAATTGCAAGAAATTAATGCATCTTATGTTTGATTTTCCTTGTGCTCAGAAAAACAGGAGGTATTGCGTTTTTTTAATTAAATAAGATTGCGTATAGGAAACAACCAGCTTCCTTACCAACATAACAGAAACAACCTACAAGACCCAGAGATTTTGACTAATTGCCCATGTCAAATGGAGAGAGGGGATAATACAACTATAAGTTTAAGTTTTAATAATTGGATATAGTAATAAGACCGACATCTCTGAATGTCCTTGGGAACGCAAATTCTTTTGGCAATAAAACATTCAGAATGGTTATGGCGAGCGTTATGAATGTTTATTAACATTACAGTACATTCTGGTTCCACAACCTGCGGGATGTGTATAATGGCGCTACATGCATTATTCATATTATGCAAGACCAAAATAATTCCTCACTTCAGTCTTACGCATTCATAATTTAAGATGAAGAGACAGTCTCTCTCTTACAACAGAGATGTTTATTTTGCTCTTATTCGGGTTCATCCAAGTCTTGCGCAGACACAAAGCAGAGAACGTGACCTAACAAATCAATCAACATGAGAAATAGTTAACAGCATTTCTGAGCACCTTGATAATATCGGAATAAAAAGCAACACCATGGTCCCTTTTTCTCATACAAAATATCACGCGTTAAACATAACAGAAGAAAAATAACATTATATAAACTAGCAGGTTGATAAATTCAGAGCAGGAGCACAAAGCACTGTGTGTAGGAATCAGAAACCTATTATTTCCTATTGTTTTTCCTTTGTCTCCTGCAGCTCTAAATTTGGAAAAGAACGAGCTTACGCTACTTTTGTGAGCCGAGAGAACGTAAACAAGAAACTGTGGTTGAGGATGAGATTTCAACCTGGTAGCTGCGACTGTCTGAACGCCAAGGTTAATAAAGGAATTGTTGACAGATCCCTGCCTACGACATGCTATGATACCATTTGAATATCATGTTTGCCCAGCACTGTCTCAACAATTCCCTTCTTAGTAGCTTTTCTGGTCATTTTTTTATACAGGGTCCTGCAAAGCAGATTTGAATACAGACTGTACTGAAATCCCATTTGTGTACTAGGAATATTTATCAGTTTATATTCTTCTTAAACACTGTAGAACAATAAATATTTTTGTTAGATATATATTGATTTATTGCTTATAAATTCACTTTTGGATCAAGTACGTTATTCAGGAATCCATAGAGAAGCTGTCCAAGGCATGCAGTGGAAAAATTTTCCGATACGATATTTGAATTTTTATCTTAAAAAATGCAAAAAAAAAAAAAAAAAAGAAATCAATTTTTTTGGGGGGAGGGGGGGATGTTTATGAAAAAAACCCATTGTATCAGCCAAAACCAATTCATTTGGAAAACCACAGTAATAATGAAAGGATTAGTGGCAGATTACAGACATTGAAAGAAAAGCATGAGAAACTGAACCTGACCACAGCATTCCCACGTAAGGCCTGGTGACCCGAGATCAAGGACTTTCCTGAGCCAGATGATATAAGAATAGACCAGGAAGTTTCGTAGAAATCCCAAAACTGTGAAATTGTCTAACCCATTTTTAAATCCCTTCCCACTTTTGGCCTGACAATCTCCGTTATTAATACCTTATAAAATCTCATTCACAACAATTTTGTAAGATATTTGATTATCCATTAATTTATCCAGTGATATTAAGTATACGTGATGTGGGAATTGACAATCCACACACCCTACAGAATAACAGTTTTAAGCAAAGGAATTCTTAGTGCAGTTTTGATACTTAAAGCCATACACATCTTTCCCTATAGCTGGGCAATCTTAATCCCTGCAGTTTGGCAAACTGAGGTTGCACTTTGCAATAATCAACACCGTTGTTTCTTCCAGGAGGTGCAAGTCGGATGCCAGTTAAAACCCTCTGTGAACAAACACTCCTGAACTCACACGGTAGTGCATGTCCCTTTATATGTTCCTCTCCAGGCTTCTAAAATTTACTTTTTAAGCATTCGGTCTGACAGGTGTTTTGATATATAAATCATGCCCATAAATTATGTCTGAAACCGCTTTGGTGTCTGACAACAAGCAGAGAGTAAGGATGCCATTTATCTAGAAAGTGATGAAAAATGACGCAAAAGAAGACCTTGTCTGTCCTTGAGCACACTCAGAGAGATGACTGCCCTGTGTGAGGCAAAGTGAAAATATCTGCCCTGGCTTGACCAAGGCAGAAGCGCTCCGTGTCCAGCTGAGTCCATCACCAATTCTCGCTCTGTCACAGGCTCGCTGTTGACAAGCCTCTTCATGTCCCGTTTCTAAAAGATGCCTTTAAACATTCTATTATTTTGTTTCCATTACACAGAGTTCACAGCTTCCATCTATTCACACAACATTGCCATTGTGCTCATTAAATATCAAGCCTAAATCAGAGAAGAAATTGTGAATCCTTTGCATCACAATAGCCAGAATACATCTGCCCCATACTTTTATTTTATTTCACAGTTTAGTCAATGTTTCAGTTTTTGGAGCACAGCAGTGGCATTTTTCCAAGTCCAAATCCAATTAGCCTTTTTATTATATGACTGCAATGCAGAGTATAAAAAAATAATCTATTGGTTTTGGTGCCAGTTATTTAATCTGGGTGTAAGTAAAATTGCTTATTTGATCGTTTATCTAGGAATGAACGCTGTGTCACAGTTTTACTGATCACACAGTTTGATTTTATTTTCATTTGTTATTAGAGACTGCAAACGGCGGAACAAAAAAAAAAGTATATTTATTACTTCCATTTAAAACTGAAGAACTGAATTTCCCACCTAACTCAACAAACCACTCACAACAAGCAGTGAGCTTGTGTGTATGTTGGTGTCAAGGCTATAGTGCAATATAAGCATGCGCTTAAATAGAAAGATATTAAAAATTTGTCAGCAGGAACACAATCAAGTAGGTACCGTGGTGTCTGAAAGAATGAAAGCCAAATTCCAGGATTGGAAAGGTAATTTTAGCAGAGAACGATGGCAGAGTTGTTGTCCAAGCACTCAATACAGGACTTCTGATCATAGTGCAAAAATAGTCCAGATTCTGCAACTGGGTTTTAATAGATATGATGTGACTGAAACTACCTGAGAAAACAATTTATCTGCATGTGTTTAGTTTCTTTTGGCTAATAAGCATTTATAAGAAGCCAAGAAATTTTATCTTCCTGAAATCCGTTTTCTTGCGCAGGAGATCTGCTTTCACTGTTAAGACCAACCCTTTCCCCAGCTCTTCAGGATAAGGAAATAAAGTGCAATCTGCAGTTTTGAACAAAATTATCGTGCATGTTATAAGTTAATTCAGCTCGGACCTGCGGTAGCATTATACAGGCTTTGCAGCTTTATCTCTAAGAAGTAACACAGACAAATTGCCTGCACTTTTAAGAAAGCTGAGTATCATGTTTGAGATTTTTGAAATGAGAAGTGAAGCACAGTTATAGAAAAACATATCCGCAGTGGTATATATTTTCAGGTTAATATTTCACACACTTTAAAAAAAAAAAATGTTTCTTTAAAAGAAAAAACATCTTCCTGAGGGAAGTTGCCTCTCTTGTGAGCTAAGCTCCATAACGTGCTTCCAAAGAAATCAGGGCCCACAATCTGCCCATCCAGCCCCACAAGCAGCAAAATTCTTCTCGCTCCAGCATCATCTGTGGTGTTGGAGAATAGTTTGTTTGTCACATATGCTCTCTAAGTGTGAAGTCATTCAAATGAAATGAAAGACAGTCTGGTGTAGCTCATTCATTAATTTTCACAGCAGTTGGTGCCCTGTTGGCATTTCAAATTAACGTAAGGAAAAGTTCAAGAGATTTAGCTTCATTTCAAATCATGTCTACTATGATTTTCAAGAAATGTTACAAATAGATTAAATTGCATTAGTAAAAGCTAATTGCAGAGCAAAAGAGAAGAATATTAAATGCTAAGTACCAAACCAATTTCAAAGTAATGTAATTTTATCAGCTGAATCATCCCCTACATGAAAGATTGCACTCAAGGAGCTGCAGCGGTGACTGTGCATCACTGCTCAAGGCTGAAATCCCTAAAGGTGCTGGTTGCAAGTGTTAAATGACAAATTGAAAAGAAAAGGTTTCACTCCTGTTCATTTCACAGCTCCAGGCCCTTCCAACCTTCTCTGCAACTGGATCCAGGGTCTAAATAAACCTCCACAAGCCTGCCGTTCTTATGCGTACAATAAACTCTTCAGGGCTACCGAAAAACTGCAGAGCTTTAAGAACATGCAGAGCTCTGGAGTTTCCTGACAAGTGCCTTTGGCTGTTCATTTTCAAAATTCCCAGTAACATTTTTGTATTAAACTATCCTGGTCCGACCACAAAATAGGGAACTTGCATTAAAAAACTGCAATCTCAAGTGTAATTGCAGCTCCATATACATTTCTGCAGTGGTTGGGGTCACTGCCTGTCCTTATTGTGTTACTTTAAGATCTCAGACACAGAAGACTCCGGAAATATATCAGTTCAAGAAAATTAGCCATTTGCTGACAGAGAGAATTAAAAGACACCAGTTCTTTCTGAATAATAAAACATCCGACGCATTTTATGCCTTGCTTCTGTCCCTGGTGCGTGGGGAATTTCTGCATAAAAATGCTGCACCTTCTAATGAAAAACTGGATAATTAAAAAAAGAAACAAAAGGTGCTAACACTGGGGAAACTTGAAAATTGTAGCCAGGCATTATCTAATTACAAATCAGGGAGCTATTTAATGAAGTTGGATCAGAACTGATGAAAGGACTGAGGTGCAATCACCTAATGTAGATATTAGCAGTACAGATGGCGGCATTTAAGCATTTCCTTTCTATATAATGGAGAAAAACAGGTTCCTTCAATAAGAAGTGCTTGTTTTTCTTATTAGCTATTTATTTTCCCCTAGTCCAGATGATATCCAAAATTAGGTGGGCTGAATCCTACTCCCTGGGGTACATGGATGCCTCTGAGAACCCCAAACGAGGCATTGGCACCCTTGAAAGACTGCACTGAAGGGTTATTTATGAGGTGGGAGGAAAGAATAAAATTCATCAAATTTACAAAAAGAATTTACCTAAGGGCAGGACCTGCGTTGTGGTGGCGACGCATCAGTCGTGTCTGTAGGTGTGTTGACAAATAGACAAATTCTCCCAAGAATAAGGCATTTCATTGAAGATTTTCTGACCTTATTTTTCTCTAAACGAGCATGACTTCATGCTGAAACAGCAGCAAGAGCTGTAGATTTTCTGTGATCAGGTGAATTCAAAGCTGAGTTAGATGGAGAAGCAATAAACATCCAGTGGTACTTCACAAATGAATACTCCATGCCACAGGAGTGGGGAAAAAACATCCGTGAAGAAGCCGTTTTATGCTTGTTACATTCAAAGCATGGGAAGAACACTATGAGTACATTTCTGAGCTTAGTAGACACAGGAGGACTGCTCTGGTTTGTTTTCAAAGTAGAAGCTGCATAAACAGAATCATTATAATAGCTCAGTACTTGATAAGACTACAGACCCAAGAAATGAAGCCATAAATTAACGAAAAAAAAAATAGAACAGATATGTGCATTGTAGAGTGTTGAATAAACGAGATAAAGAGCAAGGCTATGAAACAGAAAGAAAATCACACAAGTTAAACTTTGTTTGCGTTAAAACATTTATGTCTGTCCTTAGTAAACACTGGCCATGAGGTTGCCTTAAATTAGTCTGAACTACATAAGCTGCTCCTTTCTTTCTATAATATAATAAAAATATAATATAATATAACATAATATAATAATCTAGTAATATTATTATATAATGTAATGTAATATAATATAATATAGAGCTTCCACTTCAGCCATCTGCATGTGCTCACTTCCTCAGTGTGATGCAGAGATGGGTCCCATCACAAGGCATGCATTTCTTTCGTCCCTTGTGACATAAAAACCTTGAAGGCATCAGTCTGTAGACCACTGTCTTTTCCTACTTACGGGTTTTCAGAGTAACAGAAAAGAGAGCAGAAGGGCCAGAAGTCAGGAAGAAGAAAGTGAGATAGATGATCATGGATTTCTGTGTTCAAAGCCAACAGAGCAAGTCTAAGTTCGTAAAACGGTTCAGAAGCAGAAAAGCTTGTAGGTGATGAGTTACGGGGTCAACTTCACAGGGTATAGTAACACCGTATGCCGTGTCTGTATCAGAGCTAAGGTTCAGCCCTCGTGTGGCATACGTTTGAACTGCTGAAATTATTTGTTCTTCAGACCTGGATAAAAAAAACCTCTTCTCTTCTAGATCAGTGGTATCAGACCGATGGAGAAAGCTCTAATTGAAACTACAGGAACAGCTTAAAGGCAGTTCCTTTCCCCTACCTTTCTCTTGAGTCCTTAAAGATGTTTTTAGATTAATTCCCTCTACTTCCTCACCATGCACATTTATCTAGGGGCACTATCTCATCCACGTGTTCACCGCTGCTCTTCTGACATTCATCAATTATCAAAGCACCAAAAAAGCTCTCTAGAGAGACTCTGTTCAAAGTTTGTGCAAGCTTGTAGCTTGAGTGTTTTACAGGTAGTTGAAAACACTCAGCAATATGCCCCAGTCAACGTGCAAAAGGCAGTAAACAAAGAAGAGTTTATTTAAGGGTTTTTCCCTCTTTTGCCTTCTCCAGATCTTTGAACTTCATTCGGGGTTTGTTCAGAGGCCAAAGGGCTCTGAACAGGAGTTATTGTTTACCGATAGTACACCTGTGCTTAACTACCCACATCCATAATGACTTTGCAACATATCTGTAATTTCTTTGATTGAATGCAAACAGCCATTGCTACAAATTCTACCTGGGACACAGAATCGTTGAGGTCAGTTGATTTGGGAAGTTACAGCCAGTAAGGCAGTGGAGTCCCACCCGTTCCGCAAATTCGACAGAGCTTCCACAGCTGCCTCTGGGGTGAACTTGTAATACGTATGGATGAACTTGAGCAATACCTTATGCTTGAACTCAGCTATGTTATCACAATCCAAGCCCAAAATCTATCGCAAAATAACAGAACTACGCAACGGAACGATGGGATGTTTTAAATGCAAACCCAAAGAATTAATTTCTGCACATGTAATACAACATGCTGTGTGAGGTTTTGACCACCTTTCAAATAAATGGGAGAGACTAAGCAAAACAGGACTGTAATGAAACTCTCATTGTCTCAAGCTGTTATCTCATCAATCTGAACAAGCCAAGAGAAGTCGTGCTAAATTAAAGGTTGGGACTAAGGATCTCCAATTGCTGTCTGACATTTCAGCATCGCAGTTAAAGGTCTGCTCCTTTGCAGTGGCCTCTGTATTTTCCAAATTAAGCATCGGGAATGTTTTTCGGTTATTTTTAAGAAGGTTACAAAATATTAAATAAAAAAGAATGAGCAGAAATATCAGACTAAACATTTGAAAATGTAGTATGTGATTCAAATGCGTGCATAATGTGTTAAATTCATTACATATATAATGCTGAGAGACAAAGCATTGCTGTCAGTAACTTAGTCCCAGATCAGAAAAGGGACTTGGGAATTATCAAATCCAGAGAGAAAGAGACAGTGATTCACATCTCCCAGAAGATTTTCAAGAGCAATGGAAAACTCTTGAAAACTGAGAAACTAGCGCAGTGATCAACAGTTTCTTTAATTTCAGTTGTCTACAAACAAATCATGTATTTTGGCAAGTGCTTTTGTCTCTACCAGTGAACATAATAGCACAGTCTTAGGAAATGTTTTGGCATTTGGAATATTTCCACAAGTGCTTCAGTTTAAAGAGCTTTTAATGGGAAGACAGTGAATTTGCTGATACCTAAATATTTCATGGAATCATACCGAGTTTCATATTTTGGGTAGTAAACTGGGGATAAGGATGGAATTTCTGGGAAAGTCACAACATCCTGAAAAAACAATTACTGTGCCAATTCTCTATGTATTGCAACGCTTAGTGGAGCAACACAACAATACCTTTAAGAACCTGGACCTGGGACCTCGCATGCTGTTAATCAGAGGGTTTGTGACGCAGACATCATATTCTACACAACGCACTGCTCAGCAAGCACGCTACTGCAATTCCATAGTAGGCAGAGTCTCTAGGGAAACGGATCCTTTGTAAAGTTCTGTGCAGGCCTGAAACCTGTTTTTTCCCCTGAGGGAATGCCAATCAGCCAACTCGAGAAGAAACATAAATGGACTATGCTTTGTTCTGTGAGAAAGAATGGATTTATGTTTATATCAAGAAGACAAAAATAAGATCTAACTGTTGCAATCCCTTACAAATACCCCCTTTAGGAACACTGGCCATAAACTAAGTATTTTCCCACCCACAAAGAAAATTTTGGGTTTGTTTTTTTTACCTCTGAACAGAATGCACCAGGACGCACTGTACAGTTCCATCTCATAATCAGTACAGTCATTGTACTCCCTGGTACTTCAAGAATGTTATTTGCATTATTCTTAATTCTTTTCACCTGGAAAGAACTGGGGGAAAGGTCCCATAACAGGTCTTCAAAAATAGCACTTTTAAATCCATCTTTGCTACTCGCAAGAACACAGCGTTACTTCACTTACAGCCAGGCTTATTAGAAGTGTTATGGTTATCAGGAGAGTAGCTGGTCCAGTTTGGAAGTTTCAATAAAACAGTTTGATAGGCTGAAAGATCACAGACCTTTAAATTTTAGCAAATGAAGTTAAAAGCAAAAGGTAGGTTAGCTTGGAAAGGGAAGGATCAGCTTGTAAAGAGATAGAAGGAAGAAAGATATAATTTGAAATGCTTTTTCTCAATTACAAATATAACTCTGAATCCTACTAACCAAAATGTAAGCTGAAAATTTATAACTAGAAATTTTCATAGAAGAGGCATAAAGCTTTTAAAAGACTGCTTCGCCAACACAGTGCAACATGGGCTGGGTGGGGTTTTTTTTCCATATTTCATTTATAACTGAGCTTAAGGGCACTTATAGACAGCTATCTGTAGATTTACATAGTTATGATGACACAATTATGAAATGGAGAAATTGTGACAGTAATGGAAAAGAAAAAAGGATAAATGAAACAGGTATGAATGAGCATAAGCATCTGATTGTAGTGCTATAACATGGTAGCAGACCTTTATATAAAGTGTGATGGTAAGATTTGTCTCCCAGTCTTAGCGATGATGAGCAGAAAGTTGGCACAGAAGATCTATGCAGAAGGAGCAAAGGCCTTCTGCAGCTTTGACAACAATTTACATCCATAATGATGAACAATGTTGCACAGAATGTACATTTAATGTGATAAATAATGCTGCCACCTAACTTTCATTGGTAGCTTTCAATGTGCTTGTTTTACTATCCTGCCTGTCTTACAGATGGTGAAACAGAAGCAGTGCGAAGTGAAAGGATTTGACGAAGATCATCTAGGAGATGAAAATCTCCTGAAACTCCGGACATTGCTTTATACTTTCAGAGTACTCAGCACAGCGTGTTGCAATGCGGTGGCGTTGTTCTAACCAAGCTAGACTCACCATTCCTCATTAGTTCTCTGCACTACAGAAATCACTGCACCTGTTTACAAAATTATGGCTCCCTATGACTCACACAATCTCTTTTAAATAACAAAGTGGGATATCTCGTGGTTCAGATTACTATTTTTGTCACGTCCTTTTCTTCCTCTCTTCCTGTGGAATAAACAGTGAGGATTTGACATAGCCCTGCTCATATGATTTTGTCCTTTCTATTTTAACAAGTTTCAAGAAACTAGAGGTAGAGGAAAAGCATACATTTTCTCCTCTGTTCCTTAGAAAAATATCTGAAAATGTGTTCATTAGACAGTCATAAGATTTACACAGTGAACAGAATTCAACTGTATCACTACTACTCCTCATCGCAGTGACACTGAAAAGGTAAGCAGAGGCAGTTTGCCCTCAAAAAATGCCAGAGAATTATCTTAATCTCTGATTTACCAGAGCAGTTTACAGACTCATAGCTTGGGGACATCCAGTTTTTCTTTTTTTTTTTCCACATGCTCCAACCATGCTTTTGACCTACAACAATTGTACACTCAAGGCCAGGAACTTTAAAAATGTTGATATAACTAAACTATGGCAACAGCAAAAACTAAAACGAGTCCCTGGCTTTAAGCAGGGCAGCAGCACACACACAGCCAGCAGCTGAAAAACAGAGAGGCAAAGGATGGGAACGGGGACCATATACCAAAATCCCATTTGGCAAGCACAAGGACAGATGCGCTAAATTATCAAAACAAGCTGTCCCAAGATGATGAGTACTGTGTCCAGTTCTGGAGCCCCCAACATAAGAAGGACATGGACTTGTTGGACCAGGTCCAAATAAACCACCCAGCAGTGCAACACCAGTTCCACTAAAGTACATGGAAAAAGCTCAGAACAACTTCAAGATAAGCAGACAAAGATGATCAGAGGGCTGGAGCACCTCTCCTGTGAAGGCAGGCTGAGGGAGTTTGGGTTGTTCAGCCTGGAGAAGTCTCTGGGGAGACCCTATAGCTGCCTACCAGTACCGAAAGAAAAGATGGGGAGGGACTCTTTATCAGGGAGTGTAGCGATAGGACAAGGGATAATGGTTTTAATAAGCTGAGAGGGGCTAGATTTAGATTAGATATTAGGAAGAAATTCTCTACTGTGAGGGTGGTGAGGCACCGGCCCAGGTTGCCCAGAGAAGTTGTGGATGCCCTGTTCAAGGCCAGACTGGATAGGGCTTTGAGCAGTCTGGTCTAGTGGCAGGGGGGTTTGGCACTAGGCAATTTTTAAGGTCCCTTCCAACTCTAACCATTCTATGAGTCCATGACCAAACAACTCTTACCACGGGCAGGCAGGAGCTGGTTCTCATGCTACCTATTTTCATCACCTGGGGAGTCTCCCTATTCCCAGTGTTATGCCCGGTGCTGCTCTCCTCTTCCATTCCACCTGCTTCCACGCTGCAGCTCTCTTCCCTGCACAATTCACCCAGGATCTGCGCAATACACACAAAGCCACACACTCCCTTCACCTTAGCTTCTACCTATAGCATTTTCAGTTCTCTCCTACATCTCTCCACTGGGGTCACAGCCTCAGCGTCTTCCTACGCCCCCAGATCTGCTGGGTCACACAAAAGAAAGGACACAGCATGCCTGGTTTAAGCGTGCTGTTGAACCCACAAGACTCCTTTTGAAATGAACACTAATTGTTACCGTCCTGGCTTGCTCTCAAGGCTTTATTTGGCCTCGCTCACCTGTGCAACCGTTAATTTGCTTCAGGTTTGGAAGAATTTATATTTTGGCAGAAGTCTGGCAAATAGATGGTGCTTTCATCCTTGTGAGAAGTGGTATTTAAACTCCTTGTCTTTGCTATTGCTCATCACAGGAACATCTTCAAGCCAATATTACATTGACTGGAAAAATGAACATCCTACATCAGCTTGTAAATAAACCACCCAGCAGTGCAACACCAGTTCCACTAAAGTACATGGAAAAGCTCAGAACAAGTTCAAGATAAGCAGGCAACATACTGAAAGATTAATTTTATATTTTTCCAGCAGTAGCTAGAATCTTTTTCCGCCTACTCTCTCATTCTGTGCAGTATGCAAGAAAGTTTCCATAATCATACAGATCAGCACAGCTTATATTTATTGCTTAATTATGAAAGAGTAATAATGAAAATGAAAAATGGCAATATAGATTTTCAGTCATATAATTCCAATGTTCCACTTTGCTAAAATGATGTAAAACACCTATCCTTATTAGCCAGGAATATGCTGAAACAGCATTTAAAGAAAGACAAAACCCACAGCCAGGCAATAAGCAAAAATGCTTTGGACACATTTTACAGTTTCCAATTAGCTGTTTCACTGCAAATAAGATATCAAAAATATACATTTATATCTCCACAATATTATAAAATGCACAAGTATCTCAGATCAGCGCTCGCTATATAGCATCAATCTCAGAGTAGTATTTTGAGATCTCTAAATAAAAGTACAACTTATGACTAGATGAAAACTATATTTTGTTTGTTCTTAGATTTGCTATGTGTCTTCGTTTGTGGTAAAAAGATGCCATTCCCTGCCTTCACAGTTATATGAAGTATTATTTACACGAGTCAAGAACCAAGGCATTTCTTGTCACTGTGTGAAATCGTAGCATCTAAGATGCTGCAGTCATTTGGTAAAGGCATCAGACACTACTGTGTTTAAATTACAGTGATTGTTGGCGTTTTGATAGAGAAAACTACATACATAAAAATCAAATTAAAACAGCAAATATTAAAGTAGCATTAGGGCTGGGAGTTTAATTAACTTCCCTGAAAGTCAGAATACTCAATACATTGGAGATCCTGGGGTGGCTGAACATCTAAGGAGCAGAGAAAGCGAGACAGAGATAAGAGAGTAGAAGTATCAAACCAAGGTCACAGCACTCTGTGGCCACCAGCCTGGGAGACGGGCTTGCTCAAAGCAGGAAAGAGCTGGAAGTGACTATCAGAGATACACTAGAGACAAGGTTTTCACTGATTTAACACCAAACAGCAGATAAACAAGGGATCTACTGATTCCTGTTATATAGGAGAGAAACAGCAGCCAGCCTGGGCAGGCTCAGGAACGTCAGGAAGCAGCCTCTGGGAACCTGGAAATCACAGCATAAGAAGGCAAGGCAGCTGAAATTTTTGGAAACAGGGAGTAAAATGGTTTTACAAATGTTTTTATTACTGTGATGGTAGGTGCTCTCCTCAGCAGTCATCTCTCTGACACACCATCTCTTCTGACACACTTTGAGCCCATCTATGTTCCTTCAGCGCCACTGTCTATACACAAGATCATAAACGCAGAAAAGTCCTCTCTCTGTTTATGACATACCTTATCGCAGATCTCATTTGCGCTCCAAGGTGTTTCTGGAGGCTGAAGAACCTGCTTTCTCAAAAAAGATTTGGAGATACAGTCTTTCCACTGCACCTCTGCTTTAAAGACTTAAATTGATTCTCGGGCCCTGCCCACGCCTTATTTTTCTCATATCTTACTTCCCTTTTTCATATTTTAACTTCAGAAGATCTTTGTGGTGTGTCTCAGGCACTGTTGAGCTCAAGAGAGAGCATCACCAGCTCTGCTCACAGATGGCAGCAGATTATGGAGTTCAGCAGAGAAGGTGATAGCTTGCTGCTGACACCCATCAACAGATGTAAGGATTTCACGAGACACACAGCACCCTTCAGGCTATCTGTTGACACTGGGGTCCTCCTCCAAGCTCTAACATATGGCAGCAAACAGTCATTTGAACTGCTTGTTTTTAAGCCAGTCTAGTGCGTGCACCCAGGAGGACTGCATGTGAAACTTCACCAAATGCTCTTAACCAGCTGGATAAATTGTTCCAGCTCTAGGAATTGCTTCTTTTTCTGTTTCTACCATATGTTTACTTTAAGACAGTGAGATATATGAGGTTGGAGCCGTGGCCTCTGCATATGTCTACCCCGGAGCCAAAGATACAACTGCAACTCCTCCAAGTAGCTTTAAAACATCTCACTTGGGTACCAATAGCAACATAGACACAGCAACACGGAGCTCGTTCTGCGTAGCTGTTCTGAGTATACACCTTAAAGCCTACCAGGTTTCTCCAGCTTTTCCTCAGATCCTCACTGCTGTGCTCGGTGCTTGCTGTACCCGAACAAACTGCTTTAAATCCTGCTTTGATGCATTATGCTTCTGCTCCATCACGGTTGGACCCTCACCGCCCATGCCTGGCAGACTGGCCCTCGACCTGGGTGAAGGGCTGGATGTGCTCTTACAGTTTTTCTCTGTGGACAACTGAGTAGGCCCTGGCATCAGCGCAGAAACCAATTACCAGGAAAGTACCTCTTCTGTAAGCCACTGCGGTTCACAAAGTATTTTGTTAGAGGCACTAGGGAAATGATAATGAAAAGTAAACAGAAAACAAAGTCTTTTTTCTTAATCCTTCTTCGTTATTACCAAAGGAGGTAGCTTCTGATCGCAGACACACTGGACAGGAACTAAGCTGTCTGTGGATATAGATGAGTTGTTTGGGAGCATCTTTTCATCATCTCTATTCTAGCCTACCTAAAATTTTTATCCTTCATGTCACTTGAAAACAGTGATTACATGTGTCAGGTTTTTAATGTTCCTTATCACCACGATATTAACAGGAGCATATGTAGCATGAATGTCTGGGAAATTTATCGCTTGCATTCATTCCCCCGTTTACTCTTCTAGTCTTAATTTAGCAGCAGAGATTGTTTATCAATATTTTAGACTCAGAATGGCTACACTGAAAAGGAAAGGGGATTTGAGCAGATGGCTGTTGCAAGCTGCATACCTTAAGTGGGTAATGCACAGACATGCCTCTTGATGTACCACTGAACAAACACTTTTGCAAAATTATGTGCTGAAGAAGGCCAATCTCAGGCTGTGTGATGGAAACTGTGACTCAGGTTCTAATTTAATTTTTCATTCTATATTCTCCACATTATCCCATAAACAAAACAAAGGCATGAGCTACGCTGCATTGTGTTATGCAAAGACACTTTTCAATTCAAGGCATTAATTTACTGGGATGTTAGTTTGACCTTATGCCTACATAACTGAAATCAGAAAAGTCCCAACGGCTTAAAAGAAAATAAAAACAATAAAAAAAGCCATAGACAGGCACACCAGAAACCTTCTCCCTGAGTAGTAGCACTTCCAGAACTCGTTTTAGTTTACAACATCATAAATTCTTATTTGCAGCTCAAGTGAAAACAATGGCAACAAAGACCGAACAGAAACACGAGCTCTTCCTCTGACTCCGTAAGCATCAAGGTGGCTGGCTTTGACACAGGGATGGGTCACCTGGGGCCATTTCTTTCGGGTGAGATGCAGCCACCGTGAAAGCCTACTGTGTTTTAATCTGTTCTTTGAAACAGCTTAGCCATCCAGGAAAAGAATAATTGTGTTAAAAATGACCTGTCAAAGGTGAAGAGAAAGGTTGGGTGATCTCAGAGCACTCCTTCACCTTGCTGTTAGTGGAGTAAAAAGATTAGTGCAGCCATGGGAAGGTTTTAGCACATCCTGGATTCCCTGGTGTCTCCAGTATGCAAGCCACAATTCCACCACTCTGTAGGCATTTTAGCCCATTTTGAGGTAAAACTCTTCTTGGGCTGCTCTTCTCAAGGCCAAGGGCATTAGCTCCACATAGCTGCTACTGGCCTCCTACTTCAGCTTCTCCTACTCAGACTGGTTTCCTCTTGTGCCACTCAGACTCAGAAGTCCCACTATGAGAAGTCCTCAAAGTCAAGAGTATGGCAACTACAAGATTGATCCCCTGCCTATAGTATAATTACCTGCCTTGTGAATAATTTTATTCTCCAGGGCTGTCAATCTAGCCTCCTCTGTGAACATTAAATTTATTACAGTAACTTAAAGAAAAAAATGATGTGGCTTCAAAGTCTTCTCCGAGATGAATATTACAAGAAAAGGAACAGGTGAGCATGAGACACCAAGGCCCATGTGCCATGCCCATCTGAATTATAGCTTTTATACTTCCGTTGCCCTTAGACTGAGGTCAGGATTCCGCATCAAGGTACCGTGAAAACAAGGGTGGAAGTGAGGGCAGACGCAGTTAGCTGACAAAACTTTTCCAGGCCCCCCAGGACAGTCCATGACCAAACCAGTACTAGGACCAACCTGTCTCACATGCTATGCCTACCTATCACAGCTGCGTGCCTCTGATTACTTTTACTACCCTTGCATGTGGGTTGGATTTCCAAAGCAACTTGTAAGGACAGACTGTTTAATCCATATCATAGCCTTTAAAGTATTTTAGTATTATTATGCCAGGATTTGAATTTTCTTTTTGCCCTTTTTTTTTTTTAACGAGTGCTAGCAAGCTAAAATCAGATGCAAAGAACGGCTCCTCTGATAACATTTGAAATGTTTCTAAATATTTGGGAGAAAGTTTAGCATATCAAAACACGAGAAGATGTCATAATAAGCTATCTATTTTTATGTAACATCAGAACTGCTGCAAATGCAAAATTAATTTCATATTTTCTTAAAACTCCATGTGAAGCATGAATTTACTGAAAATTATCCAAGAGTGGTATGCAACAGCCTATTGTTCAAAAAGCAGACCAAATCTATAGTTCATAGCAAGCCACCACGACTCCTGTTCATTTGTAAAAATACCTGTCTCCCATCTTCAGTCAGACATACCCCAACTACATTTCCACTCCAGCTATAATTTTTTAATTTTTTTTTTTTTTTACATTAAACAGACATTGTTAGGTGCTTCAAAAGAATTATTTATATGGTTAATTCTACTTTGTCTTGGAATTGGAGTGATTATACCAAAGTGATAGATTTGATGCAAATTGATGTATTGATGCAAATATTTAGACATATAATACTTTTTTTTAAACATACACATCTACAGAGGTCTTAAAAAAAATCTTGTTTGAGAATTCTTTTTACTTAAGGCAAAAAGAACATGACGCAAGTTTCAATACGAGGACAATTTTAGACTGAAGAAATAGGAAACTAAGGATTTAATTTGATCATTTTTGTTATAATAATCCCTGAATTGTGGCTGTTATAAAAATGAATTTGGAGTTGAGGTATAAGGTATACGATACAAACGAATAAGGGCTTCTCTCAGCTTCATCTTCAAATTTCCCTTATGTTGTGATATCTTTGGACACCTCTCTGACTTCAGGAAAAACCATTAGTAGAATTAGTTTGGAAGAGGACCCAAATGTAAAAATCTAGAAAAGACCTGAAAAGATCTGGAAATTTTCCATCAAAAAATCTCAATCCCGACAAAAATACTATTACAGAGATACCAAAATTTAAGCATCAGACTGTTTGCAAACGTAGAATTTTTTGGAAAGTATCTCTTTTTTTTAATCACTATTTGGATTTTAAACTTAGCTTTTTATATATATACAAAAAAAAAATGTAAGTAAGAAGATAAAGAACCAGGAAGCTATGTACTTTCATAGTCACTCTCAGAGACTTGATTCATCCCTCAAGGTAATTCCATAGATCCTAAAGGCCATTAAAAAAAAAAAAATCACAAAAAACAACAACAAAACCCACATCTTTCACATCTGCCACTCACAATTGCGGAAAAGGGTGTACGTAACAACTTATGATCAGCCATACTCAGCATGGAAGTATTTTACTGCTACAGCGGAAAGAACTGGGACAGATGGACACCTACTACTACATGGAAATTCTAGTACTACAGGAAGATAAGGACCCATCCCTTTCACCGGGAAGAGCGACCAGCAATAAATACAAAACATTTTCATTGGCAGTATCTTTCTGTCAGTGTACTCCTGTGCAAGATCTCTCTCTTTTTTCACGTGGTTTGTTTCTCCCTAGAGAACAGACTTGTCTGGCATCTGCTTTCAAAGTCCTAGAAATGGTCATTACACCAAAAGTCATCATCCTGACTAAATTCTCAAGATAACATTCTTTTTCCTTCTCTTGTAGTTCACTTTTTTTTTTTGTGGTCCATGTTCTCCTTTAGCATACTTTAAAAATTATAGTGACTCATTTTTCCAAGCCTCTATCCAAACTTGTTGCACTGCCTTAGATGCTCCCTCTCTTTCTCCATCAGAAATTATAAAAGAGATATGGTCTATCTACACCTCAGAGTCTATATGGATTCAGTTGACTCTCACATCATCAAGGAGAATTTCCACCGCCAGTGCACAAATGCCACGCTGGTACCCTGGCTTCAGGCCATGCCAGGCAACCGCTGGTAGAGCGTGTGAGGAGTCAATGTGCATTTCTCAAATTGCTGCAAGGCCCTGATAATCCAGGCGTACACCCTCCCTTGAGTAAACTACCTCCGGCCAGACAACCCAACTCAGGCGAGCAAAGGCCATGCAAGATCCTTTATATGTTTACTTCTGAAGGCACACTCAGTTTTGGGGCAGAAGACCAAAACACAAATGTTTAATAATCTTCTCATCCCTTTCTTAATTTATGTTAATTTGTCCCAAGAGATCTAATTAAAGCTGAAAGGGTAC
The DNA here is from genome assembly GCA_013396915.1 of Stercorarius parasiticus. Taxonomy (NCBI): domain Eukaryota; kingdom Metazoa; phylum Chordata; class Aves; order Charadriiformes; family Stercorariidae; genus Stercorarius; species Stercorarius parasiticus. The sequence goes on from VWZL01001575.1 coordinate 124,066, forward strand.
AAGCAAAAGATGTTTTGAAAACATGGGAAGGGTTTTTTGCAATACTAATCAAAGAATCCAGAACTATAATGAATTGTCAGAGTGCTGCAATTAGGAAAGGTAAAAGGTTTGCTTGTCTTATGACGACGAATTTCTCTAAATCACTTTCCTATGACTTTTTCTTTGGTGTTACAATGAAAGTGTAAGAGCTCTTCAAGTACTCATTACACATATAATCAAAATGAAAGTATCCTAAAGTACGCATTTCTATGCAAAAATGACAAGCAGAAACATCTTCAAAGGAGTGATTCATACCTAGGCTGTATTCTTTTCTCACATCTATTTTTCAGTTTCTGGAACTCACGTGATTTGAAGCATCTCTCTCTTTTGCGTTCTTTTAACTTTTTAGCAGTTCGAGTAGGGTAATATTATTCATATTTTACAGATAGAAAACTAAAACAAATTTAATCTTTAAGATCTCAGCAAGTCAAACAAAATCTGATTTAATGGGAATAGGGATTCTTAAATATTTTTATGGATCTGGAAAGAAATTAGTCAGGTGATAAAGGGCACTGGAACAGGGAATTAAAGCCACAAATCTGCAGTCCCACTGAGCCTAACCACTACCTTTCTTGTCACCAAAGACAGCCTGTCATTTTCTGGAATAAGGTGTAAAGTCATATTCTGTGATTTTTTGAGGTACATAGAATAGACACCATGAGTTATCATCTCTTTCCATCCCATTTCTTCTTCATCGCCCAAATTCCTGTCTGCTCTGACTGATGTTCACCTCACAACTTTCTGCTTCCTTAATGACTTTTACATTGGTTGCTTCACTTCATGTTTTACCGCCAAATAAACCAGCCCACCCTCTCTGTTGTTACTCACATAGCTATAAGCAGCATATACTCAGCCTACAGAAAGTGTTTTTGCAACTAAATCTAAATCCGGTGACATGTCATGTCTCTTTTACCTTTCAACACAGCAAGTTTGGGCATCGCTACATGCATTTGGGTAGGACAATGCATACACAAATATGAAACCACTGACCTTAAAATACAATTAGTACAGAACATAGCAGCCTATCCATTTCACGAAGCAGGTCACTAAAAGCTCTCGCTGACTTACTATAGGTCAGTGACATTTTTTGTCAACCTTTTTTTTGTTTGTTTGTTTTAAATTCTTTTATTTTTAAAACCAATGTTGTACCAGTTACCAGAGGGACACGTACACATTGGGCTGGTCTGCTGGACCATCAGAGTGAACGGGATCACTTCCCCAGAGCTTAGTCTCACAGGAACGATGCCTTCAAAGCAAAATATGGCAACTCTCAGCAACAGTCCAGAACAAAATAAGAATAAAAAGCGGGGGAGGGGGGAGGGTGTGGGGGTAGACTATTCCTATCCACTTAGTAGCTAGTAGAAAATTTTGCAGCCCACCTCTCTTTGATTTGAGGAAACCTCAGTTTTTGCATTAAAATGAATTTTTTAACTTTTTCAAAACCCAGAGTTTTTTATCTGTTCGTCTTGGAACTGAAGCAGCTGAGCCTGATCACAGGTCTTCTATTTCAGGGTCCTGCTGAAGAATAATTTGGTCCTAATGTTCAGATAATAACTGAGAGCATGCCAGTGAAAAATCACTTCCTGCAGCTTCAGTTATGCCAATTCTCTTCTCCAAAAAGGGCACTTTTTAGAACATTCAAAGTAATACTTTGAGTACTATTAGTGACTACTAAGGAAAAACATATCTTAGGCTCAAGTCTTGCAGCGAAGCTGCTGAGAACAAACTTGCCAATACATGAATATAAAAAATAGAAACAGAAACTGAAATAATTCAGCAGATAATACATTCGATCAGGATATGAACTGGTTTAGGCAGAAGAAATCTTCAGCTCCTGCCACATTAGCTGAACCAGATTAACTGCACAAGCCCATAGGCCATAAAGAGCAGAAAGCAGAGCAAAGGCTGGTTTATTTGTGTTTATATCTGAGATTGCAGCTGAAGTTTCTGTGTAGAGGTGATGAACTGACAGTATTAAGTTCTGTTAAAGTTAAATACCGCTGCCAGCTCAGGTACCAGCAATATGATTTTCACCTCTGGACCACCTCAGGATGGATACTTGGACGTATTTTTCTAACGATCTTGAATCTTTCATGTAGGAACAAGACAGATAAATATCGAATAAACATGAGTTTAAAATCAATATGCACCGTGCATAACATGAGTTACTTTTATCCTAATTGCTTTGCAAACACATACCTAAAATAATCTTGAAACATGACTGGTGCCCTCTAATATAGTATTTATCTTAACAACTGTTTGAAACTCACAAGTCTTGCCTGAAATTCCATTGCCCTTTGGTCCATATAAGACAAGAAATGAACAATATGCACTCTCGTATTTTTACCAAACCTGGCACCTTGCAAGGATTCTGTGCACAAATGCACAGCAGGCAGCAGTTGTGACAATGATCCCGTAAAAAAGGTCTGCATAGCAGAATCTTTGCGTTGCATTTTTTCGTCTGAGCACTGGGATCTGTGCAAGCTCTGCTCAAGGTTTAAAGCTTCTGCATGAATGGGAAAGACTGCACAACAACCTGGGGAAGGGGAGGAAAACCATAATCATCACATAGCTGCTTATTTTCCTTAGGGACACACTAGGAGTATGAGGTTAATTGTGGTTCAGCTACCCGCTGCGTGATGCCCTCATAGCAGCAGGAACATTTAGCTGTGCACCTGGACTGCGCTTTTAACTTACTGAGTTAAAATTCTGCAGTAGCTTTTCCGCTGTGAAGACTGTTTATCGTTCTTTTGCTTAGTGGCTCTTCATTGACTTGCAAACTCCTGTTTTATACCCACAGTGGGAAATAGATCTGGACTGATCCAGGAGTTGTTTTGACTGAGGCCATCTCCAGTGCCGATGCCATAAGAAAGCATGCGTGCCGACTCTCCATCCCCAGCCCTAGCAGCCAGGAGTCATGGGAATTATTACTCAGTTAATGAATATAATCAAGCACATGATGAACGAGTATAGTCAAACACGATTAGTTGCTATACTAACACCCTAAACTCAAGATCATTTCAAATCAATGACATTCCAGTGAACTGTTCCCAACATCAACAAAAATCAGACTCCTGGAAAAGTGAATCCTTCTAAATTGTGCCTGTTTCATCGTGTTGTGCAGGTGCTTGTGCAGAGGGAAAGGAACACATCCCCTGGCCTTGGAGGGGTTTCACCACTGAGGGCATCTCACTAAAGATCTGGTCCATTATGCTTTTTTCTATTTTGCTGAGCTTTTTCTTATGGGGTGCTGTGGGTTGTTAGGTATGTCTAATATCACAGTGTTAATTAGAGGTTCTCTACAAATGACTACTTCACCCCTCTCATATGCAGAGCTGATTAACTTCTAGGTATGCATTAAACTAAAAGGTATATTAATTCTTATTCTAACAATTTATATTATGCATTAACAATAATATATTTAATTGCAATAATCATGATGACATTGTGAGTGGGTGGCACTACAATTTAATACATTTACATTTTTCAGCCATGAGACTTATGATCTGAAGTTCAGCAACTCCTCTTCAATAATTGATCTAATTTTTGTGCTTTTCTTTAAAGGCAACCCCTGGCTATTCTGCAGAAATTCTTTAATTCACAAATGGAAGCTGCAAGTTTAAACTTAAACTTTAAATTTCTTTTTCAGATGAGATTCCTACCACACACAGAGATGAGATAGAAGGTCATTAAGTATAAACTGTGCAAGCTAAGGGGAAAAAAAACCCAAAAACCTAAAAACATCCTTGCCTTTTATTGTTAGTATTTCTTTGATAGATCTTTCATGCAGTAAATGTTATTGATGACTAGATATCTTATCTTGTTCCTGGCTTATTGTTACAATCTCTAGTCTTCCTCTGTCTAGTGCAAAACTACCGCAACATCCTACACTAAAGGCACGCTTAAATGTTCGGCTGACCTAACATCAATACTTTTTACTTCCACTCCTGCTCCCCCAAGATCTTCCTCTGATACAGTATTACTTAGAGACTCGCTGACTCTGTAACTGATCCTAATCCATCCTGTTCCATCTCTTAATGTAAACTATCACAGGCAGTATTCTCAGCAGGTACAAGGACATTAAAGTTTGGTTCTCAGAAAAGTGACGCATACCATCAGCATCCAAACGCAGCGTATACTTTTTTTTTTACAGTTAATAAAAAAATACTAAAAATGACAGGAGCTGTCTTCTTTCTTCACAATGAACAGAAACTAGTTAAATTTGCATTAAAAGTTATCCTACTTGCAATGCACAGATCTTCTAGCGGTGTCATGTTCCACCAAGCTGATACCCAGCTGCCCCCAGGAAGAACTAAAGGGAGATGTCCTGAACGCATAACACCAAGTTGAGGTGGATTTCATACACGTGAAACCAGAAGCCAAATCCTGACAGCATTGTATGCTTTCTCTCCATTGTACAATCTCCTTTCTAAGGCCCTCTAGAGTCTCCACCTTACTTAACACATTTCCAGCCTGCTTCATGTCCCTTTTTACCTTTTTTCCCTGCTGCTTCTCATACCATTTATGTGCTTCATCATTTGCAGACCACTACTGGAATTCACACAAGAATTATTTCATTATTTTTGTGACAACATTCAGTCTGAGGGAAGCAGTTGACATTACCCAATGCGTCTAAAACAATTTTCTAAGAAAGTTCTTGAAAACAATCTTGGTTATTGTTAGTTGTCTGTGGCTATGTTTGTGTGCACGCATATTTGGAATCTATTCTACTGTCAGTACTGTTCTTTGCATAAAGGTCACACCACAAAAACATAATGACAATAGGGTGTTATTATTTCTTTCTGTTTTCACTCCTAGGCAGAGAGAAAGGAACAAGTAAGCATAGGGGGTTTTTAATTGCTGCAAAGAACTGCAGAAACCCACATACCCTGCCGTAGGGAGAATGTAATCCCATAACGGTTCAAAGCTGGCAGTCCAGTGCGGAGATTGCTGGAACCATGGGCAACGGCTGCGAGCAGAGCAGACCCTGCTCAGGAATGAGAGAAACCATCACTGGTGATGGTCTACAGGATCGTACACCGCAGGTTTATCACAGTGTTAGTCAGCAGCTAAAAACATCACGGGTCCACCGCAGCGCAGATGGTGCAAGAATAGCCAGGCAAAAAATCAGGAGGTCAGGATATAATCCTTACCTGCACACTACAACCTCTGGACCAGGGAGAAGACAGCATCTCATCTCCCAGGGGCCTGCAGGAGTTGACAATATCTATGATACCAGGATCTTACTCGTGTATCTGGCCTTGTCAGATTCATCACATCCTTATCCTAAATTAGCATTTCAACCTGATTTGNTAAATTTTTTTGACTAGCAATGAATATAAGATTAGGTTAAATACCTGATCTGACAAGGAATTTTTCCTGACACTTTCTATTTAATATAAAAATAAATGTGTAGGTGTTTTTATGAAATCAAAAATTACACAGGTGCCTTAGAAGCCTACTTCTCTGAAAACATGTAAAATGCCTATGTTAGCTTCAGAAATTCAATTCAGTTCTTTAAGTCACTTGGGCACATTTGAAAATATTACCCTTGATCTAACTCTCGACAGAAAAAGATTGGTGTTCCCATCAAACAACCCTGTTGAAATCAAACTTCTGCCAAGTTCTCCATTTTGATGAAAAAAGCTATTATTCTCTGAAAAAAAATATTTGAAATTACAGTTTTCACCTGCTTGATTAAACACAGGTTATAGATTAATGCCAAGACAAAGACAGCTTTACTTAAGCATCCCATCTCAAAGTTTCACATTTTGAAGTGTTATTATATACAGTCTTTCCTGTGGATATTACTCTCATTTAGCCATAATAATTCATTCCTTTTCCATGTCTAATTTGAAGAAGACTGAGAATCTAGGCAGTTTAAATCTGAGGGTACAAACAGATCCCTAGCAAGAGTCCTTCTCTGTATGAAGAGGTTATTAAGTAATTGGCCATCTCTGTTCAAGTCATTGAAATGATTGTTCTTTACAGTTATTGCCCTGTGCTTTCAGTTTACATAATTTTTCCATTTAATACAAGTAGAAGGTAATTTACCAAGTTGGCAAACAGCGTTCTGATTAGCAAAAACATTTTGAGCTAAGACAAACTCAACACAGTTATTAGTATAACCTTATTACAATGATAAATCTTTAGACAAAGCTCAGACAGGAGCCAGTAGTTTCTATATATGATACTAAATTTAATTACACCTAGTTAGACCATTAAATGAGAGAGCTTGGGCTAGGCTGGGAGATTGTGGATATGTAAGCAATGGCCCAGGAGAGCTGACAGGTATTAATCCTGTCTTCCTACATAGGTTTGGTGAATGATGAAAAAGAGGCTTTGAAGGGGACAGAAGGATGACAGGGATCTGTTCCTGCACTGTAATTACAGCTCCCAGGGTGCATCATCTGGCGTACTGAGTGTGCCTGGGATATGGGACCGAAGCTCCTCCCTAGGAGGGTGTCCCTGGCTGTTGTGGGTCACGGTGAGACACAGGTATTTGTCCGCTCCCAGGCACAACCCCATATACCCAAAGCTGTTCCTGAGACAGTTCTGTGCTGTGGTACACATCACTCAGGACACTGGGCAAAGACTCAAATCAGACCTAAGGTAACCCAGAACCAATTTGTACGGAGTCCTCTGCTGACCAGTTAGAATGCTAACGCTGATAGTCCAAAGCCAGAAAGACATGAAAGACACAGCTCAAAGGTCTGCTCTACTGAAGCAGATGCAAAGTGATCACCTGGCCCCAGGACCCGGGCTACAGACCTTGACACTGCAGTCACCATCTCAGACCTCTTTTCTCACAGATGCTGCTGCCTGCGATAGCATCCGTCTTAAAGTAATAAACTGATTCTCTCAGATGTTCACATGTTTATTTCAAAAGGCCTCGTGGCGAGTGGTGATCTACGCTTGCTTTGCAGTCATCTGGCATAGACAGTGGTAGCCCTGGCTCACCACAATGGAGATCTAGGCAGGATCTCTTTTTTCTGCTAATGCAAGTACTTGTAGAGGCAAAGTTAATCAAATTCTGCTGAACAGTAGTGGTGACTGTGGTTTACCACAATCACAAATTTGATCACCAAAAATAACGAGGAAAGAATATTGCGCATGGGACTCAATACACAAACTCAAGTAGTTCTGAAGTACAGCAGATGTGAATACCTAGGGCATCCACATCCTAAATAACTGATGGAAGTCAAGGGCAAATACTTGAGAGAACACTTACAACTCATAAAAATACAAAAGCAAATGCAACCAGTTTTTGGAGTTTGGACTGGTGTATATACAAGCCTTGCCTATGACATATTAGCTATACTGGGAAACTTAAGAACATATTGTATGCAACAAGAACTTATTTCTGATTGTCTAATGAAGTCAGAAAAGTTATACCCTTTCATTTCACTGCATTCTTGATCGTGGGTGATTTTTTTTATTTATTAATACACATTGATGGTTTCAAGATACAATATTTTCAAATAATCTAAAATAACATTTTGTATTTGTGCATATCTATATTTTTCCATTTATGAAAGTCACCGGAAGCAGACCGCATTTGCAAAATTGTTGCCGTTCTAACTGCTGCAGAGTGTATAAATTATGATACTGTACTTTGTGGGCAATCAGTCACTACTGAAATTAACCACCTTCCTTATCACCTCATGCTTTTAGCTTGTCACATCAATGACTAACTACTTATCATGAGTAACGCTCGGGGATTATTGTTACATATACAATTTACAGCAATTATTGGGTCACTGACAATGAAATGAATTATTAAAACTAACAGTGCATCTGTGTTTCTCCAGGTTCAATTTAAGGAACTTTGCCATTTTAAAGCATCGGTAAAAAGCTGTTTCCAAGGTGAAAATCCAATTTCATTTGTACATAGACCATACATTTCAAAGGACAGAAGCCCATTTCCTTTAGTCACAGGAACAAAATTATTTCTCATTCACCCTCAAGTTTATTAGAAACAAAGTGCTTTTAATTTGGATGAAGATGGATTAGAAACATACATTAGCTTCGGAAATCAAAATGGAGTAATTTTACTTCTTTATTCCACAATCTGAGGCAACATACTATTAGAAGTGTAGAGTTTCAACAGATATCTTTGAATTTCAATTACTGCATTAAGAGGCAAATCTGAATTTCAAGCAATTAATGCATTAAAGAGATAGTGGATACGCATAAAGGTTTAATTATAATTTTTCTTTTTAAAAATATTACCTCAAAATACTCACCAAGAAACAATTTCCCAGACATCATTGATTTATTTTCCTGTTTTTCTACCCTGCACTAGGAGGACAATAAAATCCTGAAAGTTAATATGCGACAATAAGAATCAGTGTCTTATTCTGCAAACCCCCTTAGCAGAGCTGCCCACCAATAAAAGAGCTCCTTCATGCACGTAATTCTCAAAACTCTCAACAGAAACACTTCTAGGTCCTCTGCCTCTTGCTGCTGTCACTTCACTCTTAATCATTCCCTCAAGATTTTTGTGACAGCTCCAGGAGAAACCTCAACCACAGCTCCTTCTGCAGAGAATCCCCCCCTCCCTCCCTGCTCCCACCTTACACAAGTTAATAGATGAGAGGACACCTCGATGCCTGTCTCACCCTATGCCACCAATCTGCCTCTAGAGGCATCAGCAAACCGAACCACCCTGCTTTCGCTCTCTCTTCCTATCAGTTGCACTTCATCTGTAGCTTCTAGAAGTACACAGATGCTTCTCTAGGCTTCAACGTATTTGACAGCCCTCCTGCTGCCCATGGTTCACGATGCGCTGCCCCAGCACAGAGCCCCTGCCGACTACCAGAACAGCTCATCCCACCATCCATCTTCTACCAGAGATCTCTACAACTCTCAGGCGAGAACAGGTAACGGCTCCCTGGCAGCAATTCCCATGAGTTCCGCAGAAGCCCAAGCCTGCTGGCTTCCCCTAAGAAACCATTCACATGAGCTGTGGTTCCCCTTCCTCCTCCTCCTGCCTATTGGCTTCTGGTGCCACCTCCTTCCAGGATGGCCCACAGGAGCTAGAGCTGGTTTATTTTAAAAAACAGTAATTAATCTGACACTAACCAACTCAACAAATACAGGTGATAATTTTCATGCCTATGTTTATTTTCTTACAGAAAGAAAAATGTATGGGATCAGGATCATTATTTCTTGGCTATAGATTGATTATACAGATTAAAATGCAAGATATGTCTTGCTTTCAAAACGTATTATTATTAACCAATTATATACATGAATTGAAGTAGGAGGAGCACTGTTTGGTTTTAAACAAGCTAAACAGTTTGCATGTTTCAACATTACATTGGAATAAGCCAGGTAATATTTTTCTTTTACCATGGACAAAGAGCTCCTTAAGACTCAATAAATCAAGTCTGCTCTTCATCTGCAAGATCAGGCTGAGTGACTTTATTTTTCATGCATCAAGGACAATGAAAAAATGGGAATGTAACACAACTATGTAAAGTGCAAAGATGAGAACTGGGTCAGAAAGACTTGCTGAGATCAGGGAGACTGCAGTCGGAGTGACGTGGTGGAGTAGGGACATACAAAGAAGGTGGTTCAAGTGGTTTAGGCTGCAGGTAGCCATTACCAGACACTGCCAGCCAAAATAGACTAGACCTTATTTGCATGCAATAGCAGATTAACATATAGACATATGTTCCGCAGGTGCAGAACTCCAAGAAATCTTATGTATTAAGTTTAAAAAAAAAAAGTTTACATGGTGGATGTGAGTTAGATTCTCAGGCTGAGCCAACCCACAGAGGGTCTGTGCTCTTGCCCTTTAGGACACCGAGAACTGCCACCCTGGCTAAGACCAAAGCAAACGTGATTCAGACTCATGTTTCTGACAAGTAATAAACAGAAACTGCTTAGGGAAAGAGTAAAAGCAAGAGAGCATGGACAATGTCAGCATCCCCCTCACATCCTCTGCCGAAAACCAGTTAATAGATCTGCTGAATTAGAAATGTAAATAAGACTCATCATTTTAAATAACCATTAATGGACTTATCCCTCATGAATTTATATAGACCTCTTCTTAGACATAACTGTAATTTTGACTTTCAGAACACCTTGTGGTAGTAAGTTTACCAATTTAATTATTAATTTTCTAGGAAAAAAATTATTTCCCGTCGTTGATTCTGCATCTATGACTTAATAATTTCATTTTGCGTCCTTCCAATTTGAAATCTATGCCCCAAAAGTGTTTATAGACCTATGGACATGCCACCTCAGTTCTTCTGGATCCGTCACCTGGTAAGGAGTGGGAGCAGATAGCCTGCAGTAACCTGACTGTGCCACATGGAAATCCTCCTCCAGTTCCTCGAGATTACTTCAGTTACATTGGTCTGAGAATTTGAATTCCATTTCCTGAAAGGTCAACATGAAAACTACCCATAGGAACAAATTCTGGAGTCACGTCCTGAGGGCACACAAATTAAGAAGGGTTCATTGGAGCTGCTACAGCAGTACTCGTAAATAGCCAATGGAGAATTTAGGAAAATTTTGGCTGATGTCAAAAGAAAAACTTTTCCAAAACTTCATTCACAAATGTAGAGGAAAATAAATGGATTGATGAGCCTAATGCCAGTAAAGTGATCAAGAAGTATATGAATAGCAGCATAAGGCACAGTTTACTTTTATTGTAATCCCACAATAACATCAGGCTGTTTAAAATTCTCTCTTTTCAGTAGAACAAAAGCCAATTCTACTTTTATGAGGGAATATTCATCCTCATCACTATTCATTTTTAAGTGCTTGGAATGAAAACAAACAAAATCCAATTATTCTTTCTATTATGGTAGCACATAAGGCCCCCTACCAGGGCTTTAATAGGTGAGGCATTCTTCTAACGCAACGGGAAGAGACCTCTTGCTTGAAGTTCTTACAAAATAAGTTGCTGAGAGAGCTGATATAAAGGAGAAAAACAGAAAGTGAGACTGCAGTCATCAGTTCTTTAGTTCTTTTCACAGTGTTTGAAGCTGTTTACTAACCCACAACCATTCCTGTATATTCAGAACAGTCACTTCTCCTGCTGCCTATCTCAATAGGTAGCTATTTGCCCAAAATTTGTATTTTTATATATATATAATTATGTGGTATTTCTTAACCAAGTGACCACAAGGACCAAGAGGGACTCTGAATCAGACAAGTGGGACACAATATCACTCCTAGAGCGTGTCCCTGACCAGGTAGGCCAATCGTGTGGCAGCATTTATCCCTAGCTTAAGGATAGCATTTAGAAACAGCATTCCTGACATCATATATATTTTCTTTAAAAAGTTAAATAAATCTTTTAACATCTACAGTTTGCGTGCAGTGTTTAAAAAAATAAAATACAACACAAACACAAAGCAACGAAAGATGAAGTATAACTCAGCCAAAGTACATTACAGTGAGTGCATTTGGACACTGTAAAGAGGGACAAAGTCAGATCCAACAGGGCTCTATACAACTTCTAAATAAACTGCCATTTAAGAAAGACAACATTACTAATTTTTCATCTGAGATAGCACTTGCAAATCTACGTAAATCCACTCAACTAAACTGCAAAAGTACTTTGAAGAGTCTGACTGACTGATAAAATGAAGAGCTGTCAAGTGACCTGAAAAAAGGCAGACAGAAAATACCGTTGTAACACTTGTAGTCTGAATTTGTCCATGAAGTCATGTTCAAGGTTGTGATTCCCCCGTGAATCCACTGTGCCATTAGCAGTTACAGCAGCATTACTGGCAAAATAGAATAGGAACTACATCATCAATACGTAAATCAGCAATGCAACATTTGAAGCAAATAGCTGTCAGAAACTGCTTTCAAAGCTTCTGTCAGCCTTTCTGTTATTGACTTGGTAAAACAGGTGATGCCATCTAGTAGCCAGAGCACTATGATGTGCTTGTTTTTGATCGCTCACATTGATTCCACACCATTTACCTCCTTTCTGGCCATACCATAAATAGGCCAAAATATTTATATAAATATAGTAATAGGCAGTCTCACAGACAAACCTGAACAGCGTCTTTTGAGTCATGCAAATTCACTGCAGTCAATGGAATTGAGCTGAACTCGTCCTTTATTTTAGGACTCTTCAATCAATGAACTTGCACCAAGAGTGAATTTGGGCCAATACCTTTAGGTATGTGAATCAGTTCTGTTTCTGTCAGGTGTGATTTGACAAAAAAGCACTGAACCAAAGACCATGGGATCCAACCAATATCTTGACATTCTAATTGCTGTTATTCAAGAAGCTGAGGGAACGGGGAAAGCGAATGTGATTTGTACAATGGCTTTGTGTTGCTTCTAGCAGAAGTGACAGAACTACTTTGTTTCCCATTTGCCTACAAAAAAGAATTGCAGAAACTTTTGTGTTAAAGGCAACTGCAGCGGAAACGTTAATATTTAAGTTTCCTTTCTTGTATTTTCAATACAATCAATGGAAAGCTAACTGTTTTGTACTGGAGTTAATTATTAAACATATCAAGAGCTTTACTGATTTCTCAACTGAATTTGCATTTTGCGTCTTCCTAGCTTACCTTAGGAATCGTAAAATGGGTAACAATTTTTTTTCCAAAATGCTTAAGCCATACACACATTATAATGTTGATTGTTTCCTATGCAATCTATGCTTCCACTCAAGATTCAGAAAAGTTAAATCACTGTAAGGAAACACAGTCAAGCCTGTTATAACCAAAGATTTGTATGTGCAACAAACAAGTGTGCTTGAACAAACTCATGGACTGTACGCTGACCTCAGACTCTTGGGTTAATATTAGCATCTTCTTAATGGACTACAATAGAAAATAAGATTTCACGGGCATTACCCATGAGACGCCTAATCTTTACTGGCATCATCAAGCAATTACAACATTATAGCAACTCAACCAAGGGTGAGGAAAGGAGACGCAGAAGAACACAATTTACTGCAATTAATATTATGTTAATAACATGCATTTCACAAACTCACCGAAGCAGGAACTATTATTTTATTCCTGGAATACAATGCAAACTGGGGCATTGTGCATTCAACGCGCAACGGTAGTTATTGGTATGCAGTGCTGCAGTGTGTCAGCAGGTAGGCAATAAAGGGACAGATCACTATGGTCGGGTGAGCAACTTGTTCTTGCTCCTATTATAGCCATCTCACAACTAAAGTTTCTGATCCCAAGTCTAAAGCAACAGTTCTGTTCCTGTTTGCAGGGACTGATATTTCCTCTGTCACTTCCAGATAGCTGTCTGCTTCGTTTGAGACAAACGCACACGAAGGGTAACACTAACCACTGAAATAATGAATCAGATCATGAGTAAAGCACATTCTTTTTTACATGCTATCCTGATTTGGGGGGGAAATAAGTTAGTTCTCTAACACAGGAATACAATTTTTAATTGGGACTAAGGCAAATAGATACAGATGGTTTGAATTTGCTTCATTTATATCCACACCATCCTGTAATTCATTATTCAGTATTGCTAAGATAATTTAAAAGTATGACAGCTAGGGTAAAATGTGTCATTTTATATTTAGAACTAGTGATTGAAATGAAGGAGCCTCCATTTCCCCTTCTCTGCTGTTTTGTTAACATCCCGCCCAGCTCCTTCCTTCTTCATCCTTTTCATCTCTTCTATTCTTTAACAACACTTTTGGAGTATTTCAATCACACCTGTTCTTGGCATGTTACTGCAGGAAGATACTTCTAAATTTTTATATTTTTTTTTTTCAGCATATTCTAACTAAAAAAATAATCCCAGGCAGAATTACAATGTTTTTGGGAGAGCCTTACAGATATACCGTTAACAGAAAACTGCAAACCCTAGAGGCTCAGGGGACAGGGAAGTCTACTCAGAGGACTTTCACATGACTTTCTGAAATTCTTTTAGAAGTAGTAAAATGGAAGATGCATTCATGAATCAGGTTATGGCCGTACTTTAGACCTAGGGCAGAATCAACTGTCTCCTGGGGCAGCACACCAACAGCAAGAGAGCCACAGCCTCACATCTGCCATGCTCATGCCCAAGAGCTGCACTCAACTTTATCAATGTTAGGAGACACACATCTACGAGTACATGCGCATAATATTCTTTATTTTTAAAAACATATTATAGATCTTCCTTGTGACTTTATCAACTTCTTATGAACATGTACTCTTCTTTCTTTAGGTAATTAATAAGGCTCACAGCTATAAATTGACAAAGTTAATTTACTAGTCTCATTCACAGCCAAAGTGTATCACAATTTTAAGGTGAATTGAATCATCTGTTAATCTCTTTGCTGATAAGTGGGAATTAGGCAAGTTTTGATTTAAATGAGAAGCAGGCTGATCAGAGGTGAAAATGACATTAAATGTTAATTACTGTAACAAATTGATGCGACAGTTTTCTAAGTCGTGTATAGGACTGAAGACCTGATTCCTTTTGCCTGCAAGTTTTGAAGACATTCGTTAGCTAGCTTGAAAGAACACAGAAACACACACTTGGAAATCATTACTATAACCAGCCAGTGTTCTTTCTAATGAAAAAACATTATGCCTGATGTAATTCTAATTACAGAATTATTGTATGTTTATATCACTATGCATTTTTACAGTACGCTAACAAAATGCAGTGTGCTATAGAGTAGGAGTTTGCCCTGCAAACAATTACACACTTGAGTAGCCTTCCTCTTAGGAGAAGTTCCACTTCAATAGATTTAATGAGACAGGTTGTGTGAGCAAAATGCCTCTTACACATATTAGAAAATTTCTCTCCTTAGTATTTAACCTTTGGTGGTTTTTTGATTGGTAGGGTTTTTTTTTTCGTGTGGTAGGTTGGGGTTTTTTTGTTGTTTTTTTTGGGTTTGGGTTTGTTTTTTTTTTTTCATTGTTAGCCATTTTAAATTTGTGTTTGGGAGGGTCTTGCCAAAATTTTTTTTTTTTCCATTTATTTAGCTTTGCCTATTTTCAGTAAGTTGGCACAGACATCAGATCTGTTTGAAACAGACTTTCCAAGAGGAAGAGAATATTTCATTGTCTTTGAAAACAATATTTCTTTCACAATAAACCAAAAATAAAACAAATAGTACTTTGGGGAAAAAGGTGATAAACTGAGTCTGAAATATCAAAAGATTCTTTACTTTTGTAATATTCCTTTATATAGTTTCTCATTACTAAAAGATTCAATGTTAAAATTTCAGTTTCTTAGCATCTTAACCATAGACACATGATGTCCACAAAGCTGGAACACAACCTTGTGTTTTAACTATTCAGGATGAGCTGATATCCCAATTTCCCTGTTGGCTTGATATCCAGCAGAGAACCAAGATCTGGAACGCAGCAGCTACCTTCCCCTCTCCTCCCCAGCTTTAGCCTATTTCCTTCAGTACAGCAAGCATCCAGCAAACGATGAAAAATACCGCTGCTAACCTCAGCATACAGCAGAGTAAGTCTTGAGGTTGCATTGGAAGTGACTAGGCATCATCCTTGAGATTTATCAGACAAGATTTATCAGGACATGGATGGTTGTTTCAGCCCCCCTCTATCCTCCCAACATGTGATTAAAGAGACGCAACACAATCACGAGGGGTGGTTGTGAGCCATTGCCATAGAGTTCAGCCAGAGTCATATCAAGACTAACCTGGTATTTGAAGAAGACTGCTTCTGTATGACAAGAGCTAACAAACCGCTTTTAAAAAATAAAATAAAAAAAAAAATCTGAGGACATGGCTCATGAAGTACATTTTCAATTTGCACTGCAATATACATCTTCTCTTTAATCAAGTTGCTCAAAAACTACATGTAGCCGCAGCCCACAAGTTGTCCACCACAACTTTGCCAAAACCCTTGCAGAAGGTCCAGCCCTGGGTCTGAAATACTCTTGTACAACTCCAACTAAATTCAGTAGGATTTGAACACTTACATCTGCAGAGAGTATGATATTTATATTCTAACTAAATTCAACATTTATAATGTCAGGCTATTTATTTACTGTTGCCCATAACTTCCACTGCTTTAAAGGTGCTGTTCTTTATCTTGCACTTCTGATGCCCTCTCCATTATCGATTATTTGTGAAAATAACTTATGCCATCAAGTATTCCGTTCACCTTTAATAAAAGTCAGCAAGTAAAATCACAACTATAAAGAGAGATCAGACTTGCTGACCTGTGACAGAGTGCACTCATAGGGAAAATAAATACTCGTTTTAAATTATCATGTGTCTATACAATACAGGCTAATATTTTTACACAGCCTTGTATATTTATTTGTTTGAATGAACTTCAGCAGCACTTAGGGGCAGTTTATATTAACCTCTAAGATAAAACACCTGGGTTAACGTTGCAGAGGACCCGCAATACTGTGCAAGGTGTACAACTGGGTCCACACTGGACATTGTGGAAAAAACAGTATTTTCCTTTTTTTGTGTCTGCCAAAGAATAGAATTGATTTAGGGGTTCATGAAGTGCCAGCTACTAGATGCACCAAAGCTAAAGCAGACCTCGAGAGAGCAGGAACTGGAAACAAGCAAAGGCAAATCATGTGCGACTTGGGACTGAAAGGGAAAAGGAATGTGGCATTCAAAGCAGAATTACTGAATCGGGAGGCAGGTGCTGCAGCACTTCTCACTGGAGGAACTGAGGACAAAGCTTCTGGGCACAAACTCAACAACACACTCAAGGAGGAGCACGCAACTACCCAGCAACTTCTTACAGCCACTATAACACACAGCCAGTAGTAGAGCTGTAGGAACAAGACATACAGTCCATCAAAGGGCAAAAAACGCTGAATGTTTCCTCTATACAAGGAATATGAAGTCATTTTTCGCATCTTCACCAGCAGTGGTGCACAGGGGAACACCTGCAGGATATCACCCAGGCAGGTCACAGAAGACTTTAGGTATCTTCAAGCTAGCAGAAGAATTAGCAACACAACAAGTTTGAAATTATTTTCCTAAAGACCTTTTCTGAGTGAAACAAAAGTTGGAGGATGGACTGCTCTCTTTCTTCACACAAAACTTGATGGAATTTCTGAGACTAAAGCTGGAAGCTTTGCCTATGGAATATTAGTCCATTTTTCAGGTGAAGAAAAGAGGGGCCTTTATCAACCAGAAAAGGGGTTAATCTCTGCTGTGGACTAACTGGAGCAACAAGGAAGATTTTAAATGAACAATTTGAAGTCAAGCTCGTAGAGGAAACAAACGAAGCACAGTGAAGTCCAAGATTTCATGAATGAGCTCAGCTGAAGTAGGAAGGAAAGACAAGAAACACTTCAGTTACCACAGTATCAATGACAGGAATCCGCAAAACAAAGAAAGAGGAACTGAAAACTCACCGGTGGGAAGAAATTTCATATAATTAGCATTAGTGAAGCCAGATGGGATGGTTCACAGCATCACTGAAATGTTAAAAATCCTGTTTTATAGCCTGCTTAAGGGCAGAATGGGCGATAGAGGTGGAAGTGTATATTAAAGACTTCATTACTTGTTTTACGGTTATTGATTACTGTGGAGTAGAGTGTCTGGAATGAATACGTAGCAGTGTTTCCAGCAGCAGCCTCCCAAAAGAGGCACTGGTATAGTAAATGGAGATGGAAAATGGGACAAGTACCTCCTTCAGCATCTACCTACAAGACGCAGAAGAAAATGTCGAATTTGGGGGCTTCAGTTTGAGATGCCTAGTAAAAGTTACATGTCGTTTAAAATTTCTGCAAGTTACTAAAAGTTATGCTTGAGGACTGACTAAAATGGAGCAACCTAGTATTAGTTAACCAGTATTAGTGAACTCTATGCAGCCACCTCCTGATATAAAGAAGTATGATTAATGGCACTGAAGTCTGAATTCACTTAGGGACAAATGATCACAAAATACAAGGCTTGACTTGAGCAGAGGAAGGTAGAAAACCATAGCAAAACGTTAATAATCCAGAGAGGCCTGAAATACAATTATTCCAAACGGAAGGCATGAAGACTGATGGATTCTTTGTTTCTCCACATCATGGTCTCAATACGGGAACAGATTCAAGAAAACTAATGGACTCCTGCAAGGCACGCCCTATCTAAAGTATTGGACTTGAAGCAAGATGGAATAGATGAAGCTGCTGCTTTTCCTTTCTCACCTTGGCTTACATCTATGGAAAATGTCAAAGTTCAGAGAGTTGCATAAAACAGCTGTCAGATCCAAGACCCACAGAGCAGATACAGCATGTCAAGAAAGAGGACATGGTACTTTCCAGGTAGTCCCTACAGAATGCAAGCGTGGTCTTCCTAGACTCATACCGTCACCACAGTCACTCACATCACTCAGTTGTGCCCAACACAGAGCACCTCAGGGACTAGTTTTAAAGGCAGAATCCAGATTTGGGAGCAGAGTTCAGAAGAGTATTCCATTTATTACCGTGACATTGCATGGTCTAGTTTCATATGTTCATACCAGAAAGTTTCCGATGTTAACATAAATCGGAGTTATACAGAATGCATTGACAGACAGCTGCAACGTGTTCAGCCTTTCCAGTGTGTTTAATGACATACGTATTTGTGATTGCAACTGGGAAACTTATTTATCTAGTAGCTTGTTTTAATAAAGATATTCTCCTATGGTTACATAGCCTACATAGAATTTATAAGCAGAAAGGGTAGCTGATGAGAAAAACTATAAGCTTTTGCATACTGTCCTGAATTGTAAAACATCCCAAGGGGAGTCATCATGTAAAGATTACTATGCACTATGAATAAGCACCCAACACAGCACTTACTCTTTGCATTTCAGATTTAATAATCACCATCATCGGAAGTCTTCGCTTCACCAGATAAATGCGTTGAGTTCTACAGTTCAAACTTCTACGAAATCTGCTTGCTAAAACAAATACATTTTCAGTCTAATTTTCCAATATAATCCCCACAGTGAAAACTGAAATATAGCATTGCATAAAAATGTATTTTACGCCTACACAGTGCAAGTCCTAAAACCTATTATTATTATTGATTCCTTTTGTTCAATAGAAGGAACTGAATTACAGGAGTGCCTCTTCACTGGAAACTGCAATGCCGGGGTCATTACGTTAAAGCACCAGGTTTTGCTAAGCAGATATTGTGCAGACAACTCTTGAGCATGTACCAGAAAAGTTTATCTCCAAGATTATTTTTAAATTAATTTAAAAGCAGCTGAAAACACCCAATTTCAATGTCAGCAACCATGACTGGGTATTCTGAAGGGGAGGGAGAATAGGTTTCATTAGAGTTTGAGTTGCTCGTAAACATCAAGTTCTAGGGTTTTTTGCTCCTTTGTCAGTCCACGTCTGTTTGTTATCCCTGAAGTGATAACAACAGGAATTCCATAAGGTATTTCTGTGGGATGTTGACTGAGAAGACATGCACAGTCATTCCAGTTGACCGCTAACCCTTCTAGTCAGAACACAAAAAAATTACAGGGTTGATACAGAATAGAATAGTTCAGTCGGAAGAGCCCTACAAACAGCCATCTAGTCCAGCTGCCCGCCTTTTAACTCACTGGCTCATGTTCTGTCAGCATATGGTTTAGCCTGAGCTGAATTGAGAATATTGAACCATACTGGAGTAGAGCAGCACACAGCCAGGTTTAGTCTCTGTCTCTGTGTGGTCCTTCAACCACCACTGAGACTGAACTTTGAGGGACACTGGATGTCCTTCTATGTTTCTACAGCCCCTGCCACTGCCATCTGCATCCACATTAATATCCACATCTGCTCCTCCCTAATAGTACTACAACAGGTATTCCCACTTCTCTCCAAAGCAGAGTATCAGCCCTTTAGATTAACTAAAGTCTGAGCACAGGGTTATACCACAGTAGGTAACTGAGTTGTAATAAATAGCATTTTCTTGTTATGAAGAATGTGATCCTATCCCTGAAATCCTTCCATTATTCAATAAAAACACTAATATTCTGGCCAAACAATTAGTAAAGTAGCAATAGTGGAACATAATACCATACCTCAGCTGGCCAGAAAAGCTGTTCTAGGAAGACAGTAACATTTTGCTGGAGAAAATTCTAATTGCAGGATTGTCTTGAACAGACTATAACTATTTCTTACGAGTGTGATTTAAGGAAGTGACTAGGAAAAATATAACTCAATAAACTGAAAACATCTAAAATAAGAAAAAAACACTTAAAATCTGCCTGAGACAGACTTTTTGCTTTACCCACATTTTTAAATGCTTTAGAAAACAAAGTTCTTGTCCTTGAAGTTGGAATAGAGAACAAATAAAAGAAAGAGGAGCAAGTGTTCTTAACTCAAAATTACAAAAAGGGAATTCAGGCAGTGAGGAGATTAAATGACTCAAGATGAGAGAGAAGAGTCTGTGGTTTAGTAAAAAAAAAAATAATAATCATTTAAGATTTCCAGGTCCTAAGATGATGCTATAACTGTATTCCATCCGTTGGAGCTTTTTGATAAATAGTGAGTTTGAGAGCGGCTTAAAGCACTGGAGGTTATATTTAACAAACTAATCCGCCACATTTTTTTACTACTACCATTTTAGATAAGGGAAATTAAGTGGAAATATAAGCATATTCAGACTTCCAAAGGGTACCTGATGAGATTTCACATTCAAGAAAATTGGGAACCACCAGGTTAATTAGAACATTTGGCTCAACAGGCAATGGCTCAAGAGCAGGAAGCTGTGTGTTAGCAAGTCAGAAACCACTGGAAAGTACAGGAATCGCCGCCCTCCTGAATCGTAGGAGCAGGAGTAATGGGGCACATCCTGGGGCAGTCACCACTCACTCTCACCCGGTGCAGTCACCTGAAAGAAATACCCAAATGGGAGGACTAACAAATCCTTTAAGTGTAGGTATCACTGGGTCAGCATCAGTCTGGAAAGAGATATCAAGTGGGATCCTGGGGCCTGTCCACTCCTTTCATTAATAACCTTAATGGCATAGTAGAGAACACAGTTATTAAATTTCCAGATGGCACAAACTCGTAAGAGCTGTAAGCATGAAAGGCTGAAGATGAGCAAAGACAGAAAATTGACGTGCTGGGGAAGAGGTCAAAAGTAAAGTATGCAACTCACTGAGGGAAGGTAAAAAAACCCAATACATCAGAGAAACGTGCACCTGTATGAAGTTGATGGGGAAGAGCCGCTTGATCACAGTGTTTTAGAAAAGGACTAATTATGGATAACAAGCAAGCATGAGTCATTAATACCATGCAATCATAAAAAAAAAAAAAGATGCATCATAGGAGGATGCTCTCCATCTTCATTATGGATTACAGGGAAGCAACAGACTTGAGCCAAGAAAGGAAACGTTTAGGCTGGCCATCAGGAAAATGGACAGTGTAATTAGCACTCAAAAATCAATAGTCTAAGATACAGTCTCATCATCAGTGGAAACTTAAGAATGAGTTACTCAGCCGTTTCCTAGGAATGGCTGATTCTTCATCCAAGATTTAAGAAGAAAATAAATTACAGGAAAGGTCTCCCTTCCAGCCTCATTTTCTCTGATTCAGTCGGTGGCCCACACAACCTAAAGGAGAAGGTTTCTCTCCCCATTCCTTACATATGGTAAGTGGAAAAAAACAGCTTGTGTTTGTGGCACGGCAGTTAAGCAAGACCTCGGTGACTCCTTTCAAATAAATTTGACTGAAGTTAACAGGGAAAGATAAAAGTTGTCACAACAGACAGAGGTAAAAAAGCATAAACCTCACTGCTGGAGATCTCGTTCCAAATCTGCGTGAACTACTGAACACTACAGACAAAATAGTAAGACCCGAGCAGGTTGTAAGTATCTCAGTAAACGGTGGAACAGAAGGAGAATGCAATTCAGCGCAAATTACTTTAGAAGCAAACAACCAATCGCCCTATGCACTAATCAAAAAGGGTTTGAAAGGTTTTGTGAGAAAGTAGTAACAACAGATAATCAAACACCCTATTGCAGTTTTCTTGACAGTGCTGTGGTTTTAACAGTAGGAGAGTAGCACAGCTGTCAGGTCCGTGGCATCCTGGACCCACCACTACTGCTGGCTCAGCACCATATGACATCAAAACTTCACAGCTTCTGAAGAAGATAAAGTGTGAAAAATATTTAAAGGGGCTAGATGTTTTCTTATTGCAGAAAAAAAAAAAAACCAAACAAAGCAAAACCAACAACCAAAACCACACACCCCAAGAAAAAAGCCTGAGCTGGCCTAACGTGATTGATTTACTTAAATAGTTTAAAGAAAAAAAAAAAGGTTAAAAGAAAAAAATTTCAGAAGTCAGATCAAGTAGCAGAACTCCATTGGCTTTAAAAATAACTGCACTGATTTATGCTAGTTGAGTATTTTTCTGGCCCTTAAAATGCTTCAGTAAGAAATGTCAATTCTTAAAAATAAAGAAGGGCAACCTGGACTGGACTGGTCATTATACCACATACATGGAAAACAAAAATTTGGAATGCAACTGAAGCAAGAAAAATTCAAGATGTACCTGTTTGTTGACAAATACTGTTAGTTACACTTTGATAACAAGACGGACAGAGGGGAGAGAGAAGAGGAAAAAAAAAATCAAGAAAAGAAATATCAAGAAAGAGCCAAAAATATCAAGAAAATTTACAATAATAATGCAAATATCCTACAAATGTTTCCAAACCTAATACAAACTAAAACTATTTGATATATTTACATTTCTGTCAGCATTAGTCAAATTTCTCTCTGCCTACTTGTTGATATTTTCAAATATCCACAGTATCAGTTTTATCTTCCTTTTACTGAATTTTATGGTAAAATTTCTTGGGCCTCTAGGAGGAAGAGCTTATGCTGAAGACATCTGAAAGGTATTCCCCTGGCAGAGAAAACTCTGTTTCCTAAGGGTATTCCTCATTTAGCATTTGTCATCCCTTTTTTGGGGCTTTAGTCTCTTTTCTTCTGGAAAATACTGACTGACTGCAGGCCAAGATCCTTCAGATGTTTATTACAAATAAAAACAGACTGTATTTATTTTCTATCATGGTTCTTCTGAGATAATCCAAAACAGAGAATAGGTTTTGTAAGAATAAATCTCTTTGGTTGCCAGCCTATCAAAGAGAACGTTTCCTGAATTATATATAACACACGCTAATACTTCCTCTGTGCTCTGGACAGATACCGTAAGTAAGGCATATTTGAATCTAGCTTTCTGTGATCATTTTACTCATACTATATTTCCAGTTGAATACCACAAAATAAGGGTTTTTTTAAGCTATTTTTGACTTTATACAAATATTATAAATAATTTGTTCCCAAGAGATCACATGCAATAGAGACACTTTCCTTGCTTTCTTAGTTAAAGGCCCACCAAAAGCGAAGTACAAAAGCTGTTGAAAGGTAATTCAACCTTTTCCCGAGACAGAAACGAACCAAGTGAACACGGACTATGATCAGGAGAACAAATATTGCTGAGCTCCTACCTTCTTTACTTTTACTGTACCTTTCATCCACCAGTGACAAAAGGCAGTAAGGAAAATAGGTGCTATTAGCACCATTTCATGGATAAAGAAGCTAAGCAACAGAGAACAGGAATTATTTGCAGAAGTAGGACAGAGCCAGACATTGACACTGATTTCTTCACTCTCAGCTTTATGCTAATGATACTTATTTTCTAATTTCCTCTTTATTGCTTATTGCATCCTACAGCTCCATCACAGCATGCTGGTGAAAATCGGGATATACCACTCCATGCTTAATAGGACTCCCAAGGCCATACAAATGGTTAGTAAGTTATAGAGGACTTTAATCTTTAATTTGCTGACTTCTAACCATAGTAGATGGGTATTTCTGGGAGAGACTGACCTCAATCTTTTAAAGAGTGTCTTTTCATCCTTTTCTTTTTTTCTTTTGTCCTTTTTTCTATAACCTCATCCTCCCTTGGTGGATGGGATGACCCACTATGGTAGGCAAAAGAATGTAATTTTCTTGATCATGTCTTAAAACCAATTAGATTTTTAAAACTTGAAATACCCCAAACCAGCTACATAAGTCCCCTCCCATTTGTCTGTCCATCCCTACACACACCCACACACCCTTTTTTAGCCCTCTTTTTTAAATGAATCCTGGTAGAAATCCCTCTTCCCTAGAAAGTTTTTTGTATAGAGAGATGCTCTTTGTCCTGGCCACCAACAGATATATACAATGATATTAGACTTCAGGACATAGGACTTTACAAGCCATACAAGACATTTGCTATCCTTCTCATTGAATTTCCGTCTAAGCTGAAGACACTATTTGTCTTTCAGGGTAAATTGTATTGAGAAACATCTAGTTCCGCCCAAAACAGTACTCCTGAGAGTCCTGCGTATCTGAAAGAAACTAAGCAGGGATATTTGTGTGCTTATGCAATCAATGTGTCAATTCAGCATAAGAAAATCATCTGTCTGTGACAGGAAAGATTCCTATGTCTGATTTTATTCTCTGTGCTCAGGAGTACCCAAAACACTAATCATAACTATCTCTTTATGAGCTGGCAGACTGCAACAATATTTGTCTCAGTTGATTACTTATCTTTTCCGTGGTTCCTATGCTTGGTTCCTGGCTCTGTCTGCTTGTCTTTCTTTTGAGAATTTGAGATTTAAATTTTTTTTCCTCCAAGAATTACATTCACCGTTGGGGTTTTGGTTTGTTTCTTGTTTGTGGGTTTTGTTGTTTTTTTTTTTTTTTCCTAAAATAAGTCTGTCAGAGCCTGAGAGCAGACACATCCAAACCAGGTAAAGTAATAATTCAGAATAACTATGCAGTCCACAGACAAATGAACTAACAAGATGTAGGCTTTGATATGTTAGATACAACCAACAATTTAAGACCAATAGGAGAATTACTCTGACAACATCCAAAACTCACCTGTCCAATTTCAAGATAAATCACAGTTTACGCACAAAACAAGTTTTCTCACAGTTTTGTGCTCTAATATTTTTTTTTTTCCTACAGAGGAAGAGATACACCTAGAGATGATGTTTTTGCTAACATTTGCTTTATTTAGTGCGTAAAAAACCTTTATTTATTTAGGTTTGATCTTAAAAAAGAGGGGGGAAATGATACTCTGAATTCAAAAGCCATCCCAAGCATTTTCTGTCTGGTCACATCAGTGAGGACTTGCCCCAGGTGAGAAACTGATGTTGGCTGGAAGTCAAGAGAGGGCTCTCTGTGGCCCCATTTGAGCTATTGTTCACCTTGTTCCAAAACTTGGCATGAGTTTCTCTCTGCTGAGTCTTTGCATTATTTCTTACATGTATTTCAAAACATTTTTGTGTATCCTGCGTTATTTATTTGTCTACACCAGGGTTGAATGAGTCATTTATAATGAAAATTGCACCAATGGGATTTCAGCTCTTTTTGTGTTTGCAAATTGCCTGTGAACAAATCGCAGAAGCCTCCAACAGACTTATTCAAAAGTATTGACAATTTTTCATATGAGTAATTAATCGGATTTGCAAGCTGTTCACAAATATTTCACTGAAGCTGTTGTACATTCCATGCTCTGCTGGTTAGTTTTAGAAGTTACATCATACCACTTCCACTCTTTTATTGGGTCTCTTACGTATGGTAGACTCAACATCATCTAACAGGAAAAACTATGCATCTAGCCATGAAAATAAATTCTGAATTATGTACTTGAACATCAAAATTAAAATCCACAGTTCAGAACTGGAATTCTCTTTCCATTTCAGAGTGTTTTGCAGTATTTGAGGTTAATACTGTATTTCTGCTAATCTTCATTTTGCAGCATTTCCACACTATCACAGAAAGCAGCTCCCAGAAGCCAAGTCAAAGTCATCTTGAAGTTCAAATGCATATTTGCTATCTCTATCCTGTGCTACCTCTCACCTTTGTTTTCAACACCTAAAAAAGTATGTGATTAATATGTAATTCATATCATTGAACTGCTTTTCTTCCTCCTGTATGATTAATGACTACGTTAAACAGACACTTCATTTTCTTTCTCTTAGAATCTTTAGAAAGATTTTAATCCACATTTCAGTTCCCACAGCCAAGCCAGTTTATTTTTTCTCTACTAACATCTTATCATTATTTGCTAAAAGCAGGTAATTTTATTTCTGTCACATGCCTTAAAATCAGTGATTTTCATAACTAAATTGTAAAAATCGTGTTGTTTTCAGTGATTTACTTTTCATAAAAGTGAATCTTTTCATAAAACATCTACATAATACTCAAGTAAAAGTAACAGCTAAATCATTCAGAAGCCAAATAGCTGTTCTAGCCAAATCAAAGATCAGATCACACTTCTGGAAAGGAAATATAGCTGCTATATCCTGTGAAAAAAAGTGAAGTTCTTTTTCCTTCCCCAATAGAAAACAACCCACTCTTCACAGTCACGGAGAGGCACAAGCTGCAGTAGGTTCAAGCTACCTTTGTACTCTTCCAATCTAATCTTATCCAGGTTTCTTCAAAGACCCAGAGATTCACCATCAAGTACCATTACATTTCATGCAAGTGCAGGGTGTCTCAGGCAGAAGTAGCCCAGTTATACTAAAATCCTGATATTTTAATTAGACCAACAGTTCCCGAACTCATTCATTCATACGTTTCCTAAATATTTTTAAACTCCGTTCAAGTCACACGATCTGTTTTGCAAAAGCCTTCTTCATCTGTCCCATAGGGCCAGCTTCCCCAGCATTACAAACACCACCACCGCCATCCCTCCAACAGCTTCTCTGAATTTCAAACATCATTGACAGAGCCTGCATTTTGGGAATAGAAGATGAATCCTCAGAAGACAACTACACAGCTTTCTCCTGCACCACACGTTAGTTGTGATGGGAGTCTGAACTAGCAGGATCCCGAGCTGTTAAGGGCAGTTATGTGCCAGACGGTTTTTTATTAATTTATCTGAAAGACCTCGAGCAGGAATGCAAGAGGAAGAAAATTAGGCCTAACTCAGAATTAGTCCCACTGATAATTTTTGCAGTTCAGAGGACGCATAACGGAGAAGAAAGATCATTTTTCCTTCCACATAAATACTTTTAAAGCCACTGATGTCTGGAAGCATTTCTTGCACATGATTGTAGGCAGTCTGGGGAGCCCATAAAAATAGAAGCTAGTCATGAATAATTTTCCAAATTGTACAAGGACAATGAAGATGGAGAATTAGATTTAATAACCAATGCAATGAGGTCCCTTCATAGAACAATACCTCTACATTATGACTGATAGCATCTAATACTAGCAGAACTAATGAAACCCAGTTTCTTGTGCATTTGTATTCCTCATTGCTTCACAACCCCGTGACATCAGACTCCACACTCCCACCACCAAGGAATGCCCTGTTTCTCCCTCCACAGCCCATATGTCCCCCCCCAACACCCTTTTCCATGCAGCATCCTCTGATCCCACTGACAGACCCCATGTTTGCCATCAGGGGAGAGCAAAGCTGGCTCAGGGCTGTGCAAGAGCCATTGCTGTGCATGGGCACAACCGGACCCCGGCCGCAGCCTCGCTCCCTGGGGAGGAGGCGTTCCAAACTCTGCCACTGAGTTGTCAAAACTCGGGGAAACTTACCTGTCTTTGAGACTTTCCTCTGTGTCCAAAACAGACGAGAGTTCAATGGTTACAGCCAGGAGGAAGGACAAGACCTGATCAAGTAAGCCTTGTTGTCTCAGGAAACATCATTTAAAGAAACGACCTCCCCACAGAACTCAAGATCACTGGGAGAAAATGCAGGGGACACCCAGACTGCAGACAAAACCCAATCACATTATTAGCTTGGGTTAGACCGGTTGCATATTACCCAAAGCACGGTGTGGAAATACATAAGACTGAAGGTAGAAGATTGCTTTGGGCCCTAGTAAACGCCAACAATTCAGTTCTAACAAGGGCCTGGGACCCTCTTGCTCCTTCCTTCCCAAGCAAAGGTATATGGGAACATTTAAAGTAGGTTTCTGTGAAAACAGAGGTGTGAATTTGAATTTCCTCTCTGGATTTGTACCAATGTCTGCCCTTTCAAGATGACACACATGGAATTAATACCTGGTCATTCAGGCTAGGAAATCAAAACCATCACCACATTGCTCTTTGCTGAATTCTGGGAGTGGTGATTTCTGACATCACCTTGATCACCTTTGACCTGACCATCACTTCCAGGGTAACTCTCTTTCCTAAATACATCATGTTTTCTCCTGATTTCATATTAATTGGATTACATAAACTGATAATCAAAAAGAAAACACACACACACACTCTACAAATAGTGCAGTGTTAGAAGATGCATACAAGCACAAGGAAAAAAACAAAGCCATTTCCATGAATTAAGATTTCCAGCACTCAGCTAGTTATTTTTTTGCATGAAGGAAAATAACATTTGTCCACTTAATCTCTGTGGTAACTATATAGCAAAAAAACATCTTTATTTAATGACATTTTTAAATGACTTAGGCCACCATTTTATTACTACCTGACAATTCAATATTACATTGCTTAGGGAGTATTATTCCAATTTATACTCAGTATGCTGAATAGAGTTTTTAAAAAGCTTTTATTTCCCTACTGGTATTCATATTCTTATGTGTTGATTTTTCTCTAACAGAAAATTAATAAAGGATTATTCTTTTTCAATTATAGTCTATAAGGTAACGTGAAAATTGTAGGCTTGGCACAACTAAAAAGCCTGCAGTAAAAGAAAGCTAAGTGTTGCAATAGTGAGAGTAGATAATACGCAGTCTTTAGATGAAAAGGAAGCATCTTATTCAATTTGGACCGGTTAATAATTACATGTCTTAATACATTTTCAAGACAGAAATTCCCACTGAAGATCTGCACCAGTATTAGGTTAGACAGCAACATAATAAACACGAGAAAAAATAAAGATCTTACAAGCCTGGATAACAGTTTTGTAGGTAGAAATTTCTATATTTATTGTACAGCTGCTTATCACTTCTGCTTTGCTAGAATTACGTTACTTGTAATTGTAGTTGTAAGTAAAACAAAGTGATTGTATAGTTATATCATTGTAAGGATTAAGTTTTTTTTTTTATGAGATTCACGAAGGTTATCTCAAGTAATAATATGTTTAAGAACAGCCGTCTGAACGACTGTAAATCAGTTACAGAAACATTTCACATTTCTTCCAATCTCAGATAAAAACATTCCTTAAAAATAGCATTTTTCATATGTGGGGGATGGCATAAAAAAAACCCTGAAGGACATGAGCAGTGAGGACACGCATGAAACAGCCATGAGAAGCAGGTACAGTACCCAGCCATGCAAGTGGGGTTTCATAGCTCTGTCCTGGGGCTTCCAACAGAGTTTGGGCATCAGGGTCCGGCCAGGCTGAGTTCCTCCCCTTCCTGTACTGGGAGAGTGGATTTCTGCAGCATGGCAGACAGAAACGACTACTTGCAAGGTTATTCCACTGAGAGGAAAAGTCATCATTGTTCTAGGAAGCACAGAAAAAGTAACTATCAATTAAAATATATACATACATACGCATATATATTTATATGGCTCCTAAGACAGCAACTACTTTGCGTCGTTAAAACGCTTTGACTACTCGTTGTTTCAGAAACACAGCTAGGCAACCTAAGTTATCCTATCAAGTGCCAAATAATAACACAGAAACATCTATTAAAATTTTAGAATATTAATTTGCTAGTTCTAATTTCCACAGTCAGGTTCTGTCATGTGTACACTTATTATTCCCCTAGACATTAGAAGAGATAGATCACACTCCTATTGATTTAAAATCTGAGGCAAAACCCACTGAAGTAAAGAAGACAATTAAATTATGTAGAATATTTATTTACATGAAATGAATGAAATTAATAACCAGATATTTTAAAGAAATATTATTTGGTTATTACATCAAAAATATTTCTTGCCTCAATTCATGTACGGGTCAATATTTTAACTTCAAGTTTTCCATCCTAATAACTAGCTATTACTGCATATTACATAGATTTTTTTTTTTTACTATAGCAGAATTACAGTAATTAACTTTGTACCAATTACCAGAGTGCATATTAATATTCATATACTTTTACAGAAAGAACTATCTTGAAATCTCACAGCAGGGACGGTTAAAATGATTCATTAATGTTCTGCACAGGTTTCTTTTCTAATTCATTAAGAAAATATTAACATAATCATGTGAAATTAATTTTCTTTAAAAGGTTGATATAAGCAAGGGATTAAGGGGACCGGTGCTAATATAAGAAACATGGCTTGCACCATGCTCTTAATCTCCAGAGGCCGACTATCATATTTGAGGTATTACTTGCCAGTGCACTCTAATAATGAAGAAGAAATCAGAGATTGATAGAGCCAGTTGAGCTGAGGATTTCATTTTCACATGAAAAAAAGGAAGTCTCATGCATCCTGTTCTTATATTTCTCAGTTTTGTGAAGAGACAAAGAAAAAACACGTTACACAACATGAACAAGAGGCTGAAAGAAAATTATAAAATGAAGTGATAGGCTATAAATGAGAAAAGCATCCAGAGAACAGAATACCTAATGATAATAAAGGGTGAAGAGAAAGTTCAACAAAGAGAAGGAAAAGTGATCCAAATAGAAGGGACTAGAGAGTGAAAATTAAATAGCCTCTCCAAAAAAAGTTTCCAGGAAAAAGAAAAAGCAATCTCAATAACAAATGGCACGGAGAGAGTAACAGACCTCATTCATAGATTCACGTAAAAAGGCACTTAAGGTAGGAGGACATTAAGATATCTTGTGCTATAACCCAAAGCGCCTCTTGAGAAATCCTACTCTGATGCACCCAAAAAAAAAAGAAAAAAAAAAGGGAAAAAAGTGAATTGTGGAGCCTACACCGAGTAAGAATAATGTCACCAAAACAAACCCAGGAAAACGTGTGCTGTGAGCCAAGTCAAGGCTTTTTGTCAATACTACATTACGTCTGGCATTGCTATTCCATTTTCCTCACGGTGACTATTCTTTCAAGTCAGCTTTTAGCTCCATAACAAAACCAAGTTCAATAACACTCGAATGTGCTCCAGAGACAATAGAGAATTGGTTCTCTACTAAGAAAGGCAATAAAAGGTTTTTAATCTTCTTTGTGAGGACCGTATCAGAGCAATAGTTTGTTACTGAAGAGTATTCAAGGAGCTCGTTATAAAGATATATAATTCTCCCCCTCGGGGTCTATTCCTCACATCTTCACATCTCTGTCTGGAATAGGCCCTGGTGGACCACAAGGCAGCTCCTCACAAGATGGGAAGTCTTGCACAAAGTGACATTTGAAGTTGGATGTTACATTGTCATTAGTGACTTTTTGGCACTCAAGCCTGAGCTACCTCATCCTCATTCCCACAAATTCCTCACACACATAGATTCCTCCTGAATAGTTTTAGGGCTTCAAAATGCATAGGAGATGACAATCCAAGGACATAGAGGGAGTTCAGACCATACAAATCTAGACCTGCAAAAGCACATACGCTTCTGGGCTTCCCTTCCTCTCCAAAATAAAACACTAAGCCTTTGGTTTCCTTCAGCAAGTGACTGCTTGTCTGGAAGAGACGAGGCTGTGCAGAACCGCACACATGGATGTACCCACATGGTCTGAGACCACTTCAGTGCTGCCGGCTGCCTGCTCAGAGTGAGAGCTACCGAAACTCACAGAGACACACAAGTGTGTCTTCATAAGCAAAGCAAAACACGGGTATTGAGTAACACATTGAGTGCTGTAGAAAGAAATACTCAGGGGAAAATCTGGGTCCTTAATAGACCCAACTGGTCTTCATGACAGAGGCTTGTTTGTCCATTAAGCCTATTTCCCAACTTCCAGCTATGCCAACTGCCTTACCCGTTTTCACAAAAGTACCATATTCAATACTAAACTAGTGGAAACAGATACAAAACAATTATTTTTATAATCATTTTCAAAGTTACATAGCACCTGGATCTCTGAACCAGAAAAGTGCACGTGGACTCATCAACAAAGAGAGAGACAGGGAGAATCTCCATCCCTTACTGTATGTGGGGGGGAAAGTTGCAACCAAGGACGAGGAAAAGGCTGAGGTACTTAATGCCTTCTTTGCCTCCATCTTCAATAGTCAGACCAGCTATCCCCAGGGTGTTCAGCCTCCGGAGCTGGAAGATAAGGAGGGAGAGCAGAGCAACCCCCCCACATAATCCAGGAGGAAGCAGTCAATGATCTGCTTCTGCACCTAGATGCACATAAGTCTATGGGGCCGGATGGGATTTGCCCAAGAGTACTCAGGGAGCTGGTGGGAGAGCTCACCAAGCCTCTCTCCATCGCTTATCAACAATCTTGGTCAACAGGGGAGGTACCAGATGACTGGAGGGTGGCTAATGTGATGCCCATCTACAAGAAGGGTCAGAAGGAGGATCTGGGGAACTACAGGCCTGTCAGCCTGACCTCGGTACCAGGAAAGATCATGGAGAGGATCATCTTGAGTGAGCTCTCACGGCAAGTGCAGGGCAGCCAAGGGATCAGGGCCAGCCAGCATGGGTTTAGGAAAGGGAGGTCCTGCTTAACCAACCTGA
>VWZL01001575.1:157061-191474 GCA_013396915.1 Stercorarius parasiticus
GTTGGCCTCTTCTCCCAGGTGAATAATGACAGGACCAGAGGAAATGGTCTGAAGCTGCGGCAGGGGAGGTTTAGGTTAGATATTAGGAAGAATGACTTTACTGAAAGAGTGGTCAGGCACTGGAACAGCCTGCCCGGGAGGTGGCTGAGTCGCCATCCCTAGAGGTATTTAAGAAAAGTGTAGATTTGGCACTTCAGGGCATGCTCTTGTGACAGAGACTGTAGGGGTTTTTTGGGGGGTTGTTTTTTTTGTGTGTTTCTTCTTTTGTGTGTGTATGGTTGGACTTGATGATCTCAAAGGTCCTTTCCAACCATGAAGATTCTATGATTCTATGACTTAACTCTTTAACTTTGACATCCTGAAAATTAATATTTTCTAGTGTTGTTTTGTACCAATGATGTAATAGTTAAACCTTGGTACATCTTCCCAGTGCATTCCATTATTTATTATCGCTGAAAATATTATTCTATGGCATATATAGTCCAACCTTTCACAAGTAAATTATATGCACATAAGTTACACTGATTTATGACAGACATCAATTAATTCTTATATGTGCTTGTATTATTCAATCTATCGATGTGAAAGGGTCATATCTCACTTTAAGCAGCAAATCTATACATATAGACAAGGAGTGTAGTAAAGTAAGGACCCATGACGTGGCGGGGGGCAGAGGGAAGGACACTGTTGGATGAGTGTACAATTGAGAGAAAAGAGAGACAAACAATGGCTGATGCAATTTATCCCTGCTCCAAATTAATGTAATTTTAAAAATATTTTATGAGCTTTTTTCTTCCAAGTATTGCTTTAAGTCTACAGTCTTCCATTTTAAAAAAATTCTTTATTCTTCAATTTTAAAATTTATTCTTTATTTTTTGAAATGACAATATAAGCACTATCACCCCTTAATTTCAACTTTTAATCATTTTTTTCCTTAAAATGCATTAATTTTAAACCAATATTTCTAGGTACCAATTCAGGACACCAGGTATTTCTCAAAATATTGTGTATGCTACTTTATCGAATTTTTTCCTTTCTCCTATAACCTCAATATTCTGGTTATACCCACTATTAAGTGAGATCATTAAACTCAGCTATTTTATTTTTCTACCGTCCATAATTTTCTATCATTTTAAGTACAGAAAACTACCTTTAAAACAGAAAAACAAAAAATGATTGCTTTTTCCCCAATTTGTCCTAGTTACAAAGGTTGCTTAAAAAACTCATAACATTATTTCTCTTCCAAAGATTTTTTTTCCTGCAAATAAAAGTCACTTACAGTAAAGCTACAGTTCTGAAGGTTTTAGATTTATATGGATAATGTTCAGTTCAAGCATATAAAAAAGATCCTCATTCTTCTATTGACATCTTTGTTATTGATGGTTTCTGAATGAGGAAAGAGAATACACTCAAAATATACTCAAGGACATCCTTCCAACGTTTTTCCACATGGTCTTTTCTCTTGCAATGCTTTTTTCTTGCAACTTCACCCACTTGCTGGTGGGAAAGTATTTTTAATGACATGAAAAATTTCTTTAACAGAGGAATGAAAAGTACTTTCTGAAAGCTTTCAAGGTATTACTGAAAGATCCTCAACAGGAAAAGCTACGTAGATTACTTTTCCTCATTAATAAAATCAGAAAAAACTTAGTAAGACCTGTACGTACCTCTTTTAAATACTTTTTCATGAAAGTGGGTCAGTTTGTTGGGTTTTTTTTTTGTGGGGGGGTGTTGGGTTTTTTTTGTTTGGTTTGTTGTGTTGTTGTTTTTTCTCACTAAGAACATTAGTTTCCCCCATTTTTATTAGCATCCTATTGCTTTTTGTCTCTTTGTTATAGAACTCGGGCTTTTAGCTTCATCTAATATCAACGTGAGCAGGATTTCCACCCTAATTCATGATTCATTAACTGTTATTATATAGAGATTTATTTCAAATTGCTCTTGAAGAACCAGCCAGCTTAAAAGGAAGGAGAAAAAAAAATAAACCAAGTCCCACATCACATGCAGAAAGG
This sequence comes from Stercorarius parasiticus, assembly GCA_013396915.1. Taxonomy (NCBI): domain Eukaryota; kingdom Metazoa; phylum Chordata; class Aves; order Charadriiformes; family Stercorariidae; genus Stercorarius; species Stercorarius parasiticus. The sequence continues at coordinate 159,074 of VWZL01001575.1, forward strand.
AGACATTTTCAGGCAGTCTTAAAGAACGAAGATTATTAAACTCCATTGGTGTGCTGGCAAGTGGGCCAGGCAGCCACAGAGGTAATTTATTGTTAAGCCCCAAAGCAGATCTAAACTTTTGTGTTACCTCTTCAAAGCCTTGTGAACAGTTTAATTATAGCCATTCTATGAATAAAATCGAAGCAAGTCAAAGGAAGGCTGCAGTTTCAAGGACAGGTTACATAAAGATAGCCTCACGTCGCAGGCACCACCAAAACAACAAGCAAAGCACTCAAAAAAAAAAAATCAAGCCTTTCACATATGTGGGCATACATACATACATACAAGGAAGAGAGTTTGTGTTATGTCAATCTCCTGTAGTTAACGTGACTACTGTAGTCTAGACGTGCAGAAGAGTATCCAGCTCTCTAAATATGCATAGAGATATAATTTCAGAGCTTATATACCACATTCCTTGGCCACTGACAAGAATGCTAGCAATGGCAAGTAACTGCTGTGAAATGCCAAGGGTTTGGACTTTAGTCCCAGCACTTGGTGCTACCTAGTGCTCCTAACGCTGCACAGAGCTCAAGGGGGTTTAGCGCGCTTCATCCAGCGTCAGAGAGTTGTTGCATCCTTGTCTCTCATATTTTGAGAGCTAAGAATCGTTTGGTGATTCTGGGTTTTGATTTGTTTGTTTTTACAAAGGCAGCACAAGGTGAAGACATTTGAGTTTTGTTAAAAAAAGCAAAAATACTGCATTTATGGTTACTGTGTCTTGGCTGCACCTTGCTGAGCTTTGCAGAAGTTCCAGATGCCAAGCACGGGTGATCCCTGTGCTGCTGGTCTCTTAAGGTTTTGGGTAATCTCACCTCTAAAGTTTTAAGTGACCATACTGAAGCACTGGCATAAGAACAAGGGTAGTGAAACAGCTCGTTTAAATAATCCTGTCATATAGAGTTTTCTATAGGTCTTCTATCTAGACTGCTCATTTTCCTCATTTATCAGCACCAATGCTTGAAAAATTGTGTTCTCCCATTCATCAACACTTCTCTGACAACCTTTAAGCCAATTCTCATTTTGATCATCCTTTTAAGAACAGCAAACCTGATTTCCATTTTTTATGTCAGCTAGATCTATTCCCTTAAGAGTCTGAACCATTCTTTTCTGATTTGTTATCTAGGGACAATGCTTCTTGTTCATTAAGCCTTTTATGGATCAGAGTTCAGTGTCCCCTCACTTACTCTGGAGGTTTTCTCTTTGGTACACTATTTTCTCCCTACTTCTCTACGGTTTGCCATGGGCTTTGTGTGGGTTTTAATTTTTGGGTTGGTGGTTTATTTCTTTTTTCTAAATAGCGTATTTCATCCCACATCTTGTATGTGAACCAAGCTGGTGTCAGCTGCAGACACAGGCATCTTGACAGAGCTGAAAATCCCTTACACTGAAAAGATATTCATGGCAACTATACTGGAAAGGGCTCCACCTGACCATAAAACGTTTAATAAAGCAGACTATCAAGGGCATGCAAAACCCACCCTGTTTCAGAATGCATTCTTTCAATCATTCCTCTCCAACATCAAATGTTACAAGCATCAACAACCTCAATGCTTCATTTGTGAGATCTTCTTCAGCTGTTACAAAATGAAATAAGGAACATAAAGCTGTAAGATGTTTTGAAATTGTTATCCTCTACCACTACAAGACAGATACCGAAAACAGAATGCTGGGAGTAGGCTGACCTCTGCTCAGCTACTTTTAATGCATTTCAGCAGTGCCTGTGTACAAAGTTAGTCAGTATGACCTAGCAAATTCCTAACTTGCAGCCTGCTCTACTGGAAATACAAGCACCTGGAATCTACTATCAATAACGTCTCTCTGTGTGCATAAACTCAGATTACAGAGAGAACTCTTTGATTTATAATTAAGCATTTTGTCTTAATAATTATAGAAAACAAGTCACTTTTTCCTCCAATGAGGAATTAATGCCAAAAGGTAACAGGTGAAATTCTAGCAATGAATCAGCCATTGGTGCAAGAGAAAACAAGAAATTCAAGTTGCAGCCTGCTTTCCAGTTCACAGAGGACGTTGCTTTAAAAGCTAGAGGTGCGAATTAAGCACGCAGAAGAAAAAACGTAGTGAAGAACAAATAGACACAACTTTCTACAACTGAAAATACATACAGGAAGATGGCAAACTTTCCTAAGAGCAGATTATGGAGACTGGTGAAGTCTCACAGCTATCGTGATGCACTTCAAATGGATTGCATCAAGTTCATCAAATACAGAATAGAATCATGATCCAGGAAAGTACTTTCTTGATTAAGTATTCTTTGAAATTATGCTAATGACAAAGGTTTTGCAACATACAGAAGTGTTGTAAAGGAGCAATTTGCTCATATGTCATTGTAGACAACCCAATTAAAATGTCTTATTGATGTTCAGTGACAGACAAAAAGCTAGAGATATGAAGTTACATTAAAAATTAATGAAAACATCCTTGAAAAATATAGGATTTTTACTTAGATTTCAGGTGCACTCTGACATTGAACTAGTGTCTTATTTATAGAAAGAGAGCACTGGAGAAGTTTCACTAGGTTAAAAGGTGAAAAGTAAAACCCTGAAAAAATAAAAGTCATTTGAAGAAAAAATACCAAAGTACTAGAAACCAGAAAACAAGCAGGCAAATACCAGGTACAAATATATAGGCAGGATACACGTTTGGTTTTTTCTCGCGCATGCCAAATAGAACTAGACAGAACAATACACTAAAAATAATGAAAGCATTTTTTAAAAATAATGTATTTTTATACTGCGGCTGTGATAAAATAGTGACCAAAGATGTTTCAAAAAGATGATTCAATATTTTTGAGAATATTAAGCACATCATCCACAGTTAAATGAGCTTGGGCAGAGACATTAACTACCACGCATCTGAAAATTGAGCAACAGTGTAAATTAGTGGTTAGACAAGCACGTTATTAGCATTATTTGAACGTATCACTACAGGAATTATCGAGCATAAACCCAGACATAGGCATATCTCAGCATACGGGCATAACTGTTGCTTCCTATAACACACGCCGCAGGCATCAATTTCTGCGCTCTTCTTCAAATACCCAGCACCTCTCAAGACAGGGTAACAACACATCTTCCTATTATTACCGTATGTTACCACTACTGAATGTTAACTATTAGAAAGCACGGTATTATTTCACTCAGCTTCCAGCCTGGGGATCCTTAGAAATATTCTATATGAGGTCCTGGCACACACCCACGCGCATCCCAGAGCTGCTTGGAAGGAGCATTGCTGCTGCTCACTGAAGCAGCAGCAGGCACCCGCTTCATCTCTCAAGAGTAAGAACTTTGTAGGTCCTCGGGATTTTTTTTTTTTTTTAAAAATAAAGCAAAATATCCTGCAGTTAAACCCCTTCCCTCTTTGGCATTTCTAGACAGGTTTTCATCCTAAACCACTTTGCACCTCAATGGCAATAAGCATCCGAGCTCCTGAGTGCCTGCAAGTTTACCCATTGCAACATTTCTGTTACCTCCTTTTCGCTCAACGTTGTAAATTCAAGTTGGAAGGTTTGGTTTTGGGGTTTTGTTTAGGTGGGTTTTTTTTGTATAAAACATGTGGCGATACAATGCACCGAAGACAAAAATAAATGAGAAGCTCACTTGATCTCATCCAATGAATTGGACTGGAACTGCCACTTGAAAAATTTTTATTCTAGAAAGCTGCAGTTCCCTCAAATGGCTATACGAGATAAGTATGCTCAAACTTCTAATTCTTTTATTTGCGGCCATCACCTTGAATGCATAAATCCAAACATGCAGAGGGGCAGGTGGCTGTGCAGCTGCAGATGTCACTATGAAATAAATATGATCAGGTTAGATTTAGTGACAACCCACTAGGAAATGAATTAGAGAATATAAAAGTGATTGTGGGCATTTTTAACAACCTGAATTGCATTTAAAATAGGTAAAATCCTTATGCAAATTTAGGCCACTTTGCAGCTTCAATAGAATAATTTCAACCCTATTTAAAACAATCTCAGAACCAAACATTACCCCATTGTTCATTTTCATGAAGTGCAGGACAGCGTTATGGTTTATAGCAAACCATTAGAGATACCAGGACACAATTGCACTGCACACTGTCATTATCAGAGACACCACATTTCGCAGTGCCGTTGCTCAGACTAGCGTATATCAGCTTACCAGAGACACCAGGACAGTGGCAATTTCTTGTTGCTATTTTTCTTTCCTCTTTGTTAGCCTCACAATTTGTTATCAAGACACTTTTCAGCTCTTTACTTCCGAGTAGCTCATTCTTACAATATATGACATTACAAATAATTCAACTTCCTCTTGCATTATTACATCAGTGTGCAATAGAGAAGCGACACATGGCACATCGTAGGGTTATTTAATCACAGCGCTATCTCCACAGCTGCCATAGACATGCAAACAAACATAACTTATTTTTCCCCTGTTTCTTCATTTACCCTCACATCTCCCTCCTCTTTCTAACTCACATTGCTCTGTGTTGCCTTTCTAACATAGATAAACAATGAAAGAAATAATTCCAGAAGAACATGTGTTATTTCTTATGAGTTACATTAATCTAACGTGAAATTAATGGCAAAACCCTCATTGACTTCAGACGTGCCAAGACGATTCTATTTGTCCCACTGACATGCTCAGTGAACGTTAAAATCGCTAGAATTTCCAGTGTCCTCAAACATGTCAAAATGAGTTTGCACTCTTGCAATAGTATCTAACCATCAGATCCTATCCTCAGAGTTACACTTGGTGTAAATTTAAAGCAATTCCAGACTCTAGCCCCCAGCCGTAAAAAATATGTTTTTATAGAAAAGGAGAGAAAGATTATCAACTCGTCTTAAACATCAGTGCAGGTTCTTTTGGGGTATCCACCCATGTGATACAAACAGAGGTGCCCGAGACTGCTCCCATCCTCAAGTTTGGGAACCAGAAGCAGTATAGCAGCATTAGCACATCATCCCACTAATTAGTCTCCCTGAAAGTGGAATACATTAATTTGAGCAGAACACTGTGAACTGGATCAGTCATGGCATTTCTATTTGGTTGTTGACAGTTGTTGATGAAAATAGTTCACTTTCATCTGATGTCTGCTCCTTTGTAAAAACATTTTAGTTTTTGTGGGTTCCTGCAGACAAGTATTTCCATTACCAACACCTGCAGCTTGTTAACCTTTTTGACTTTAATCACAAAAAAAAAAATGGAGAAAAGAGTTGTTAATCCATGCCTAGATGTTTACACAGATCAGGTTCAGGCAGACCAATATGGGAACAGACAGTGGAGGGAAGTTCACTGGGGTTTTGGGGGTTTGTTTGGGTGTTTGTTGGTGGTTTTTTTTTGTCACCAGCCCTTTAAAGATTGATGCTTACACAGAACAGTGACCTGCAGTTTTCAGATATCAGTCTAAAACATATCACAAAATGAAACCCTCTGAAGAAAGGAGACTGAACAAATGCACTGCAAGTGGCAGGTCGCAAAAATTTGACCAGTTCTGACATACAGGAATATCCTTTTTTTTTTTTTTTTTACATGATCCTTTTCACCAGCAGGATCTTTTGGGTTAAAGGGATTAAATTCAGTACTTTTGTAAAGGTCAAAAAGAAACATTTCTAAAATCTGTTCAACTTTCTTCTTTACTTCTTCTGAATGGTGCACAAGAGAAAGTAAGTCTATGGGCTCAAGCTTCCATTTAACATATTTTTGACATTTTGCTCCTCTGGTGATGCAAGGAAGGTCAGTCAGTTAACTTCACTGGAGCTCACAAAGGAAGAAACCATTTCTTTAGAGATGACATCAGTCCTCAGAATGGTTGGGAGGAAGCCTCACAAGGTATTATTTTGTCATATAATTTTTTTTTTTTTTCAAAAATCCTTCAGTGTTCCCTAATGGACCTAAGGTTCATAATGCAGTATTTCAATTTATTTGATAAAGCTAACTCTCAGTGCTACTACAGATTATTTTAAAAGCTCCCTTAAAATATTAAGTAGCATCTTGGGTCTGCACAAGGAAAAAAAATTATCACCTAATCACAGCACCATTGAATTGCAGAAATTAGAGATGGAAAGGAACATCCACTCTATGCCCATGCCAGTGAAGGATTGCCCTCTAGAGTACACTTTCTACTTCTTTTTCACATCTAATATTAAACTGTCTTAAGTGATGGGCCTTTCACTGCTTCTTATTCTTCTTTCTCTTCTACATTCTCTATTTAGTGTCGTGAAGCTTTATCATGGCATTCAGCCCATGTTTTATTTTTCTTAATTTCAACCCATTATTCTCAGTTATACCTCTCTGTTCCTTGCCATAGGAATTCTTCAACATCAATGGTCTTTACTGAGCAAGTATTTCAAGGTAGTTATCATATCCTCTGCTCTATTTGCATATCCAGTCTAAATATATTGCACTCCTCATATTGCCTTCTAAATCAGATCCCTCTAGTCACGTAATCTTTCTGGTTACTCTTCTATAATTTGCCTCAAAACCATGCATATCCCTGAGGTGGCAACAGGCTAAGGCATGAACTTTGCCTTTGGGTTGTGCTCAGCCTGAAGCCACCAAAGCAAACCCTGGTGTTATCCTGCCAGCCTCCAAGGCAATTGCAAGTTCTGCTGTCATGGCTGTTCTGAGCCCTGTGCTTTAGCTTGTGACAGGAGAAGGTAGGATGGACAGCCCCACAGACAAGTGCTATGAAATGGTGGCAAAGATAAAAGGAGAGAAGAAAAAAATTTGGTGGTATGGAAAGCAGCAATGTGTAAGAGAGAAGATAGCGCAAAGAAAGAGGAATGTAATCCGTCATTTACACATTTGATTTTTTTCATATACAAAGCACAGGAGAAGCAACAACAGACTGAAATATTGGTTTTAACAACTATTACCATAAATAGGACCAAATTTCCAATGGCAGAAAAGAAAAATAGCTGAGAAGTGAAACAGCAGTATAAGGTGACAGAAGAGCAGAGGAAGCACGGGCATCAGAGGTCCCTTGTTGGCTAAAAGACAGCTGGTGAGCAAGGTAGTGAAGATCCCCTCTGAATCATGGTAGTCCTTTGGTTTTCAACTAGGAGTTGATGAAACAAGATCAAATACTTTTCTGAAAGCAAATTTTTTTAATTTTTTTTTTTTTTTTACATGAACCCTGGTGGTACTGCTGTGCCCTATCTGAAGGAATTTGTCACTTGTTCTGCAAACAAATATCCTCTTGGCTTTGAGTAAAACAACGTAATATGCATTCCTTTAGTGAATGACTGATTTTGTGGCAAACCCAGCCATTAATCTGGTCATAGCTAAATCTGCTTTTTAGTGTTAGCATCTTAAGTTAAAAACAAGTTTACGTCTGTTGGTACTAGTATATTTCCTCAAGTATGCATTTCCTTTCCCCCCCCCCTCAAATTTTTATTGTTTTCACCTGGACTCATTGTTCTTTGGAATGGAAGAAGTCCACTTAAATTGACTTAAAACATATTCATGTACATAATCAGATTTAAATCTAAAAAAATAATCAAGTTACTCTTGCGTGCAAAAGATTACAGGAGCTGGCTTTGGGAAAGCAGGGGGTTGCACAGTCAGCAAGACTACTAGGGTAAGAAAAATAACAGCCTTAATTGAAAGAGAAAGAAGAGAAATCAACTCAATGCACCAAGGCAGAAAACTCCCCAGTCTTGGGAAATGTTTTTGTTTCTTTTTTCCCCTTTGGAGTGGCAAAACTCAGTATTTCTACATAGCCATGAAGCTTGGAATCAGGCTCTGTTGAGATTGATAGCATCAAAGGGATATTGCATTTTAAAAACATCAATCTTAAAAGCACTTGTTGGCTAATTTCATTAGTCAATTTTGAAATCTCAACCTGTAGTCTCAGTAATACACGTAAAACTTTTCCATCCTGTCTCTTCAAAATAAAAGCACAATAAATACTCTATTTTCTGTAGAGTCAATTACCTCAGTACCAGTTATCACAGTAGATCCTTGTTCCCAAGAACACTCACAAGAGATTCCCAGTTTTCCCAACCTCACCACACATGCCTGCTCTTCCTCTACACCGATTCAGACATTTAGGGTTAAGCTCCAGCTAAAACCAGGGAAACAGTTCAATTTAAACTCAAACTAACCCCTTTTCTTGCAAGGTTTTTAAACCAAATTGTGGGACTCTAAGTTCTGTCAATGAAACAAACAGCTGAACTGAACAGCTTAGGGCTCGGGAGGGAAAACAAGGGAGATGAAGTTTTCCTAGTACGTACCAGAAAGACAATTGAGTGCAGTTTTTAGAAAAGTCTCAGCGGTTTCCAGCAGGACCCACCACCACACCCCATGCAACGAGCTAGCAGGCTTAGAAGTAGCAAGGGGCAATGATCCAAATCTTAGAAACATTTCATAAGTATCAAATGATACTCCTTTAAAGCTTAGAAGAACTTGAGAAGTGGTGAAACTTTGTGATCTCCATTTTAAACGAGTTCATGCTTCACTGTTAATGAACAGAGTAGGTATTTCTTTTTACTTTATATATTTTCAGGAAGCATTGTTTCTATTTTACAAATGCAAGCCTACATATGGGCAAGTCTTCTTGCCTGACAAGAGTATGTTGTAGAACCTGGAGTGAATTTCAATATTGTCAGGTTTGATTTTTTCATTTTTAAACACTAAACCAACACAGATGACTCCCTCTACAAGTATCGTTCATATCACTGTGTAAATTTTAAAATTACAAACACCACCTCAGGGTGTTAGACAGCCTTCTCCCTTATCTGTCCTAAAAAAAAAAAAACAAAACACACACACAAACATTTTGTAAAAGTCCAGAAATATCTCACAGCTAGTTAATGCTTTTGGTCCCTAAACAATAGTGATTGATTTTGTTTGGTCTGGCAAACACAAATTATCCCATAATCATTTTATCCTGTCAGCCATGCTTCCATTGACTTGTTTGCATTTTAAGAAGAAAATGCAGTGATTGTAAATGAAAAATGGAAAGGGCTGGAGGCAAATAAAAGATTTCTCTGCTGCTGAAAAGCATCTACTTTAATTGTCTACACAGACTAGGCTTAGATTTTTCTATGAAAGCAAAATGAATTTAAAAATAAAAGGGCACTTTCCTTTAGACTTGCCTTGCAACTCTCCAGGGCTTTATTTCATCATTTTTCCTGCTTTATGCCAAAAGAACACACTAAGAGTGATGTTTGTTTCTTTTTTTATGTTTTTCTTTTTTTAAGATGTAAAATTATTTGAAAAGATGAAAAATTAACCTAGAATTCAAAACTTCAGACTCATAAAAGAAGTTTTGATTGGGATAACATGATCAAGAGTAAAAGGGATCGGGCAAGGTATGTTGATGGCCATAGCAGCATATACATTCTTAGGTGGCAGGTTGGTGTGCTTTGCCAACAGGCTCAGGATTCTAAAGACCAGGTCAAGACATCAGACATCTGGCTGTTGAACCTTATCAGGGACTTGTCTTCTGCTCTACCATATTCATCCTCTTGGAGCACCTAGGATGTTTTCTAAGCAAACTCCTATCTATTGTAGTGACCCCTATCTAGTGCAGGGCATTGTGAACAGCACTGATGACTTCTACTCTCCCTGTACTACAGTATAACCATGCCTCCAACATCTGAATTACATAGCTTTAGTCTGCTATATGGATTAGGAAGTCATTTGTAGCCTGTGGTGATACAGTAGATGCTTCTGACCATGGCCAGCTGGTGGGCATGATGTTCTTTCTCAGGCTAGCATTCCTGGGAGGGAAGGAGAATCCGTGGTCAAACCTCGTCAGCAGCCTTCCTCAGGAAAATCATCAGGGCATCTAACTCTCACCCCACCTTCAGGAATACATCCCTCTTCCAAATAAATAAGCAGGCAATGAGCTACTGAAGGTATGGAAGTGGCACTAGGAGAGTGGGAGGAAGAAAGCACGCACAGTTTCTGGTCAAGGCTGACAATTCAGTCAGGAAGAAAATCTGGAAGGAAGAAAAGGAGGGAAGGACAAGGAAGAAGAGAACGACTGAAAAATAACAAGCAGACTCTGCTCTTACATGCCATTACTGTCATTAAGAGAGTGAATGGGATTAAAAGAAAACAAAAGAAAAAACTCACCAAATCTATGTGAAAATGAAAAAAAAAAAATGAAGCATGGCAAACAGAAGGCCCAAGGCAGGCAATAAAATGCACAGGTTATTCCTGTATGGGTTAATGGACCTAAATGTCAGCATTTCAAACTTACTTTTGAGCGACAGAATAACTGACAAGGGCTAGTAAGATGTCCATGGAAGGGAGATAGCCTGTCTTGAACCATGTACGTGGTGTTCTGAAAATCAGGAGGGTAATAGTCCTGTTGAATTCATGAGAAGTGATTAACCCAGAACACCAGAACTTGGCCAGATCTGGCCAAGACCACCAGCATGCACTAGGGTCAACAGCAGGCTGCACAACATGCAGGACAAAGCGGTGTCTGCTGCGTGCACAGACTGCAGGAACAGAGAGTAAAGCAGTGGGTGTTTGAGCAAACAGCCAGGGAGCTTGCTACAACTAGGCTGAATGAGTGTGTGGAATAATTACTAAATTGGCCAAGAATACAAAAGTACAGCATTGTTCACACAATAAGGAAAATCATAAAATCAAGAGGCTTCTGAGGTAGAATACAGCCGCAGCTGGCACACGAAGAGTGCAACATCTGCAATTCCCTGTACAAGGTTGTTTGCGAAACTACACGAGGGATGGAACAGAACGCGATTGTTCCGTGGCCTTCCCTTGTGACGAATAGCACATATGGGAACAAGATGGTACTACGGAACAGATAAGCTGCCTACTTGCTTACTACGAAACAGATAAGCGGCCTACTCGTTACCCAAGCCAACATTTCATCAAATTTTTGTCCTTTGTGCGAACTTTGCTCATTACAATGTACTAAAACACACCTCCATCCTGGAGGCTACCCTCCCCCAAGGTGCGATCACTCCTCCTTGAGTACACCAATCATAATGAAAGCATTTATGACTAAAGTCACTCAAACTCCACTTTGAAGATAAAAAAATAGTATAAAAATAGCCTGAGAGAGGGAGGATATCAGGGAAGACAGCACCACAAGCAAGCCGAGGAAAACTCCATCACTGACTTCCAGGATCAGCCAATGGGCTGAACCTTTCTTCCCCCGCCATAGCGACGCCTTTGGGTAAGACTTAGATTATACTGAGTGTTTCCTCAGGGAACTTAGAAATTCCTCTGGAGAATCTCTTTCCTACATTTATAGCCAGGCTGTATTGTTTATAACTTTGTTGCGCGTTTTGTATACTCAACAATATCTTTATTTGCACGTGCTTTGCAGACAGTGTATTTATCACCAGCAATCTTAAGAACCTATATATCTGTTCTTTAAATAAACGGCACTGTTTAAGTAGCTAGTTGTTTTGGTTTCTCACTGAACGCGACCAAAGACTCGAGTGTGGCCATGCTAGTTAATGAGCATGACTAGACTGAAGGTGCAGTCCACTATTAGTGTATCCAAATCATAATAGTTTAATACATATGAAATGCGATTGGACTGATAGTGTTGAATTGGGCAACACTCAGAATTTAAACCTAGCCACACCTAGCCTCCCACCTCGGTGAGGACTGTTAGAATGCAAGGGTGTTTATCTTCTGCCAAAAACGCTTTGCCCCTTTTCACGCAACAGAAGGACATGCAAATAGCTTTCTGCCTTTAATAACAGTTTTATTCTATTAATAGTAGCTTAATAAAAGGTGTTCCAGTAATAATTCTTCTGATATACATCTCTACTCACAGCAAAATCCCCTAATTAGGGAAAAGGTAATCTCCAACACTTAATATCAAGTCCAGCTATAATCTTACTAGATTTTGATACCTTTATAGTTCTCTAATTTCCTGTCAGCAAGATAACCCACACAGCACTTTTCTGAAAAAACAGAAAGGGTACGCTTGCACTCACTGGTAGTAATATATCATATTTAAGAAGCTTTGGTCAAAAGCAAAGGTAGCCATTTACAAGGAATTATTGGATCTCAGCTCTCCAAGACCTCATAAGGTGGACAGAAGAAAAACTTCAAGTGAATAAATATATCTTTAATGTCAATGCAAAGCTCATTGCTGTGGTCAACAGCATTTCAGAGGAGTTTTAGGAGGTTCAGAAGCAAAACGCTGCCTAGAAGTTCCATCACATGTATGGCAAGTCAGAAGTTTTTAAATGCTCTATTTGGGGCAAATAGCAAATGGCTATGGTTTATCAGATTCTGAGTGATTCAACCCAACAGTGAGTGATTCAGCTGCTGCCGTGGCTTCAGCCAGCCCATTTCAAGCAGAGTCCCCTGCACCCTCCTCACCCCCCTCCAGCCAAGCTCTAGGCCCCAGGATAGTCCAAGTGCAAACACACGCTCCCCACAAACTGTCTTATTTTTCAGCTTCTTAGACTATAGAGCCAGCTGTTAAGGAAAGGACAAATAACCCAGTGTTGAGGAAGGATCATCACAGAGCTGCAACCAAAAAAAAAAAAAAAAAATCTAACTCCTCACTGAAACAAGTTGCCTGCAAAAAAAATCAGGAAATAATCTTTTTGTTGTTGAGTTTTTCTTGCCTTTTCACTCCTATTTACCCCACGTGCTTCATAGGCCCATCTTACCACCCAACTTTTAATTACCACAGTACTATACTTCTGCTACTATAAAGATCTAGAAACAAGCAGTTCCACTGTAATATACTCTTAAGCGTTGGGGAGTCTCAGCTTCAGATCTCCTCCTTTAGGTATGCAGAAAGGCCTTTGAGGTAACAGTCAAGTTTGAAGAAAGAAAATCAGAAGGAACAGAAATAGCTCCAGTGATGATGCTTTAAATCAGTCCTCTGCCTCTAGATCTATGAAACACTGAAGTCACATATCAGCATTCAAATTGGAGTTCATTAGGTGGGAGGAATCCAAGTACGCTTTAGAATCCTGGTAGTGTACTGTTAGTTTTCTTTTAATGTTAAGGTAAAGTTGAATTCAATTGATCTTTCACTAAAATGGAAGCTTCAGAAGAAATGCATCAAAACACAGAAATATTCTGCTTTGTCGTTTCTTAAACCCAAACACTTTATTTTTATTAGTCTACTGAAATGAAGCCAATAGAGTTGATCTAAAACTTATCTGTTTTTCATATAATATTTGCTGAGAGAGTGTGATGGGGTTTATTTTTTATTTTTTTAAAGCATATTTCCCTGTACCAGTGACAGGTGTAGTAATCTTACCCACATCGTACACCAAGTGATGACATCCTAGGAAAATGGAAGCTCTGAGCTGCAGAAAATACTTCCATGGGACAGGGTAACAGGGCTATTAAATGCAATTCAATTTTTAAATCAACTGAGTGCGTTCATAGTTTCCAAATAAGCTAACAGAGAAGAACTGAGAAGTCTGTAAGTCCAACTTCAAAAAAAACCAAAACACACAGCTAACCAGTTCAGAAAAAAAAAAATAAAAAAAAAAATTCAGATGCATTCTGCTCTCCCCTTTCCTCAACTTCCCTGCAGAACAAGCCCCCAGGTAATAACAGAACGAAGAAGTGCACATGTCTTTCTAGATCACATTTTTACCATGCCTCAGAATATCAAGAAAACTACTTAGAACAATATACGCATGCACACAAATAAAGCTCATTTAAAGCAAATCAAGAACTCTTCAAGCAGCCGATGTACATAAACTACCATGACACCCACACTGGGCTTTAAAACCCCTCAGCAACTGCGCTGCTTCTACGCGAGCTACACTCAGTGGGTCAGTTACTGGTAATCCAACGTAGAGAACTGACACTAACTGGGATGCCAGGAGAGCACACGGTGCCTCAGACCACAAAGCTGAACTTTATTTAACACATGGTTTCCCATTGATAAGGTGTGATGAAGAGATGAGAACATCTATTTCATTTCATTCACAGCCTGTAAGAAAGTGGCCCAAATGAAAGAAACAGGAGAAAGACTTTTCATAAGTGGTTTTCAGTCCTGCCAACAACAATATTCCTTTCTCTCCCGGTTTGAGGTCAAGGTCCCTCTGACATATCCAGCCTACAAAGTGTCATTCGGATATTCACCCAAAATCAAGATCAAACCCTGCCAACAAAGCACAAAACTTCCAATCTGTGTCTCAGGATAGCAGCGACCTTCTGCCTCCCAAGCTCTTTTCTGCATATCCACAACCAGCGCTATATTTGACAAAACCAGCCCATGGATGATGCCACCTCTCTTAAGTTTAATGAGGTTCCACAATCCCACCGAAAGCAAAACTAGCAAAAGTCCAAGACTTGCTTTACTCTCTGGAGCTAATCTATTTAGCTTGCCCAAAAGTACACCATTATTAATTTTTAATGCCCCCTCAGTTATGTCCAGTGTAACAGATCCTGGGTAGCCCTTCCCTCTCACCACCAGCAGGACCCATTTTTCAGATGTCCTTGAGGGTCACAAAGGCTGCAAAGGGGAAAGCTGACTGTGCACCGTCTTGATTCTGTGTCAGTGTAAATCTTGTAACTGCAGGCAACTTGCCCACAATTTAAACCGATAGATGTCATCTGAGAGCCTGGCTTTAAGTTGCCAGCACTCCGGAGCAAACAGACAGCAAGTGCTGCTGCTGCTTCATAAGGAGCTGTTAGCAGCTGGACAGTATAAAAGTTTCAGAAAAATCTAAATAAATGGCTATTACTGTTGCAACTTCTCCACTGAAAGTAGTGAGAGTCTTTCCCCTTGCCATAAACTTCGCTTCTGTTACCATGTCCCACAAGCTGTTCTGATGAGAAATGCCATGGACACTACAAGTGGGTACTGAGCATTTTATTTAAGTTTATTAGAAGCAGATTGAAGCCCACTGCAAGGAAGCAGCAGCCACCTCCATCCTCTGAGCTCCTCAATTGCTTCTGCGCAGCTCAAACACCTTGGCAGAGCACAGAGTCCGTCAAGGCAGAACCGCGGGGCCTAACAACTGAATTATTCACAGTTTGCCCAGGAAAGCTCTGCATACAGTACTTCTCAGCACGTACCTTTTCTAAAGACGACAAAGGTTATTTACGTTTCATCTTGCGTGCTGCAGAAGTTATCACTGCCCTGCAGAGGCAAAATGAAATGAATGCTCCACACTCCTGGAATGGGCACTGCCTTTGCACAATGGCATCAGAGCTCAGAAAGACCCTATGGTTTCTTGTATCCACCATCCTCCTATATGTGCCCTCTGATGACAACATGCACATCTCTGATGTTTAAAGGACATTCCTCCTTATCACAGATACAGAGGAGGATCAAAACAGCCAGGGAGGTCATAGCTACACAACTGTAAAGATCCACAGGAAAATAACACAATCAGGAAGGATATTAAGAGCAATATTGCACATCTACCTGTCGATTCAAGAAGTGTCTTTGAAGCTGCTGATACCAAATTATTTACTAGCCTACTGCTGCAGTTTGCTACGGGTGACCTACCGCCTGTCTTGCGATATAAGCTGGACGAATATTCCCCGCTTTCAAGCCAAAAAGCACAAAACCAGTGGGAAGGAGCTGACAAACCAGAGGCAGCGTGCCCTGCTACGGTGCTGTGGGAGTTACCACCTCTCACCTTTGCACCAGAGAGCAATTGTCCCATCTACTGGTGACAGGTTACCTGCTTTTAGGCACAGCAAACAAGGGGAGGGGGGGCCTAAAAAAAAAAAAAATATTTTCAGGTATATTCAGCAATTTTTAACGCAGTGTTTTAACTAAGAAACTTTCTACTGAGCATGATTTATTTATTCATTCATAATTCTTAAATAACTGAGGGCATTTATTCATACTTCCTAGTAAACTATCACATCTTGTGTAGATATCAACACAAGTATAAAGAAAATACCCACATTTGCCCACAGCTATACATCAAATCCAGCCATTTTATTTCCCTTATGATTTATGAAAGAGGGGGAAAAAAAACCACAGAAACACATACAGCACTTGAAGAGATACAATCTCAAAATTAAAGAGGACAGAGAAGCAAGTTTCCGTGACCCACAACAGTTTTCACTGATCTAAGTCCCCAGGGGTTTAGCAGAATAAAAAAAAGGAAGTGGCAGGAGTAACAAACAAAAGCCATTTCTGATTACTGGTGATATAATTCAGGGGAACACACACTGCCAAATCACATGTTTTGCAGCGTTGTTCTAATAAATAGACAATAAAAAGCAGTGAAATGTAGAGGTGAGGCTGAATCCCATCTGCAAATGTAAATGCCTTTTAGGTACCTCAGCTGTTCACAGCATTCATATCCTCACTCCAGTTTCCCCAAAAAGGATAGTAGGGAGCTGTATCACGGAAGAAAAGACCATCAAGGGCTATTAAATAAAGATACAATATAATCTCCAGCTCAGAAAGTCCCTANGGGGGTGGGGGCTGCTGTTATGAGCAAAACATGCCATAGACAGAGTGCAGTAGACAAGAAAAATTTTAGTAAAATATTTTACTAAGAAATTTCGATGAAAACACATGCTTCCTTCCACAGGGAAGGACAAAATGTAATCCTTTCAAGGAAAGGGATATTAGTGTGGAAATACCTGCCTGGGGGACACCAGAGGCATCTTTAATACAGTTAATACCTACATTAATATCAGCCTTAGTTACTTGTGAGACCAACATAAAGCTAACCTGTTTCCATAAAGCTCTTACTGAGAACTCAAATGGGAACAGATTTATTGTGAACCCACGGTTGTTGTGGTCTTGTAGAAGCATGCGCCACAGATGTGCTGCTATTTATCCAGCTCAAGAGGGGTTGTTTTCACAAGGATTTAAGATATTTCAGCACATTTTGCTTAGCATAAAGNATCTTGTGTAGATATCAACACAAGTATAAAGAAAATACCCACATTTGCCCACAGCTATACATCAAATCCAGCCATTTTATTTCCCTTATGATTTATGAAAGAGGGGGAAAAAAAACCAAAGAAACACATACAGCACTTGAAGAGATACAATCTCAAAATTAAAGAGGACAGAGAAGCAAGTTTCCGTGACCCACAACAGTTTTCACTGATCTAAGTCCCCAGGGGTTTAGCAGAATAAAAAAAAGGAAGTGGCAGGAGTAACAAACAAAAGCCATTTCTGATTACTGGTGATATAATTCAGGGGAACACACACTGCCAAATCACATGTTTTGCAGCGTTGTTCTAATAAATAGACAATAAAAAGCAGTGAAATGTAGAGGTGAGGCTGAATCCCATCTGCAAATGTAAATGCCTTTTAGGTACCTCAGCTGTTCACAGCATTCATATCCTCACTCCAGTTTCCCCAAAAAGGATAGTAGGGAGCTGTATCACGGAAGAAAAGACCATCAAGGGCTATTAAATAAAGATACAATATAATCTCCAGCTCAGAAAGTCCCTAAACTGCAGATTGCCAGGAGCTAGAAGAGTACATCAGAGCTACAGGTTTGATTTATTCCCACAATCTTCTCCTAAGCATCTGCTGCCGGCAGCTGCCAAGGCTGAGCAGTGGGGACCAGGCCGACCTTCGCTCTGTCCCACCACGGCTGTTCTCACTTTCCAGACTGGCCGAAGGTTCAGGTTGTTGAGTGGTGCCCCGCAGGTCCCCAAAACTTCATACAGGGGTGAGGAAAAAGGTAGAGATACTTTTACAAAATGAAGTGGGAGTAAAGGCGGGGGGNTTAATACCTACATTAATATCAGCCTTAGTTACTTGTGAGACCAACATAAAGCTAACCTGTTTCCATAAAGCTCTTACTGAGAACTCAAATGGGAACAGATTTATTGTGAACCCACGGTTGTTGTGGTCTTGTAGAAGCATGCGCCACAGATGTGCTGCTATTTATCCAGCTCAAGAGGGGTTGTTTTCACAAGGATTTAAGATATTTCAGCACATTTTGCTTAGCATAAAGAAGAATTTAGGCTGTGCAGAGCAAAAAGCTGGGAAAAGCAGCCTGTGCATGAAAAGCTTGTCGTAGCAAGGACATGATAGATGGGAGTACTCAGCTCTCAGCTTGGCTCCTATGCTTCCACCAAGTGCTCTCAGTAGAGCTTGATTCAAACTCCAGGAAAATCCTTCAGTCTTTCACCAGTCACTGGATAACACCTTAAGGAGGATGAAGAAAAAGAAAATAATTCCTCGATTCCTGTCCCTACGCATCTCTTCACAAGCGTGGACAACACGGTGCTTCAGCGCTGCGAGCAAGCAAGAGCTTCCCCAAGACTAGAGCTGCCAAGTGATGCACATAAGGAAGAGAAATTTTAATATTTCCATTAAATTGTTTCTTATTTCCCACTCAAATGCACATTTTCTACTTCAAGCCACAGCTGCTGCTGCTAGCTGGAGACTACACGCATGCGCCAGGGGTGAAACGTTTTTCCCCCTTCCAATGATGTACAAACCAGGATTCAATTATAACGACACCTCCCACGTGTACAAGAAGAAAAGCTCCTGAACAAGGTATTCTTCTTAGTAATATTTGATTTCCATAGAGCTGCAAACACAAGATACCTGAATTATTATTAGTATTTCCGTAACTCAGGCCAGTAAGTATTCATAATTAACTGCTGCCCTCAGTAATTGCACACAAGAACCTCTGCTGCTGTAAGAAACGTAGAATCCACCCTGAAGAAATAATACAGTTGTTAACTTTAAGGTAAATAGAATTAAAAGTAGAAAAAAAAAAAACACTCACCACACATACAGAAGTAAATACCAGTTCTCTTTCTTCCCCCTCCCCTGCCCTGTTTTTTTCTGGCAATAAAAAAAAAAAAATAATACAGGTATGTACAAGGGGAAAGCACATTCATTCTTTCAGAAAATGCAATGGCAATAGGTCATCATCCACAGGGGAGAAAAATCATACCAGGCAAGTTCTTGGATGTTTCTAAGACAGGGCTCAGTGCCAATAGACTTGCCCCCTCACACAACAACCAGTACTAGAAATTGGGTTTTCTGCACTCACAGGCAAGGAGTTCAGAAAAAACTTTGGAGCTTTCAAGGTGTAGGAAACCTTTTGCGATTGAAAAAAAAATCCTTTCTGACTGTGGAATACCAAAGAGACTCAGTACAGCTCTGTGCTCCTCCAGACTCAGCATGGTTTGAGTCAGTCTTACACACCTATCCTAACTGAGGGTAATTTAAAGACTGCTTACATTTCATCATTTCATTAATTCCCTAGGGAAGGTAGGAACATTAAAAAAAATTAGTGATATCTTGGAGTCATCCAGCACTGGGAAGGGCTAATAACCCCCACAAATAGGAAAAAAAAAAAAGAATGAAAAATTATACAACATAGAGAAAATCCTGCCTGATATAACTAAAGTAACATGAATCACAGCTATTGAATGGGAGAGGAGGGAGAAACTACTGCAGGAAAAAAAAGTTACTGATAACGGTGCCTGTGACCAGCTCATCCTCACAAAGTAAGCAGCAAAAAGCCAATACCATTTTGGAAGGCAGATAAAGGAGCATTATATCACTAGATGCTCAGAGGGGGGAAAAAAAAAAAACCTCTTTGCACCAAATCCAGTCAATGGATGCTGAACCTCTATTGATCGGAGCAGCTGTGAAATGCTGCAAGTGCAGGTGTAGTACCGAGACATCCTGGAAGTCACCTTTTTAAATGAATCCACACAGAAGTATAGCAAAGTGCATCCTAGTCTTGCACAGGCATTACAACCAGGTCCTACAGCAATGAGTACAACAGAAAACACGGAGAAATGACAACCTCCTTGAAGCACAACATTATCATTCAGTTACATATGCATTTATAGGACATAGTAGTATCATGAGAACCAGACTAACAAGCCTATATCAAAGCTCACAGCAACCTGTTCAGTTAAGAGTTAAGACAGGCTCTTCTTTAACAGGACTTTTCTCTACACTAATTTTGTTGTTACTGTTAAAAAAAATAAAAAAGCTTTTTGCTTCCAGAGGGCCTGCTGGCACAGTTCTGCTCTCCCATTGAACCACAGTTTGTTTACTTTGTAGCGCCCCAGCCACGTCTAGTTTTTCTCCCTTCTGTCCGTCTACTTGGATTTCCTCTACGTGAAAGAGAGGAACGATCCATACCTAGGTCTTATCTCAACTTAGAGCCTCGACGTTGTAAAAGCACATACTAGTAAGCAGGAATTGAGAAGCATTTCTGGATCCAACACATTAGATTCAAATTATATTTGTTACTGGTCACATATTCATGCATGTATGTGCAAAAAACCCACCAAATCCAGCAACATACAAACTCAAGTTCAGCTTGTTGAGCAAGCACAGCTGATAACAAGGTACTTAGGATGGAGACTGGCAGGTTTCCATCCCGGGAAAGTTCCAGTGCTCTTGGAAATACTAGAGCAGAGACAGCAGTGTGACTGAATCAGTGTTGGGCAACCAAAGAAATGCAGTGAATATGAATAGACAGAGTTTCACAGCTGACTGAAAAATGATAGGCCAGAAACTGATTCGACAAGAACTCCTTAATCAATAAGCCTTTACATTAATCAGTCAATTTTTTTACTAATAAATACTTTTATATGCACGCTGAATGACTCCAAACACTCCTCAAAACAAATAAAATAAACCAAGAGAAAAATTGTATGGGTCACTGTTCGTGAAGAGTCTCCACTTCATACATTTTATGTAAACCTTGTAGTTTACAGCTTGGAGAATTTCCTGCATCTTGAAAGCTCAAAAGGATTTCACTGAATTATTATAACGTCAAAAGCACAGAGACATCTCAATCACTATAGTCAAGATCCTAAAAATTCAATTATTGCTTACTAAAGGCAATTGGCTGACTGTAACAGAATGAAGTCTGTTGTTTAGTTTTAAACTGAAATTTCCTTTGACCAAAGTAGAAAGGTAGAAAAAAGAAAGTATTCATGAACCGACTCAAAGTCCAGTAGAACTTCATCTCCAGATGCCTGAATGATCTTCTCTAGAGTCACAGTAACTCAGACTGAGACACTTAACTGATTTCCCCCACTCTCCAATATTTCAAAGGCAACCTCAAAAGTTCCTCACATGGAACCAGCAGCTCACAAGTGAGAGCTACTCTACCACAGGTAATGGGCCACTGGGGATTCAAACAGCAAAAAGGAAAAAAAAAAGCAAGAGAGGAAAAGAAGATTTATTTTTTTAAACTGTAAACGCAAGAGAACTATAAAGAAACAGGTGTCAGGAATGCAGGGAAAACTATGGACGTTCATCCCAAGAGCATGTAGAGCCAAGAGGAAGATGCTTAAGAAGATATTAATCAAATACCAGTTCTTCCCTTCTGCAGTTAACTTTTCATAAGGTTGCTGCATTTGGGGAGGGGGGCGGGGGGGTACTTTGGTGCAAAAGAGTTGCCAAATACGTATCCTTTTATCTACAATAAATTTTGGAGTTTAGCAGCAAAGCTTCACTGACATTTGAATCTTATTGCTTCTTCATGGGAACTGCCAATAAAGCAAGGCCTGAACCCAGTTTCTAATGTGTAAAACAAACAGCATATTTGCATTTAAAAGATTAAAGTACTTTGGCCATTTTTGTATAGGGGAGAAAAAGAACATAACATCTCATACTCTAGGCAGTTTTCTTATGCCTAACAGCTATTTCATGGTGTTTGTAAACAAGGGTTATGTCTGAAGAGTTTAAAATACACACAGACACACACAAACTGCTTTAAGGTTAGCACCATGATCTATGGGGCCAATACAAAGAGGACCGACACTGGTGGCACAATGGGATAAAGTACAGGTATGGTGTAATAAGCATGAGATCCATCCGCATGTGAAAAAGATCTGATGCCACGAAATATAAATGGCTTCAGAGAAAGTCCAATTTGAAAATAACCAGTTACAGACAGAAATAACATGAAAAAAAATGTCCGTTCAGAACATCTGTCTGCTATTCGCTATATAATCAGGACAGGCACACACTGCCAAAACAAGCACCAGAATAAAAATTGAAGATAGAACATCAATAGAGGAAGGAAGCAAACCAACAGCTACCCGAAGATATGAAACCCATATATTATCCTTCTGTTGCACTTACCTTTCAATTTGAACGGGAAAGCACAGACTCATGTTTTTTAGCAGTGTGTCCTACATGCAATTTCTATTTTCCACCAATTTCCTGTTGTAACCATACTTTGTGTGAAATAGCATACAATAGAAAATAATACGTATGCCCGTTTTACTGCCCCAAATTGGATTTCTGTGCCATTTCTTCTGATAGACCAGTTTTATTTCATCCCATCGTTATTTTACCTTGTCTGCTCTCATTCTTCATTTTGTTTCTGGGAGAAACTCATCCTTATGCAGGAAAGCCAGCATATGATATACCCAACATTAAAAGCTCACTGAAGCTTTATTTGGAGCGCACAGTTCGCAGCGCACAGATGAATTTCACACCCTCAATAAACACTGAAGATTTCTGGCCAAATAAGGGAGAATACAGCATGCCAGTATTCAACATGTTTTCATCAAAACAGAATCAATGCTTCATTTCTGAAGTGATTTGTGGCCACATCCTATTCCCGACTTTCCACATCACTTGAGCTTTTCCTCAAAACAGCAGAACAGCTGAGGTTAGGATGTTGTCTGTCAGCCAGCTCCTGTCACAGAGTCAAAGGTGCTAGCAATGTAAATTAGGCTTTCAATGAATATTAGACCCTTTTTCACAACACAAAAAAAAAAGGTAGACAGCTTTATACTTCCAAAATTTTCTGCCATGTAAATGGGGATATAATCACCTACCAGTCGTTTGCTCTGTCACAAACAATGTATCTACCTTTTACGCTCAACCCAGCCCCCTCAGAAACCGCCTCTGAAAAACAAACTTTTTTGAGAAATAGTTTTTTAATCTTTGCTATTTTAAATAAGATTTCTTTGTATAGGGGAATATCTAAAATATCTACCTCCCTAAAGCAAAGCGTGGTCAGGAGAGGAATCAGCAGAGTATATACTTTCCTTCAGCCTAAAAATATTTGGAGCAGAGTAGTGGATGAGCCCATGCCAGAACATCTTATATGTGGTCATAGGCAAAGGAAACTACTTCCCACAGAAATATGCCCATATTTTCCAAATTCTTTAGAATCATAGAATAGTTTGGGTTGGAAGGGACCTTTAAAGGTCATGTTGTCCAATCTAGAGATATCGTCAACTAGATCAGGTTGCTCAGAGCCCCATCCAACCTGGCCTTAAATTTTTTTCCAGGAATGGTGCAGCAGCCCACCTCTCAGCCTCACAGAGTTAGCATTTCCATGGGATACTGCAGGCTGCCCCACCGTATCCCCAGTCCAGCTCTCCCATAGAACACACACATATCCCCCACTTTCCCTATGACATCCCAAGGGCTTCTTCAGACCATCCAGGCTTACCTCAGTCAGGGATTCACACGGATTTTCTAACTTTAAAAAGGTATTTTTCTTTTTGAATATACAGCAGTATTTCCAGGCCTTGCCAAGCTGTTTCCTTTTTCTCCTCAATGAAAGGGAACACCTCCACTTGCGGTACATGAACCACAAACACAGTCTACTATGATGAGCTTGTACTAACCTTCAGTATTATTTAATAACTGCTGCCTCTTAAGTCAGTTACATTCAACTGCACATATATCTTTCTCAGGGTTTTTTGTTTCTTTTACAGCTTTTCTTTTTTTCCTTCTTTTACTTTTTCCACTATTTTAGTTTGACATGTGGCTTGACATCTTTTGTTATTCCCTTAGACCAGAAGGGGCATCTATAGACTTGCAAACTGAAAATGAATTTTATTAGGCTCAACAAGGAAAAGGCACCATAGGATTCACCATGGGTTTGCATCAGAGAGACTAATTGACAGCAGACTAAATGCTTTACATGGTTCCGATCTCACAATTCCCACCACAGCTCTGCAACTACTTCTTTCTTTTTCCTCTTGGAAAGCAGAAAATAGTCATTAAAAGCAGCACCAAGTGGTCAAAAGGAAGAGAGAACTATGCATTTATACGAACCAACCTTTTGCAAATATCTGTGCTAAACCACTGCAATTTCATTCGATGCAATAATTTAATAGCTACAGTAGAAAACAGGAAAGAAGAGGTTCTTTATTATTTGCAAGACAATAATTGTTACTGAGTTTAAATATAAAAGAGTATAAATGAACACAGGTCAGAATTTACCAGCCATGTGCAACCATTAATTTTCATGGCAGGAAAGACACTGGGATTTAACCTCAGACATTTGAGCGCAGCCTAGTTATAAGTAGGAGGTTAGACACAGTCACAGGAGTTTATTATTTTGTTAGTTTTTTTTAATACCGGCCCATTTCCTCATCTCTGCTCTGTCTGATTTGGAAATAATACCCGTTTCCATGAGTAAGTGGATTAATTTCTTCTGAAAGTCTTCCTGTTCCACATTCATCACACACCCACCCCAAATCACCTGATATGCAATGACAGCTGCCAGACTGCTCTTTCTTCTCTGAAAGACAAGACCTGTCTTCTATTTCAATCTGTTAACCTCACAGTCACAGCACTCCTAATTATCCACAAGTTCTGGATCGTCTCTCACCTCGGCTAGATAAAGCAGTCGCTTGTCACTATGGCTCTCCTCAGCGACTCTCGGCCATCCGACCGGTCCTAGTAGATGGGCCAGTCCAGTCCTCTTACTTTCTGCTGAAGACATCAAGTGCACGCAAGACAAGTGCTGAAAACTTGCTATCTAACTCCTGTCCAGACAAGGTTAAAAAACTATTTTCTGGTGGGTTGGGGGGGTCAAGGAGGGATGGATGTTGTTTGGTTGGTTTGGGGGTTTTTTTGCCTTTTTTAAAAAAGCTTTTTCTCACAACTGCAAAAATATTAACATGCCAGTTTCCTGCAGAGATCAGGACATCCTCAATATCTAGAATTTTAATGCAGTTTAGAAGAGTATGTAACTCAAAGAGGAGGGTGGGAAGAGCAGAGAGTATATATAAGAAAACATACAGAATACAAGCATGTAGCACTGACACAAAATCTAGAGGCTTGGGGTTTAAGCCAATTGAGTTGATAGCTTGCCAACTAAATCATATATAGTGGTAGGTGTCACAAGTAGAGTCTCTCCCTTGCAAAAATACTTCAGATTGAATAAAACAATTGCAAGTCATCTGCGTTGCTAACATATAGGAAAATCAAGAAAAAGGTAGAATTAATTGCATGGGATTTTGGTTTTTTGGTAATTTTGAATTGTCAATGTGATTGTAACACCTATTTAGTTTGCAGCATTCTATGTTAACATCACACTTCCAGGAATGCTAATGTAACATAGATGCGAGGTGGATATAAATATTTATGATGCTGTAGGAAATACACAATACTGTTTCCATTATTATCTTCTGGGAGCAACGTATTATACAGAGGAAGGACACCTTGTCCATGACAGTGTGCAGAACTGTCACATTGTGAGATGAACCAAGAAAGACTGAGGTATTACATAGCACAAACTGATACAACCATCACTAGGCTCTCAGAAGGACCTTACCTTTCACCTTCCTGAAAGGTCCGAGAGATACTTCCACAGCCTGCAGCTATTATGCATAGGGTCTCACGAACTCAATGCTAGAGACACAAGTATCACAGCAGACCCAAAATCTATTGACAATGGTCTTTTATTACAACAGTTCATCAAATCACACCACCGTGGCTGTAATCAACAAGGTGTAAACCAGCCAATTTTTCACGCATCAAGTGAGAAGTTGATGCCGCCTTCACGGAGGGACATGGTCACACAGACAAGACAACGCAATGCTAAAATCGCCTCACAACAAGTGATGGCCTTTCAGAAATGACACACTTAAAGTGAGGAGTATTTCTGTTAAGACAGCAAGAGCAATTGCCGAAACCACATGTTGTACTAGTACTCTGTCATTAGCTGTCAAAAAGTCTACGTAATGCCTAAGAGGCCAGGCGTCTTTAAATCCAAAGCAGCAAGTAGGGTGTGAAGGGCTGGAGAAGTTTCAACATGAAGTCTCTTGAAAGGGAATGAAAGGAGAACACAAGAATCATGCTGACTATTATTAGCTGGTCTTCAGGGGAAAAAAAGTGCATAGTATAACAAAAAAAATATTTAGGATTCTCCTTGTTTCTAACAGTTTTCCTTCCTCTGCATCTGCCACCAATATAAACATCACACTTGGAATGACAGCACATAAATACGTGCTTTGAGGTTTTATTGTTTCTCAGCACCATGAAACATCAATGCCATTTACGTGTTTATCCTGAAGTGATGCAAGTCATTGTAAACCACTTAACGTATTTTATGTAGAGAGCAATTTAAAAAAAAAAAAAATCACAGAAATTCTTTTTAAGGACCGAAATGCTCCACATGAAATTCAGATTTTAGGCTATTTCCACTGTCGCAGAAACCAACAGGTGCTGCCTCCAGGAAGCATTTGACCAGTTACATGGCCATAATGGCAGAGCCAATCCTATTCTTCCAAGTAGATTTCAACACCTCCCAGACAGAGCATACCCAAACAGAACTGCAATAACCAGCAAGCACAGGAGCACACGAGAAGACAAAAAGACCGCCTGTTCACCCCTTAGGTACAAGGGAATGACAAATCACTTTGAAGAGAGCTCTCCACCTTCACACAAATGAGGACAACTGCAATAACCATAATGCCACCACTAGGTACAGGAACACATCCAAGAGTTCAAGCACTTATTTGCCCAATTATTTAAAAAAGGAATTTTACTTTCAAGCTGCAAGTGTATTAACCGTTATTTAACAAAAAAAAAACCCAATACAATCAGGAGCGTCTGTGGCTGGCTACACTATACTCGATGGTGCCTGAAGTAGAAAAGCCAATAAATTGATTAAATGTTAGCTGTAGGAAGCTGTCTTTCCTCCCCCACCCCCACTGTGGAGATGCTTTATAAGCCTTACAGACTTTAGTGTGAATTTGATTTGCCGTAATTTTTACTCAATAAAACAGGAATGCCAACCATATGAGCAAACTGGACAGATACATAAGACAGCATTAATAGCACTTAATCTCAGCATTGTCTTAAGCTGGCAGACTTTATTTCAAGTGTCATCTCTCTCATGCCACTTAATGTTTCACAGCAACTTTTTTTTTTTCCATACTTCAGCACCTGTCATAAACAGCATTGGCAAAAAAAGCCAAATGAAAATAATTTTTACCCTTCTCTGTTGCAGCGTGTATTTGATATGCAGCCCTCAATCAGTGTGGCTCTTCTAATTTGGATCACATTGAGCAAAGCATTCCTTTTTACAATTTGTTTAATCCAAAATTGAACTAAAATACATCTTTCTGTCAAACAAGCGGTGATCCTGCCTGGGGAAATACAACTGCAAAGGCTGATGATGTGTCTATCTGTGTAGGTTGATTAGATGAGGGGTTTTTGTGTGCTCTCAACTTGAATAGTCTCTCTTCAGAGATCTCTGCTCAAGCTATTTATTAGTCATGGTTAAATGAGCAACAATTTCAAATATACAGAAAACAGGTACATTTAAGTCATAGAAATTCTGTGTATGCAATGTTCGACATCAAACACAGCAACGGAGGTTATCCAGAGCTCACAAAACTTGTCTAAAGTTGTGGAAGGAGAAAGGGAGTCTTCCCTGCTCCGGCCACTGCAGAGACACTGAAGAGCAATCCCACCTTCCTACTTGACGCATTGGGGCATTGCAGATGGTCCCTTCAGAACTAAGCATCAAGTTCTACAGATCATGCTTTGGAAGCAGATTTTGCACCACTATGGTTTAATAGTAAGATTTAACACGCAGCATATATCTGCTGCAGGGATTTCTGGTCACAGAGCTTTATATTTACTCTTTGCTTCAGTGATTTCAGAATATAATCAAACTCCTGGTCTAAAAAATTCAAGAATTGAGCTCCCAGAACATCTGTGCAACCTTTCTACTCTCTGTCTGCTTTATCAAGCTGATCTTCCAAGCATGATACCGATGCCCCTCACCATATATGAAATGCCACAGAGTGTTGCTTGACATCTACCAAGCAGCTACTGTGGTCCTCAGAGTTTTCATGGTCCATAAAATAGAAAGAATGAGTAAGGGGAAAATAAGTGTGATGTATCAGGATTAAAAGGGAAGGAAAAAGTCACGTGCAGGAATGCAGCACTGAGAATTACAAAAAAACCCCAAAACCTTACAGCTCTCCTTTTAAGCCAGGATTTCAACTATTTTTTTTCTTCATACTTGTACAGTTTCAGGAAAAATAAGTCATAAATGGCACAGTGATTTATATTCCACGTGAATAAAAATGGTTCTCCATAGAAGTCTAAATTCCAAAGATACCCCAACTAGACAGAGCAAACTTCCAGGCAACAGAAGGGACAATTTTGCATGTATTTATCATATGAAAGCGCGCAGAACACGGGGAAGATCAGTGATCATGCATAGTGGCAATATGTGTCATTAAGCCTAATAATTAATGTGGCATTACCACTTTGTTTTCCTATCTTGACACGTTGGGAAAAGAAGTAGCTGGGTAAAATCCACCACCCCCACTCCCCAATGAAAACTCAGTTTCGCAAAAATTACTGTTTTCTCAGAGAGCAGAACTCCCTTCACTGCTGAAATGAATAGGACGTGCTGTAACTTCACAGTTATGGTGACTGAGAGGTGGGAAAGGAAAAAAAAAAAAGAAGAAAAGGGAAAATAAGAGAGGAGCTTAGACCTCACAGTCCAGACACCGAGCTCAAATTTAAGTCTCACTGTGGGGTCATCCTGCAAAGCATCCTGAAAATAAAAATAGTACCTGGTGAATCATACTAAGGGACCAGACATCACTCCTCCCTCAAGTGTCCTCCATTAGCAGATGTTTAATCATGACCACGTCATTCCATGGGAACGCATGTATCTGGGAGTCAGTTCTGGCCTCCAGCTCAGGAGGACCACAGTTCTGCAAAGCAAACATCCCTCTTCTCTCCAAGGCATGGGCTTCCTCCCAAGAGTGAAAACTGCCATTGTTTGGTTGTTTAGACCAAGGCACTGGAGTGCACGATGAGCCTCTGCATGCACAGAAGCAGAGGTGGCCACAAGCAACCCAAGACATCCTTGCCCAGCCTTCAGCCTTCTCCCCTGCTCAGAACCAGCTGAAGGTGTTTCAGCAAGAGCTCTGACACACTTGTGATTTAAACAGTTGATGTTTCTCCAATACTGAACAAAGACACAGACATCGAAGTACAAGAATATCCCGATAGACAGAAATTCTCTTAGTTTGAACTAGCTTTAATTATTTGGAAATGCTAGTTATGATTTCATAGTTAAAGCAAAGCTTAGTTTTGCTTTCTTCCACCACACTATGCTACACATAGCGTGTCCTCCCAAAACTTCAGCATAAATATCAGAAAGAATTAAAACAAATAAAAGTTAAACAGCTAAATCCAGAGGGGATTGTGAAAATAAGTGCAACAGCTAATAGAAAAGTAGCTGGTATTTTCCTGTTCTTGCTTTCCTTGCTTTTTGTTGTTTG
Source organism: Stercorarius parasiticus (assembly GCA_013396915.1). Lineage (NCBI taxonomy): Eukaryota > Metazoa > Chordata > Aves > Charadriiformes > Stercorariidae > Stercorarius > Stercorarius parasiticus. The sequence goes on from VWZL01001575.1 coordinate 188,533, forward strand.
TCGGTATAACAAAGCATGCTCAGAACAACCGAACATAAAACCAGTGCTGGTGTGAGAAGTGGACTGTCGTGCTACATGGTGGCTCAGACTTTATACTCCCTGGGACCACTTCAACACAGTCATGGTTTGGGAAGGAGACCGGGGCAGTAATCATGTTCGCATACTGCGGCACCCCTCAAAGCTCCAAAGCGTAGATTTAAAGAGTTGCTTGAAAGGAGAGCAGAAGGTACAGTAATGAAACTGGAGACCGAGAAACTCACGGGGTACAGGCTTTTCAGAAGTGCAGTGTGATGTATGTTTACAGAAGCCTCAAATGCCCTTTTTCATAACTGTTTATAGCTCATCTGTGTGCAGTAAGTCTTGACCAGAATTGGTCTTTGACACAGACTGTAAAACACAAATCTTAAAAGGACCCAATGGAAAATAAAAGTCAGTATCATGACAAAAGGGATGATTTCTCATGTATTCTCCTTCTACTCGTGCCTTCCATATAAAGGAGATACGGAAAATATGTTTCCCGTTATGGAAATTACAAATTCTGCTTCAGTAAAAGCACATCTGGCTGCTACGATGTTGAAGTAAGAGCTTATTAGTATTATTGCTATTGTGATTACAATAGCTGCTCCCAAATGAACACACAGCCCTCCTTGTTCAAGGAGATCTTCCTCAGCTGCCTGTTTGTTTGTCAAGCAGAGGGGCAGTCATTAGAAGAGATGGTAGCGGCATCCCAGCAACATTCCAAAAATATTAGCACGAAGACAAGCCAAATCCAGGAAAGATGCTGCTGAACTATGTAGACATAAATAGGTATTTTATCTCTTCCAGATATTTTGACACCGACACAGCCTGATGACAAAGACATAAAAAGAGTCACCTTCTATAGCGGAAGATTGAAGAGGAGAGGAAATACAAGTAATTTGTTTTCTGGGCTGTCGAGCCCTTTGTCTTGACCTGACAAAAAGCCTATTGATCTACTTCAAAGCACAAAGGAAACTGTAACTGTCATGATAGTATGACACAAGCTGGATTTAAAAATAAAAGGAGAAAAGAAAACCAGCTTGTTTATACTCTGACAATTGTGTGCTCTGGCATTCCTCCTCCATCATTTCACACACATTCACGAGGGAGATGTGACGTACCCGTCCCATGTGGCAGTGATCTCCTGGGCGTCACTCGGAATTCTCTATCCTGTGTCCTGTGACCCCTCTTGCCCGTTTCCTCCAGGACAACGGCACTGAGAAAACATCATAGCGCAGTTCACCATTTACCCAGGCAAGGGAAATTCTCAGCCTCCTTTGGAGGCTAAATGCCATGAGGAGGTGATGGTGCCTGCCGTGAGCTCAGCCACAGCTGCAGGAACAAGAGCCTACACATACAACCCAGTCCTTTCTGCTGGATATCTCCCAGTAGATGTGCAAGCAGCACATCTACTTCATTTCCATTCCCCATCCCTCAGGGCTGGGATATCCACAACTTTCAGTCAAATCCAGATGTCTTTTTCCATCTGGCTTCCCTGCAATACAGACCAGCTCGGCCAATGCCCTTACACTACCTGCCAGCGTTGCAGTAGTAACTTCCCTAGATCTTCTCCAACTCCATCTTCCTGAATAGCACTGGAAAGACTGCTCCATCAAACCCACTAGGAACAGCCCCATTAGTTAAGACTAATAGTATTTTTCTTCCCTGTTGAAAGAAACAAATTAACAAACTTTTAGCTACCCTGCCCCACACATAAGGGCACCTCCCACCCTGCCCAGCGAGTGCCCTATGGGTGGTCCCATGCCACCTTTAAGAGCCAACAAGCATGACCAGACAAGAGAAGTCCTCCAGCAGGAGGACCAGTTCCCAGCAACAATAGTGCATGATGTGAAGTCACAATTCAGCACTGCTCACAGAGCAAACTGGGACAATAAACAGCTGATGGTCCCAGAACAGGGCTCAGTGACCTTCTCCAGCATTTAACGTGTAATCAGTCATAAGTATATTAAAAACTCGATCTTCTGAAATCCTACGAGAGGTTGAGATAAAGTTGCAAGATTCAGATTTAGTAATGCAGAGAAAGTTAGTGACAAAATCTAAATTAGGAGTCATATTAGGGGCACTTGATCCCCACATGTCTGCTTCCTAACAGCATGTAGTGTCCACTAATAATACCATAAAAGCCTCTACATGGTTCATCCTTAAAAATTGTCTTATATAGTTTTTTAGTAAATATTCAGGTGATAAATGTCAGAAAAACTGTGTTTAAGGAGAACTGAATTATTTTGCATGTTGGCCTAATTCAGCAAACAGTATTCACTAAACCCAGTGATTTTGGAGTTTTGTTTGGTTGCTGTCATCGTAACTTTTAATATTTTTTTAAATGTGTTTTGGTACTTAAAAGCAAATCACCTTGCTTGAAGAAATATCAAAAGGTTGAACTAGGATTTCATATAGGCTGCCTGGCATTTTTGCTCTAAGAATTGTATTGGAAAAAGAAAGAAGTTAAATAAAAAAAGAGAAGGCTTTACTCAGCAGTTGTTTTGGATCAGCCCAAGTTTGATTCATCAAATATCCTGAAAAGTTTCTCTCTCATTTCAGCCTGACTCATTCCCCACCCCAGTTATTGTTTTGACTGTGAAACAAGGATATATTTCCCAGCTGTATTGATCAGATATCGGGGATATTCCATTATTATAGCACAGCTAGAGAGACAGCCCTCTCAGGTTTTCTTTTAACAGAAGTGAAGTTAAATCAATACTAAACAAATTTCCCAGCAGTAAAATTCTCTAGAATTACGATGAGGACGGATGAAAGAGTATTATGCCAGGTAATGCTGCAAAACACCAGGGCATCTGTTTTTCCGTACCAGTTAGAGCTGCCCCTTTGACCAGGTGGGCAACTGTACAAAACCTGAAACTTTCAGTGTCAAGCAGAGAACAAAAAGTTGATAAAAAAGCCTA
>VWZL01001575.1:191495-273930 GCA_013396915.1 Stercorarius parasiticus
GCCCCATGCCAGTTTAATCTTTTCTCTGACAACAGTAGAGACACCTGGACTAGCAGGTTGTATGTTGAGGAGCCCATCATTAAACCCTGGATTGACTGCATTCTTAAAAGGATACCAAAGGGTACCCAGACACAGCCCCAGTGACAAAGGAAGGTACTACACGTACACAGGATGTGGGACTTCTTCCTTTTGAGTCCTCAACTGCTCTCACACAGTTCATACCCCAAACAGCCATACAAGGCTTAAGCAGGTCGTTCGACAAAGCATTAGCCAATATACCAAGAAAAGGTGCAAGGGAGAACAACCCCATATACTTTTTTTTTTTTAAATAAGAAACTGCTTACAAATATCATTCTTGTTTTCACAAGAGTACTCCCATAGAATATAAATTTTAATTTATCTTCAATTTATGCAGTAAAGAAAGTACCACTCCCTCCAGAAAGGCTTGCAAGTACATGCTAAAATTTAGCGTGTGGCAACACACATTGAAGCATAAAATAAGCACATCTTAAAACTTTGTTTTCAAAAGCCCAATTTCACTTAACTAAAATAAGATTTAACTTATATTTTTTCTTTGAAATTGAAAGTGTCACTTAAATGTATTCAGAAGAGTGCAAGTCCCAGCACATTTAAGGCAGTTTTTCTAAACAAATACAAACTATATAGTAACACACACAAATTAGATATAAATGACATAAGGGCCTCAGTATTCAGCGTACCTCGAAAAGCAGGGTTTTGTAGCTTCAAGTATAGATTGTGACAGGAATGGTAAACAAAACAGCTGACGAAGTATTTTGTAGGGAAAAAAAGCAAGCTATTTTCTTTCTGTAAAGAATTCATGTTATGATGTTTATTTTTATGTACTTTCCACTTTTAAAAAAAATTCCACAGCTACAGTAGGCACTATTTCTTCAGTAAAAGCGGCAACGCAGCCTTGGATATAAATCTTGTTTCCAGATGTACACAATTTTCAGATATGGCCACTTGTGCGTTCTGTGTCAGCAGTCTACGAGTAAAATGAGTTTATTGCTTCCTTCAGGACAGCAGTTGCACCTCCTTGGTTAGCTTGCAGCTTGGAAAGCAAATGCTTATCCCACTTGGTTACACTCTAATCTCTCAGATGCTACCTGTACATGGAAACCGAGCTCTAATTGAGGAATCTTATGTTACTAAGTGTTACTGAAGTATCTCTAAAAGGCCAAAAGCAAAAAAAAAAACACCAAAAGAAAAGTTCTTCGATTAGGATGGGATACCATGTGCTCTCTAGTATTATTTTTCATGAAGGTTGAGCCTTTCAAACTTCCACATATTTCCTTCTTTTTTGCTACAAAAGCAAAATGGATAGAGTGAGGTAATTTGCCAATAGTATCTGAAACATCGCTACCAAGCTGCCTGAAGCTTAGCAAGCTCAGAAAACATAGTCCGAAATTCCCAGTAATGAAGATATGCTATTTTATCTTTTTTCTTTGGTTCTCTGATCTGAAGCAACAGTTCCATAAACACGGGGCAACAGTCTGGATGGCACCTGTTGATAAACTGACAGATAAACTGAAGTTTTAGCTTCAGGTTATTTATTCCCACTAAGTTACATCCTTAAATCAGACAAAATTCAATGAAACTTGCAGAATCTCTTTAAGAAATGGCTTACATTGAAATACTCATTGTCAGGTTTACATTAAAAATAAAAGGTAATTCGGATAAGCACGAACATTTAAAAACATGTAACCCATAGTACAGTAAGCTTAAAAAAAATGCAAACGATTTCAAGTGATCCTTATACACACAATATTTTCAGCCAGTCTCATTCATTAATTGTATCCTGTATCACAATTACCAAGATCATATCAACAAAGATCACACCAGCTTCAGACAAAGTTCTCATTCCCAAATACAACTGTGAAGCTGGACACAGAGAGGGAGAAGTAGAGAGACATTCCATTTAATGGAAACTCCTTTGTCTTGGGAAAACCTACAGAAGTGCTTGGGGGGGGGTAAGGGCGGAATCAAAGTCTCCTTTTGCTCCAGACCCCCATTCCTGGTATTGCTGCTGCCTGTTGGCTTTGGATCTGAGCTGTAAGTAAACAGAGAGTAAAAAGACGACAACACACAAGTTCTTTCACTCCTTTCTTGCTGTTTAAATGCACGCTGTTTAAACAAATCCTAAGCGTGAGCCACAGAGAGTCAAATAATATAATCACGTGACAAAAAAAGTGTGCTTCACAAAATGTAATAAGAACATATTGTACATATTTAATGAATTACTATACATACTCACCTCGATGTCTATCAGTCATGTATGTGCACACGGGGGGTTTTACTTCCACATTCAGATATTGCGCAGGAACAGATTAAGAGGGAGCACAAAACAAGCCATTACCAACCTTTCCCTTTTATTCTTGAATGCGTCACATAAGGTGGGAAATGCCCCAAATAAGTAAAAATTGGAAAATGATTGTACTTAAAGAGATTAAATGATTCATTCAATAGCATTTCTGCAACCCTCTGTGTAACTGAACAGCCTTTCTTCCACCTTTCTCCTGAAAAAAAAAATCCAAAACCCTTAATTGAAAGGAAATAAGTTTCTGGCTAATTTTACAGAATCTATGCGTTGTTATGTCTCAGCAATCCTCTGCCGTTTAACTCTGCAATACAGCTATAAAATGGTTGATTTGGTTTAGTGCCTTACTTCTGAAGTACCTCGCACACCACAGGAGGCAGCGACCACGAGAGAGGTCCAGACTACAGAGAGAAATGCAAAATTTTGAATAAATCCCCTGTAAATGAGAAACTTCTGAGGGACTTTGCTGCTGTTATTTTGGGAAGAGGAGGTAAAGTGACTTTACAAACCTGCAGAGAACTTCAACTCACATTAGTCCAAAATGCCACCAGGTGCACTTTAGCAAACCATTAAGGCGCCAACTGGAAAACAGGGGAAATATTTCTGCTCCACTCCCCCCTCAAATCTTTCCCAAGAGATGACATTTCTTTCCAATTTTCACCCCAGGCACTATGACAAAGCACGGTCAGAGTGAAAAGGATTATTTTTCCCATCATAATTCAGCCGCTTGCCCGCTGGCTTGCATTCTTCAGAAAGGCTTATCCCTGCCTCTCCCTCTCCGCACTCCGCAGACAGACAGCCGTTATCTTCCTGCATCTTTGCAGAGGATCCACTTCAGCCACACAGCAACTAAAACGGGTTGGGCGACTCATTCACACACATCTCTCTTTATTGACTTGGCCCAAACAAGTTGATGGCCCTGATGCTCATTTACACTAAAGCCAATTAGCCTGAAATTTCATTTACTCTAAAACCCACAATATCACCCTGGCAGCATAAAGGGGCTTTAAAATGAGTCACAGTGTAATTCATTCCTCCTTTACAATGCCAGAAGAGCATGAAGTGGCTTAAGTGCAGACAAGATCCCAGCCAAACGACTTCTGTCATTGATTTCATCAAAGCAGAGTTCGACTCGATTTGAGCATTTAATCGAACTGAGCTCGAAAGGCAACTCAGCTGCGCTGAACTGCCGGTTCAGCTCAGCTACGGACGCACACTGAGGTATCTGAACGTCTCTGGGTGCTTCATTTAAAGCAACCCAACAAAGATGTGCTGGAGAAGAGAGACAAATCAGAACGTGGATACGGAACGTGTTGCAACTCAAGTCCTATTAACACATAAGACGGACACGAAAAACAGAGGGACCCAAGGCAACCAGTTGTTCCCAACTTTAATTTCATGGCCAGCTTTCTGCTGCCATTGTCACATGAATATTAGGCAGCTAAGCACTTTGCTTGATATCACAATATTGCAATTTGCTATGATTTAGAACCTCCATTTTTTTATTCTCCTCCTCTTACTTCCCTGACAGTGACTGGAGCACAAATGAGGCCAAGAGGTCTTCGGCAAAAGCACTCTTGGATCTTTTCTCATGGTACACCTAAATCAGACCTATGTTGCTCTAAGCCGCAAATTGTTATCGTTCACCAAGCAGCAGAGAAATCGGAAGACATTGTCAGTCTTCACCTACTCCAAAAGGCTGGTGGTTAATAGCAGTTTTCCCAGTTGTAGCTTGTGTCCACCTGTGGCCTTCTAGTACACTATTTGTCTTTTCTAAAGTCACAATTTTACTTTTTTTAGCCAAATTTTTTTTATATATATATTCTGGCAGCCCAGCTGTCAGCATCCTTAGCAACCCCATGGATGGAAGAAGTATAAACTAACACAGCGTTCTCCTAGTTTTGACTCCTGGGGAGCAGAACCGAGGCAAGTAAGCAGAAGGATGAAACCTTATCGCTACTAAAGGCCATAACTCTGCCTGGTTCCACCTACACAGTTCCTGTTTGCTGGGCTTGCAGCCCAGTACTGTTGTGGTTTCTACCCCGCTTGCATAAATTCATAGCCAAGACAATTCTTGTAGTTTAGGCACAAACAAATTTTGAGTTGAGATTAGGGTAGCTAGACTAAAACTAGATCTGAAATTCTCAGCTCATTTTTGTAGTCTCAAATACCCCAAACCACTGATTTTTTTTTCAGACTCCTGCTCGGAATCCTGCCTATGATACTAACCTGTATGTTATAAACTCAGTTCAAATGCTCTGGATACAAAATTGCATAGAAATTAAAAATACATATCAGTAAGGTGTGTTTCACAAGGTATAATACTACAGATAATAGCACTTGTCTCAATTATTGTAGGTGGGCAACTAGATCATACTGGATGATTCAAATGCATTCTAAAAATAAAGTTGCTGTGAAAGTTTGCAATGCAACATCTCAGACTGCTGGAGAAAAAGTAACTGTTTTCATGCATCAGTCCTGCAGACAGCTTAATGAGCAAAGCAGTGCTATCTTCATTGTCAGAGTGTATTCAAATCATTCCTCTTCCCTGTTTGCCTATTACAGCTGACATATAACATGACTAATCACTACTACCATGTCTGCACAGAATAAATAGACTCTGCATACCTTCTGACTGGACCCGAATAAACATTTTGAGTGACACGCAATTAATATCAAGCTCAATTTCATTATTCAATATCATGTATATCCCCTAAAAAATAGTAAGCTTAGGTCAAATGCATACTACTTGCAACCTGAAGGCAGTGTCCGAATTGTAGTTATTCAGAAATCAGTAGCTAATGAAAAATTGCTAGGGTTTTGTTCAATGTACATGGTGAAAAAAATTTACTATCTTACCAGAAAAAAAATAAATTCATAAAGCTTTGAGATTTCCTTATAAACTTCTGTTATTTAAGAAAGAAAAACAAAACAGGTTTTTTTCCCCACCCTTTTCAAAAGTTTGGGAAAGAATTTGTTTTACCCACTTTCCAAAAGGCAAAAAGAACTGTTCATTCATTAAGAAACATTCTCCATTCATTTGGAAATAAGCTTTCTACATAGAATTTAAGTAGAGAGTTTGCTTCTTATTATAAAAAAAAACAAACACACAACTTTTCATATTAGATGGTTATGCTTTCCAACCAGTAAAATGAACTTAAATGATTAGCGGTAGGTACAGAAACAAAACCGTATACATTCAATCCCTGAAATAATCATCAACCCAGACCATATCCAACACCTTAACTATGCCATTTTTGCCTTCACCTTTTCTTTACCAATTTTCTTCTCATTAGAGCCTTTTGGAAAGAACACACATACCTTACCTTCTTTTCACACAAACATGCCTGTTAAGAGCCCCAGTAAAGAACAAGCTACGTATGTAGCCTCACTTTGTTCTGTTATTACAGCCAACATCATACAACCCTGTTGCAACCTCCAGTTTTCACTTCTCATGCTCCTATTTGAGGGCATTTCAATAACCATTTTTCTAAATCTCATCTGAAATCCTGCCTACGTGCATTCCCAGCCAGCTTCATCACTTTGTTCAGTGCCAATATTACCCTTTAATTTAAAAATCTCACAGCCCTTTATGCTTTTTTAATCATGTTCTATAAGCAGCAGTGAAAACATACAGCCTGCTCCCGGTGCAGTCTTGCGAGCTTTACTTGGATAGATGTGAAACACTGGATGCCCAGAGCCACATGCTGTGTATCTTCTTGCAGAGGCGTCACCAGTCCTAAGCACCAGTACATCCCAAACCCTCATAGAAACACCTGTCCTAATCCGTCCTCCAGTTGCATTTATCATCATCACATTGGTGTCCAAGTATGCTTCTTCTAGAGCTCCCAACTTAGACCAGCAAATGTTTCACCATTCCTTCAATACATATGGCTTTGCATTTTATGTTGCTGAATTTAATCCTGTTCTTGCTGTTCTCTTCTCCGAGGTCATTCATTTCTTGTGTACAAGACCCTTTTTGATAGTCAGTCATTCCTTTTAGCTTTGCTCTGCCAGAAAGCTTCATTAGCCCAAGACTATTTTTTTTAATCATTACCAAAGGAAGAGAAAAAGGAAGAAAGGGTTAACTTCAGTGTTTATCACAGTTTAGTTTAAGAACTTCTGTTGAACCCTGGCTTGCTGAGTTCATTTAAGCAGTTATATTGACTCTGTTAAAGTAATTCCTTTGAGTATTACAGTGTGCGATGCAGCCCTTAAAAAGATCAAAATGTGTATCTCTTGCATGCACATTTATACAATTTAAACAAAGGCTATATCCTGAAGGGCAACCCCAATATCTAAGAACCAAAACAATTAGTGGCCTCTCATTTGCAGAAAACTCATATATACAGTATTAATAAAGGACAAGTTACAAGGCATATTTTACATGCGCCATTAAAGTGGTAGGATTAAGTTTGCACAAAATGTAATTGCCTTTTGATGTGAATAAAGCACAAAAAGCCCGATCAGATGCAGCACAATCTAATTTATGACACAGCCTTAGAATTTTTTGGTGATTAGCGTCACAACATCACAAGTCTAATACATTACAGTGTTAAGAGGTACGCAGCCCTGTTGTAAATTGTTTCCCTTTTCTCTCCTGTACATCTGAGGTGACAGAATGAAGGTAAATTTCTTCCTGACCACTCAGACACCTCATTATTTCCTCAGAACATTCCTTCGCCATCACTAATCTCTGCAATGTATCATCGTTCATTTAAAATACCAATTCGCTACAACCAACGTTAAACAGCACATTTTGTTTTCTAATTTTTCAGTGTTTTTGAGGACAAGTTCTCAGCCAAATTCTACAAAGACTGAAAAACTGGAAACCACCTCAAAACATGAGGGTAAGACACATTTATGGGCTCGTTTGTCAGGTGATGCAAGTCGGATTTTCTCTAGTACTGTATGCGTTACACCAGGGGTAGGGTTAGCTCTCACTGAAGCAGAGGGACACAAGAGCCACCTTTCTCTTGATATAACCTTAACACATAATAATCACCTTCATATTACAGGTAAAAGGACTCACTATCCAAAAGCATCTCCCCAAACTGTGCAATTCTAGCACACTTATATTGTGAGCATCATTTCTGGACCTCCGCAGGTACGCAAACAGAGAGATTCAGGCATCAGTGAAGGCAGCAAATGAGTGCTACCGAACAGCAGTATCCACAAAGCCATGGAAAGGGTGTCTCTTCAAGGGTCCAGAATTAGATCAATAAGTTGACTTACGGAAAAAAAGTCAAGTCTCAACATCTCCCAGATATTCATGCAGAACATTAAAAAACCACAACAAGAACATTAAAAACAACAAAAAAGCTAACCAGAAATGGCTGTCTACGAAGTATCAGTTTTTATCAATCCAAAATTGCAATGAAGTCAGCAGAGATCTTCCCAGTTATATCAATGGGAATGCAAGTGGTTTTCTCCTCCTTTTTATCATCAAGGGATGAGGAAGAAGAGTAGCCAGTCAGAGAAAGTGTTATTCAATTAGTTGCATTTCCAAATATTAAAATAACACACTGTGTGCGTAACAGCAGATCACATCAGAGTAACTCATATAAATTAAATTATTCGAAGAATAAAAACAGGAAAATACAAGGCAGGGCAGTAACTCAGCACATCAGTCAGACAAGGGCAACAGAGTCACAAATCAGTCTTGTCATCTAGAAATGCCATGAAAATAATATATTTTTTTAATTAAATTAACAGAGTAGGGCTAAATACCTATAGACACTATAACCAGCTTGGGGCAGGGGAAGCGTATTTTCAAGTATTTAAAACAGAAGGAAGAAACCACATGTGTTCACCATATTGTAAGCCTATGTCACCAATAATAGTTATGTCACTAGTTATCTGTTCACTTTAGCACCCAGTTCTGGTATCGTATCTCTCATAATAAAGACAAGAAAGAGCCACTGAGAAAGAAACACCTTTACTAAGCATTTTTATAGCAATAAGAATAAACTGCAGACTCATTGAGGCAAATGAGAGACCATGAGGAGAATAAACAAGCAAACAGCAGAGTAACTGAGCCTTTGCAGGAGTCTTGGAGAATGCTATGCAGCAAGAGAAACATTAAAATAACAAAGCAACCACCAAAGCAGTCCAAGAGCTCAGGGCCCGAGCCACACTCGGCACTGTCACAATTTTAAATATCAACCACAACCACAGAAGACAACTAAGCCTCAAAATGAACCATTTCCAGAAGATTTCTTCTGTTTTCCCATTTACAGCAAGATCAATGTCAAGTGGGATCATCAGCTTCAAGCAAAGATAACCTCATCAGTAAGTTTGTAAAGGATGCAACAGGCAGCTGCAAACTACCTCAAACACCAAGTTGTGCAACAAAAACATTTCAGAGACAGACATGGCAAACAACTTCCCCATATCCTCTGCTGGAAGGAACTCAGAAGAATAGCAATGATTTGTCAGTTTAACTGGTAGGCAAATTATTTATAATCAGAAGTATGCATTGTGTAACTTTTGCCTTTCATCATTTGAAGAGCTGCAATTGCCTGGGAAAGGAGGCAGCAGGATTGGTGGAGTACCTGGGAGCAGTGCTGCAGAGGTACGTAAAAATTGTGTATCCAACTAAGGAAGGATTTCTTACACTTCTGAAACCAAGAGTGGGGTTTTCTTTAAATATCATCTTCATCACACACCAACTTTAGCCGAAGTCCTACCTTTCCCCTTTGACCCAAGGATCACTACTGTACTTTGCAGTAAAAATTCAATTGTCAGTTTGTCCAGCAGCGTAACCTTGACTGTACTGGTATTTCTCAGCATAACTGGGAGCAGAATTTCGTTCAAAAGAAAAAAAACAACCACAAAGTTGTTTACAAATTATTTTGTTACACATCCCATTTTGTTTTTTCTAAATTTAGAAATATCAAGAGAATTTGCCGACTGAAGCTTGAGTTATCTGCTTATACGTGCGTTCACTGGGTCATCTCTCAGTGTCAAATGCCAAGCCCTAATTCCCAAGCACCTTCATGAGTGTTTCCTCCACCACTGCCACCAGTCTGTGTGCAAAACAAGCTGGTCGGCCTGCTGTACAGTTACTGGCCAGGCAGACATGGGCTGAACCCTTGCCTGGAAGAAGAGTTACTGCCTCACGCTGAGAGAGACTGTGATGCTGCATGGGGCCATCAAGTCCAGGGAAACCTCCCTGAGCTTCACATCCGGTGGCCTCAGATGCACGTGGCCTCAAGTGGCATAAAGCAGGGAAGAGTTAATGTCTGCTTTTCCCAGTATTTAACAGAAGTACTTAAACAGTTCAAAATAATTCCTATTGAGGGAAAATGGTGTTTTTCATTAATCAGCCAGTTCCTCTCATTGAAGAGAGCTGTACTCCTGAACTGCACAGGCTTGGTACTGACGAGGACAACTGAAGGGCTGACCCAGCTTTTTCCAAAATCTGCTTAGCTTAGTGGAAACCAGGGCAACTTCTGCGCCAGAGATAGTATCGCTTTCTGTTTAGGAACATCTTTTCTCTCAGGATGTCCACTCAAAGAAATTTGGTTTTAATCATCCCTTTTTGATGCAACAAAAGAAAAGCTGCCAGCTCATGAACACCTAAACACACCTTCAGGACAGAGCATTCACTTATTCGTCAGCCTCTGGGCAGCATAAGAATTATGCCTTCTGACTGCTTCCAAATTGGATTCATAATTTCCCTGCAAAAGACATTGCATGTTTCTCAATACTGGATATGGCAGATAGAGGGAAGACATTTTGTAAAATTGACCAATTTTTTCTTCATTGACATGCAGTAGAAACAGCCTACTCGCACATCAAGCAGAACTTCTATTAGGCAGAGCTTTGCAGGCTTTGAAAATACCTTCAGAAAAGAAGTGTGTCTATCAAGAGCAGCAATAATATATGTCTGCTTTAAGCCATGAAGTCCCTGAAGGCTCGATGGGTACAAAGGCATGTAGCACCACCTGCTAAACTCTAAAGCGATGCAAAACTCCCACTCCAAGCCCAGGCACAAACAGGTTCTTTGTATTGCACCCAGGCCGAGCGAAGCACGGAAGACAAAAAGGAGGACTGATTTTTCAGCTTTTAAATACATTCCTAGTCCTTGTGTAAAGAATTCAGCCTAGAAGAGTTGCAACAGAAGAGGCTATTCATCCAAGGTTATACAAAGAGGTTAATCAATTTCAGCACTTATATAAGTTTTAATTCCTTATACTGAATAACTGTTCAAGACACAAAGAGCTTCACCAGTGCTACCGAGTCAACATGTGAGGGAGGGCGTTCATTATGACTTAAGTTACAAAGTCAGGACCTTAGACTCTTACAGGTTTGTTTAATTTCACTGACAGGGTAGAGAATTGAATTAGTTAACACAACCTGCCTGTTGAAGAACAGTTATAGGTTTAATTAGAAGTGAGGAGAACATAGAAACCCTGTTTTACCTAAACTACCCTTGTCCGATTGAAAATTCCTCCTGGACAGAAAGCCTTAATTCCTTGGATAACACATTCTCCGAGTTGAACTTTCTTTTTCCTGAGCAATTGCTTGAGCGGTGTACAAGGTTCTCCTTGCCAGAGAGTGCTCGTAGGCACCACCATAAATACATGGACTCTTTGACCGGTAAAGGTCAACCCATGGCTAATGGATTTTCTTGGGAAGGTGTGCTGAACCCTGTTGTGAAGAAAGCAATAACAACTATTACCCAAACCAATTCTGATTTAACAGATGCAGCTTAGTTTAGAAAAAACATATTCTGGATACGAGGAATTTGTCACATAGTACCTTGATTGCATAGATTTCCTTTACTCACTTCAGGCTGCGCAGGTAATCCCCCTGCAGTAACTCATGGTTCATATTTATTAAGTCTAAATAAACAAACCAGCGTATTGACTTAACCTGCGTAATTGAGAGCAAAAAAGTCATACCAAATTTTCCTATTTGAGTCTTATTCAAAGTCATAAGTGCTATTTACAAATGTATATCTTCACCACTTAGGAAATATCAGAATATCGAACAGATGTTATAAGCTTTAAATGGGCAGATTTCCCACCTTGATTTTGCATTGAAATATTCAATAATCAGCTGCACAGTATAATATGCATTTATCCTCCAGGCCAGAAATAGCTGACGGCAATTATTATAAGCAATCTTGCTTTGAAGGAGGGGTGCAAATTAGGTTAAAGGGAAATAACCTGGAAGAAATCACATCTGCTCTGCTTCCCTGTAAGAAAATGCACTGGGGCAATGGAGAAAGGAAAACTGCAGCCAAGGAGCTAGAGTTGGCTTTTAATGAAGTGTAAGTTTTAAGTTCAAAGAAGCCTAGAAGAAAATGTTTACTGAGCAACAGAAACACTTTGCCAGCAGATATCAGCAAGCTAAAAGGAAGCAGCAGTACAAGCTAGAAGGGCTTCTACAACAAGCAGCAGGAATTCCCACTAGCAGAGCAGGGAAACTCCGCATAGATACCTCCTTTTGGCCATATCTCCTGTGCTTCGTCAATGACTAAAGACCATTTAGTTCCTAAAATCCTCTGAAAAACCGCTGTTTTCTTTCCTTCAATTGCTATATGTCCCCGGAGAATAAAAATATAAAGCGTAGTCACCAGAAGCTGAAACTCTGCTGAGAGCACAGCTGAGCGATAGGCAAGCCCCGGAGATCGATACTCCAACTGCAGGTGCCATCCCCGAGCTGTCGCGCCAGGGAGAACAAGCATCAATCCGTGCCCAGCAAACCTGCCTGCGGAGCAGCAGACAGAGATTAGGACTAGACCCACAACAACTCAAAAAAATTTAAAAGATAAAGAAAAAAAAAAAGTCACACGGCTCCAAAACACAAGTTTCAATGCAGTTGCTCACAATCAGGTACTCAATCAGGATTGGGAAGGAAGAAAAGGCATACAGGTTTTAAAAAAGCCCCTTGCAAAATTGAAACACTCAAGCCATATTGCTTGCAACAATAAGTTTGAGACATTAAAATAGAAGGGCACTTTTTTTCCCTTCTTAAAAAAGGAGAGAAAAAAAAAGACAGAGACTCAAGTCTGCAGGATTGTGCCTCTAAATCCAGGGTCGGCAACTAACCAAGAGCAGCTCCCCCACTGCAGAGTGGAGGGAACAGCCTGCTCCCCTCATGAGGGTATTCAATTTAGTTACCTAAACACGCACTTAGAGACCTACCATCAGGCCCTAACCTCCTTTAAGCCCTAACCTAAAAATGAGTAAGTTGGATTTCAAAAGAAATTTGCTGAATTTTAGCTGAAAAGAGCAGCAAATCGCAGCTCAATATGAAAGAAGTGGTATGCTTCAGGGCAGGGCTTGTAACAGCAGTGTCCGTAAACCCTCAGGAAAAGCAGCATTAATAGGGGCTTGGAGAGCATCCCGCAAGAAACAATCCTTATTCAATGGTATTTTTTTTATTTACTAGTAGAGTCTATGTCCCCTGCATATATTACTGTATACAGCAACCTTTAAAGCATATGCACAGCCTCTAACTAGACGAGTGCACGGAGAGGAAAGACAACAGCCGGGTAAGTTAGAAAAAAATATATATTTCCATATAAAGGAGACATGAATTCGGTAAGTATCAGAGTATAACAACAGCATTCCTGCACTGAAATATGAGGGAGGAGATACTAGACCCTTGTTCTACCCAAATTAGTTTGCTCAGCATGCCTAAGTTCTGAGTTCTTAAAGAAAAATACCTGTTTATGAAAGTATAAAGATAATGCTTCAAGATAATTTTTTTCTTATTAAATTGAACTGATTTTTACCTATGTCTCTAAGAGCAGTAAATACTTCATATCTCGCACAGTATTCATATTTTGTTCTGCAAATTAAGTTGCAAGAACTGAGCGACCCTCTAAGCCACAGCTGATAATAATTAGTCCTCCTGTGTTCAGTTAATCTCCTGACACCTTAAAAAAGGCAAGGCAGGAGCATTGTCCATTAATGAAGGGGAGCAGTGTCAAAGGGTGTATGGAATAGGCTTTAGTGAATGCCAGACTCACTGCATTTGCTACAAGAAGGTCAAGTAATAAAACCCACTTAAAATATTGTATTCATTTTGTATCCCATAGTTCTTTACGACTCTTAAGCACACATACGAGGATCCAGACAAATCTCAAACTACACGACGCCCAGCGGCACAGGTTGCCTGTAACGCTTTGAGTTGATCGTTAAAGGACTGTAGCCCTCACAGCTTGTGCACTTATCTCCAAATCCACACAGCTGAAGAACATTTCATTTCTTGGAGAAAATGCTGTTTCTAAGGCTCACTCACCTTGAAATGAATAAGTAAATCAAGCTCCACACTGAAGCAGCTTTCTGGAGGACAGGTGTGAGAAATGCGGTTTATTGCCCCTAACAAGTGCTCTGCTGAATTGCTGCAATTGCTGCTCAGTCAAGTCAGCACTGAAGTCCCAGTTTGACTTGTTACTTGTTCATTCAAACCTTAATATTTAGCAAGAGGCAACTACTGTGCTTATAACCATCACTAATAATGAAGATTTGATGTAAACTTACTTGCACACTCAAATAAGTTCCATTTACAGGATTCCCTCACCAGTAGCTCACGCTAACGCCACCATCTGCACAGACACGGCAGCTCAGGTTTGCACAGCATTATGAACACCAGTCTACTGCCGACAGGACACCACTCTGCAAGCTCATCCCCATTTATTTGCATCTATTTGCAGAGATGAAACATAAAAG
Source organism: Stercorarius parasiticus (assembly GCA_013396915.1). Taxonomy (NCBI): domain Eukaryota; kingdom Metazoa; phylum Chordata; class Aves; order Charadriiformes; family Stercorariidae; genus Stercorarius; species Stercorarius parasiticus. Next base: position 205,524 of record VWZL01001575.1, read on the forward strand.
ACCTGGTACAAGACATTTCTGGGGCAGAGTCCTTGAAAAGTCCTAGAAGACCCTCAGAATCCATAGTACACAGGTGTTGAGGAGTACAAACACAGCAGCCTCACAGAGAATCCAGCCCCAAATGCTTTGCCATTGCATTAGGGTAGTGTTTGTCCTCTCAGTACCAAAGTCAGGGGGAGACGGTGGAGTGGTTTCCTCCCTCTTTGCCAGCGATATTCCAGATCTTGTGTTAATGCTTTGTTTATTTTTTCTTGCTTATTCAGACTTGTATGATGGTACAAGTGAAACTACTGTAGAGGGAACTGTAATACAATGAAAACTTATAGCAGGTTATATGAAAGTCATGAGTTGTTTTCACAGGCTGAAATGCAAAAATTACGTTTTTGGCTACAACTAACTTGTCCCTGTAGTGAAAGTGTTATTTGAGGAAGAAAAAAAAAACACCTTTCATGATTAGCAATTTCTATTGCAATAAAATCTTGGAAGATCTGGTAATACTCAACAAAAGCCTTTAGTTAAAGCAAAGATAAAATAACTTTGAAAAAAGAGGCAGAAGTCTGGCCTCAATTATTTTATAGTTTCTACCAATAGAAGTAAGAAATCCAGTGGGAGGACAGAAAGCAGTAGGTGATTTAAGGGGTGTAATATCTCTTATTTTGTCCAAGAAAAGCATTTTATTAGTTTCGCTATTGAATGATTTTTAGAGGTGAGAGGAAAGGAACAGAAATGATTCTATGTAATAATTCTGAAAGAAAAGTCAAGTTTAATAACAAGCAGATGTAATGTATGAACAGATACAAGAAAAGCCTTCAAGATGGTAGCTCTCTATCAGCTTTTGACAGGACATGGTTGGAAGATTATATATTGGGTTTTGCATCACTTTCTGTTAAGTGGTTACAGTGAAATTGTGTTGCTCCTCCTTGTCTCTTTCTAGCATGCCACTGTTAGATGGAAGCAACTTTTAAAAAAAAAAAACAAAAACAAAAAACCTTACTTAACTGTGCTAAAAAAAATAACATTATACCTGAGGAAACATCAGCTACTCCGCTGCTTTTACTCACAATAACCAAAAAAGAGAAATGCAGATTAAGACAAGCCAAAGACAATAACTAACACAATGAAATGTGTTAGTTGCAACTGCGACGCACAAGTCAGTAGAAAAGTTTAAGTGCTACTTTTATAGGTCAACTGCCAAGAATCAACCCCCCTTATTCCACCTATTTCCTTGTTCTCTTTTGGTCACTTGACATGTAAGCTACAACTTGGGCTCCTGGTCAAGGCAAGAGAGCAAGGATAAGTAGCTACAAGAGAAGAGACAGAGGGGAGACTATGCTGGGGCTGTATCTCAAAACTAGCAATTCAAAAGGCACAGAAATTTCCAAACTCCATTTGTTTAGATCAGGTCCAAAGATCAAGGCATTCCTCCAACCTTCTTAACTGAATCCAGACCCCCATTGGACAGACTGACTGGCAGTTCCCCATCTCCTGGGCCTCTTAGCTCAATAGTTTTCTTCACAACTTATTTGTTTATTCTATAGTTGTGAGCTGTTCTGGCATTCTTGATAAAGCACTTAGTTCCGGTAAGCTAAGCTTTGTGTCTCATTTGTCCCTACATGAGAGCTCTTGGTAGATAGGCTCTGCGTACTCTTACAATTAAATCGCTAACAAATATGCAACCTACACTAATCCACTTTGAAGGTGCAGGAACACAAATAAGCGCCAAGACAGACATTTTACAAATAGACAAGGTACCTTCATATAAGCTTGTAACATCCAGTAGAAGACATGTCCTTCACCCCACAGCAAGCAGCTCAACAAGTGGCATCCTTTACCTGTCCTTATCAAAGGAGATCACCGGATGATCATCCACAAATCTTAAACAGCACTTTGGGTCAATTCCTACTCACACCTCAAACACTGCTCCTCTAAACCCAAGCTCTTTCTCCAACCCTGCCCTCCTGCAATAAGCCTTGCCCACCTGCTCCGCCCCACCCTCCACAAGATGCAGGTGATACCAATTTTCCAAGGCACCCAGCAATTAGCCTTAATGGGTCCCAGCTGCGTCTGGGGCTGGACTTTAAAAGTCTCCTCGCATGCCATGTTATTATTCATTTAACCTGGGAGTACTATATATTCCTACAGCATTAGATACTTGCTGACTTGAACAAATGAAAAAAGCTGCACTGCTCAATGCTTTTAGCTGAACTCAGTAAATATTTCAGATCCTACGAAGTTGTTGTGAAATACTACAGAGCAAATCCTTCAGATTCAAATATTTCACTGGGAAGTCTTCTAAATAAAGGATAGTGGGGAAAAAAGCTATCAAAAATATTATCTGCGCTTAGAAGTACAAAAAGAAGATGTAACCAAAAGGAATGTAGTTCATCTGCTTACAAAAAAAGGCTCATCATATGATAGGCAAGCACCACCTCACTGCCTACTCAGTTGGGTAGCAAGTCCTGGTCAACTAAAGAAGAAACTTTCTCAGCCTGTAAATACTAAATGATCAAGACTTCTGGTTTATGTGGTTTATGATGAATGGTGGAAGAAAGTGGATTAAATGGCACGCACAGTCCTGGTTTGGAATTTTTCATGCAGAAAAAAAATAATGACTGCCTAAACCCTTTATGTAATGTAAAATAACATGGCATAAGCATCGGTCACTCATTACCAGATGTCACAGATATTTCCCATGACTGAGAGCAGAGCACAATGCAATAGATATGGTTAGACAGTGGGGTTGCGTTTCATGCTGGTTATCTGAACATCCCAAAGCTGCTGACCAGTCTGAACCAGAATGGTAGAACCAGCAACTTCATTCCTTTTCTGTCTCATGGTTGCACGTTTCATAGTACGCTGTCATTAGAATCATAGAATCGTAGGGTTGGAAGGGACCTCTGGAGACCATCTAGTCCAACCCCCCCTCCCAGAGCAGGGTCACCTAGAGCAGGTTGCACAGGAACACATCCAGGCGGGTCTTGAATGTCTCCAGAGATGGAGACTCCACCGCCTCTCTGGGCAGCCTGTTCCAGTGCTCTGCCACCCTCAAAGGAAAGAAGTTCCTCCTCATGTTTAGATGGAACTTCCTATGCTCAAGTTTATGCCTGTTACCCCTTGTCCTGTTGCTGGGCACCACTGAAAAGAGCCTGGTCCCATCCTCCTGACACCCATCCTTTAAGTATTTATAAGCATTGATAAGATCCCCCCTCAGCCATCTTTTTTCCAGACTGAAGAGACCCAAATCCCTCAGCCTTTCTTCATGAGAGAGGTGCTCCAGACCTCTGATCATCTTTGTAGCCCTTTGCTGCACTCTTTCCAGCAGTTCCCTGTACGACTTGAACCGGGGAGCCCAGAACTGGACACAGTACTCCAGGTGCGGCCTCACCAGGGCAGAGTAGAGGGGGAGGATGACCTCCCTCGACCTGCTTGCCACACTCTTCTTGAGGCACCCCAGGATGCCATTGGCCTTCTTGACATTGAGGGCACATTAACAGAGTATCTTCGTGCTTACCATGCATGAGGGTAGAAAGATGTGCTTAAAAGCAGCTGAAATTAAACTTTTACAGCAGGTGAAGGGCAGAAGTCCCTTGCTCTGTTCTCTGTCTGCTTGGAATTGATATCACTTAATTTCACGCATTTGGGAAAAAAAAATGTAATTAATAGTCTGAAGATCGTGTGTATTGTGCAGCTTTTAATATGCCTAGAGAAGCAGCTTTGGCTATTCTTGTTGAACAAGCGCTACTCACTCAGCTCTCCTGAGCAACGTACTTGTATTGCCAGCCCAAGGATTTCAACAATTCTAAGCCAGAAGCTTTAGAACCATAAGATTTCAATTAAAAATTACAATTTTTGACTCTTTGCCTTCCGATTCGTATTTTCATCTTCAAGGTTCAGTCAATGCCTACTTGCAAGTTTCTTCTTCACAATTCCAAGAGCTTAACAGAGGCTGAAATTCTCCTATAATTGCCAAGAACTGGAAACTGAGACCTTCAGCAGAACCCTAAATAAAGTAACAAAGAAAGAAGTTGTGAAATCTAAGCAATTCATGTTTCCAAAACAGGCTAAACTTTTGGAAGTTCTTAATGATTCAAAATTCACAGCTAACACGGGTGAGGTGTCTCAAAGCTGCTCCCAGGCTTATCATTCTTGCTGCAGGCTTTGAGATCCCCTGAACATAACTGGGAATTTACATGATGAGTTCAATAGAGCTGTGTTGATTGACACCAGAAGCTGATCTCAAAGTTCACCAGAAAGGGAGGCTATCTTCAGTAAAACCTCTGTTCAGAGCTTATAAGAACCTTGAAAGTGCCCATTTTTACCCATAAAACAGGATCTAAATACATCTGCACCTTGACCCTGCTTGTCTTGCAATATTTGAGTTTCCTTTGATAACATCAAGTTCCAGCACTTCAGAAATACATTTCTCAGCCCTTCTGGGTTCTTGCTTTGGTGACAAGCTTTTCCCTTTGATCTCAGTGTAAGAGTTTTCTCTGGCATGCTCTTTGCTCCCACCTTTCTCTGGTCTACTTCCAAGGACTGAACGTTTTTAGTTCTCCCATTAGATTTTACCTTTTGTGTATTTTGCTTTATTGGAACTGGCAACATGGTGCTATTTAAACGCAGCTCCATCTGTCAGAGTCAAGTCCTGCAGGTAGGGTGTCATGTTTGATTTCATGTTATCATTTGTTGTGTAGTCAGAGCTAAAGAAAAAAAATGTTTACTATAAAACAGTTACTTTTATACATTCCTTTGAGAGCTCTTTTACTGTTGTTGCAGGACCTTATGAATACAGCTCCTTCTACACAACCAGACAGAAAACAGAAGGGTTATGCTAGTCTGGCTTTGTTCATTATGTTTCCCTCTTCTGCCTTCCGTGTCAACTGCATGTCCTAGGCATGTATTGAATTTTATGCCAGCAGTACAGCTGATGGAAAATATCATAGGCCTAAAATAGAGCTGGTATTTTGGAGACTGAGTTTTTAGATTTGAAAATGAATGTACTTACCTTTCATCTCTCGGCTCCAGAGCTGTTGTCCAGTATGAGCTTACTTCTGACAGTGGAAGAAGAGATATGGTGGACTTTTATCCCAGCATGATAAGAGTTGTGCTTCACAGTTGGTTCTTCCCAGCCCAAAGGGGACTAGATGGGAAGAAATGCATAATAAAATCATCATTTACTGGAGCCTTTCTGGTGCACATATCAAATAGATCTGGTGAACACAATTATTTTCTTTCCACTCTCCTAGACTGACATTGCTTCTTCTGCTCCTTTTTCTTCTCAAAAAGACATGACCTCCAAAAACCTGAAAAAAAAATATGATGCTGACTATAGTCCGGAGACATTTATAACAGCATATATAGAAATCTTTGCAGCACATTAGAGTGCTTGTCTTCTCTTTTCCTTTCACAAACAATATGCACATCTCATCTTGCAGATCTCACTGGTCACATTTCCTTGGCCAAAGCAATACATGCACGTTTTAATTTTGCTTTATCTTTGGCACTGCATCAACAGTGTTTTTCTTCTGCCATCTAGAAATGGCTATTCAGGTGTAAGGTTTCCTGAGTTTCGTCCTTCTCCGTTAAGCAGTTATCAATTTGTTTGGTTTTTTTCCAAATGGCAGCATTAATGTTTCTATCCTGACAATTTCTAAAGAAAGATAGACCTGCAATATACACTGCCTATACACCTTCACCGAAGGCAACGGTGTTCCCAGGCAGAGAGTGTCCCTCATGCCCTCCCACTTTGAGAACCATCACAGTGGAGGGCGATCAAGTGCCATCAGACAATCCATATTGCAATAGCGAGAAATCAAGTCATGAAAGCATTTCCCAAGGGGCCATCACGTGTTCCCTCTCAATATTAGGTATGGGTTCAAGGGCTGCGAGGCGGGCTGCTACCTTATGGAGGATCTGACACTGTGGGAATGACTGGTACTAAAAGGGGTGATGATCCCACTCGGGCTTTCTGTTAGCATCCATGGGGAGAGGCAGGGCAACTTTCCTGCTATGAGGACCGATCAGATCTAGTTCAGAGCTCCCATGAAAGGAAGCTGTAAATGGAAACATGGGGAAGTGGGTTGCAGCTGGAGGGCTGGGAGGGCTGAGCCACAGCCTTGCTACCACCCTTGAAGATGGCCGTGGGCCCCTGCTTCAGCCACGCGAGCCCAGCCTGGCTTTCCACCTTTAACAGCAAACAGCTGGGGAAAGGCCACGTCTTAAAGAACCAGAGTTCCTCTGCTCAGCAAATGTGAGGCACAAATCTGAGGGTTTACATCAACTTCAGCACAGCTGACCCAGTGCTAGGTTGCTGTCGTCGGATTTGTCCTTTTAGTGCAAATAAAGTACCATGTAAGGGGGAGGAATCAGTTAAACCCTCTGCTATTAACTCTGCTGTCATTGTAAGCAATTTTCCAGGTTGTCGGCTGGAAGCAGCTATTTCAATTCATCCACAATTTTTTCTACAGCAGATATGGCCAGAATGGCCACTCTCAATGGGATGTAAACCAGCGAAGCAGCTGCACAGAGTGGCCAAAACATAGGATGTGCACACAAACCCTCACTAATGGCTGTACTGAACTGTGGGTTTGGAGAGCACTGGTGTGCTAGACACCGTGCAAATAGCACAAAGACATTATGTTTGCAATGTAAAAAAAGAGGCTAAATTACAAATGGGTACCTCCTAACCTCACATGTGACCAGTCTTCCTATTTAAGCCTCCAGATTAGAGCAATCCAGGCCCAAACGGTTGCACTAGAGTTACAGTAGGGCTGGCCTTGCCCAGAAAGGCTGCTGGGATTCCTGGGACCGTGTTTTCTGGTCTGGTAAACTAATCCACAGCCATCTTCCTTCGTGGTTAGTTAATGGTTGTCCCGCACACATGGAAGGAATTGTAGACAGCTGGAAAGCCCTCACTGTGCAGCAAGCAGCTACCAGCAACCACACTGGTCACTAGGCCTACAACAGCCACACAGCCCAAGCCTGGCCCGCAGTGATTCCTGTGTCTAGAAACAAAAGGAGACAACAGCAAGCGCTGGGTCACGTACAGCTCATGCAGTAAGCACTCAAGCTGATAGGACAACACTGGAATTAAAGAGATCCTTTGTTTTGTTTGCTTTCCTTGTATTTACAGCTGCAAACATCAAAGGCTGACTCACGCACAGACCAACAAGCACATTTAAGTACCAGGATATGGTAGAACAGCTGCTGCCTGATCAGGAGAATCATCCTTCAGGGCCATCGTCATTAACAATTCTGTAATTTATATTGATGGCAATGCAGGGAAACAAAAACAACTATTGTTCAGGCACTATCAGTCCCCAGCTGGACAGCTTGTCTTTCTCCAGGAGTTGTATATAAGCCTCCTCCAGTTTTGGGGAGGATGGAAAAATGGAAAATGAGAGCTGGAAAGCAGCTGAGTAGGAGTACGTCCCGCATTTACACTGGTAGATTATAGGCTACAGTAAATTACCATTTGATTGATTGGGGCCTATGGGAAGGATGGGGAGGGACTCTTTATCAGGGACTGTTATGATAGGACACGGGGTAACGGCCTCAAACTGAAAGAGGGTAGATTTAGATTGGATATCAGGAAGAAATTCTTTACAGTAAGGGTGGTGAGGCACTGGAACAGGTTGCCCAGGGAGGTTGTGGATGCCCCATCCCTGGAGGTGTTCAAGGCCAGGCTGGATGGGGCTTTGAGCAACCTGGTCTAGTGGGGGGTGTCCCTGCCCAGGGCAGGAGGGTTGGAACTAGATGATCTTTAAGGTCCCTTCCAACCCGAACCATTTTGTGGTTGTGTGATTCTGTGATTTAGTAATTAATTTAGTAGTTGATGAAGAAATGCACGTTGCAATGGTTTGGCCAACTCCTGTAAGCTTTAAGTTGGACTATTTCTTTAATGGATCAAATAGTTTGTTTTTTGTTGCTTGATAAATGGTTTGTGTGCAGCTTCCCTAGAAGTCCACCTGAGAGAACACCTCTGCTAGGCACGTAGTATGTGGCACAGCTTATACAGATGAGAGACAAAGGGAAGGCTTTTCATTCTGCTGCCTTCCCATTTCACAGATGAAGATGATGTCTCCTGCATGGTCAGCTGCTGCTTCTCTGCTCTGCTGGCCGCACATAGGCTCACAGCACCTGCCCTGTCCTCAGGGAGAGTTGAGCTAAGGATATCACCAAGGCAGACCTGGTTTGGGCACCCACAGTCCCACCTGTGCCCCAGCCATCCAGATGGCATGGGCTTGAGTTTGCCTCAGAGCACCAACACCACTCAGGCTCTTTTTTAGCAGGCATTAGAAGCCTGAGCTAACCTTTTGCTTGCTTTTAAATAATGTGGCTGAATTTGAATCAGGATTTGGTTTGACACATTTGTCTGTAGCGATGTGTGAACTGACATGCCTGGTGGCACTCCAGAGGGCTGTGACAGACTTGGGATTTGACATGAAATGGCCTGAGCACCTTCACCACAGCGCGTGATTCCGCGTGCAGTGCCGTAGCCACAGACTGTGACTTCTCACCAGGGGACAAATTCCCCCCAGGGATCGTACCAAACACTAACGGAGCATTTCCCTTTAAGAATTGCTTTCTGATCTTCATCCTTACTTTTCTTTTATTCAGCCTTACCTTCTTGCTTTTGTTTCACTGCACATCATCTTTTCCCATATTGTTATTTATAGCCTCTAATAATCTAGCCACCTCTATTTACAGGCAGTGATCAGTTCCTCCTCACAAATATATTTTGTCTCTTCTTTGTGTGAAGTTTTTGATGCCATGCTGCTTAACCAACATGGGATTAAAATAACCAGAAAAGCGCTAGCTTTTTTATCAGACAACCCTGGGAGAGCTTGAGATGCCCTATGATTCATATATAGATTCTGAACAACTTAAGACTCCTTCCCAGGCTTCTGAAACAAAAGAAGCTGCAGCTCACCCACGCACTTCTCTGTTTGGAGTGGACAGAGGCGAGATGTCCTACCTATAGCTAAAACAGAGGTAAGTAGGTCTGTGGGAGTAAAACCGAGTCAATGGATCTAGGTCTAATTTTAGATATGAAGTAGTCAACACATGGGATATATGTCCTTCCTACTCCACAGTCATTTTCTTTCCAGATTCCTCTCTATATATAACTTACCTGAAAATCTTCTCTAAACCAAGGCAGAGGAAACTGCTTTGGTAAAAAGATTTATATTCCTTTAATCCTACATTTTCCTCCCTTCTCATTTACCTAAGCACACAGGCAGTTTTATTTTTTTCTTTCTCTCTTTCATACATACGTGCCAAAATCCAACCATGTCATACTGCTTAGTTGTGCATAGTTACAGTGAATTTTATTCTCTGCCAGGGCTGCTTGTTCATAAGTTCTTTGATTTCCAGTTAAACTCCCTGCCTCAAATTTTCACCACATTCCCCCATAACCTCAGCATTGAAGGAGACAGAGCACGTCCAAGCAATTAGTCATTGGAAATAGCAACGTGATTAAGGATGGAAAAGGTGGTTAAAATGGAGGGATGACTTGTCTGCTTTCATGGGGAGCCTATTCAGCAAAGTCAGTACCAGTGCAGGTTAAACCCTGCTGTCTGTGCTTCAAATGTAAGAACACTGGGTCAGAGTGTACAAAGTTAGAAGTTAAGTTCAGAAAGGGAACAGGAAGAAAAAAAAAAACATTTTCACTGAATGTGGAGAGCTGCTTCTTAGGTTTCCTCCTGAGATCTGTAGTTAGACCCCAGATTTGAGAGTGCAGTAAAAATCTGATCTCCTAAAATACCTACATTTTTAAAGTTAACAAAAGCAAAAAGGATCTCTCAGACCTGAAGTTGATTTCCAATTGGACACTAGTTTGGTGTTCAGGATTTTTCTAATCCTGAAAGTAAAAAATAAGGATGAGGTAGAAAATGTAGAAGCCTTTCACAAATTATCGCAAGTTATAGAAATAAAGTTGTCTGTTCTGTACAGGAAGAAGCATACTATTATATAACTGACATCGTGTCCGCAAAATAAATTAGCTGGGCACTAGATCCTTCATTCTGTTCCATGGGAATCCTTTCCCACTCCTCCTGTCACAGGAATGATTTTCTAGCTGCTGATAAAAAGTGCAGCGGATGCAGAGAATTATTCAAATGGCATTTTATCATGTACCCGCGGTGACAGCGGGCTGCGCTCTGACAAGAAGCAGCAGGACCAGCTTGCAATCCACGAACATGTAATGTTTCAGGAGGAAGAATGAAAAATTGAACGTACATGATGCTTTTTTCTTGCAACTGCATATTTCTTCTTTATTTTTTCTCGGAGTCTCTTTCTGGAGAACTGTAAATTAAAAAACTTCAGGTGCAGCAGCACTTTGGTCTAGCATGTAAAGCTTACTCACTGGTTCAGTGAAACCTGTGCTTTTATTTTTTCTGTCTACCTTGTAGGTATATTATCCGTTGGTTTAAATAAGAGCAAGTGCACTGTGTTTCTACTCTTGCATTGAAATCTTAAATATTTTCTTAGATAGGTATTCTACTATAATATCTTATATAGCAATTATTATTATTGTTGTTGTTGATGTTATTATTATCATCATCATTTCTTTTCTGATGAATGCTGATTGGCCCATCTGTCAGGAGTACAGATAGATTCTTTTGTTTCATTTGAAATAAATGCTTCCCAGCTCTCAGGAGAGCAGAATCTTAAAGAATACACTGAAATTTTGCCAAAAAACCCAAAACTTAATTACTGTGGGAAGGGACTAATAGAGAATATCTGCTGAAGTAAAAGAGAAAACAACAAAAAACATTGCTTGTATAAGAAACTTAATTTCTTCCATTACTAGGAAAATGTTCTCAGTATTTTAAATGCTGCAGATTTCATAATTAGTGGTGTTCATAAATGCAGCAATATTCATTTTGTACAAAAAGCTGAACTTAGGCAGTGATGAGATGCTGAAAAATTTTTAAGAAAGAATGAGATCGAGTCCAAACGAAAATGCATTTGAATGAATGTTATTGCTCTATGATGTGAAACTTGAATGTTAGTGGAGAACTCCCATTATTGTAATTGTTCACTAATACGTTCACTTCATTAACTCCATTGAATACCCAGAAATCATACTGCCATATAAGAAGTGCTTGACTTAAATATTACACCTATCAGTTTTACAAGTTAAAACCGGAACTTATGTTTTCACACCAGGGTTTGTGCCAGGGAGCAGCAATGCCTGGCTGCTGCCATAAGGGAAGGTGAGCAGGAGCCAGGGGTGACAGCAGGGCAGTCTAATATCCTAATATCTAATCTAAATCTACCCTCTTACAGTTTAAAACTGTTACCCCTTGTCCTATCACTACACTCCAACAGGTCCACGTTCTTCTTATATTGGAGGCCCCAGTGCTGCATGCAGTACTCCAAGCGGGGTCTCACCGGAGCGGAGTAGAGGGGCAGAATCCCCTCCCTTGCCCTGCTGTCCACGCTTCTTTTGATGCAGCCCAGGATGGGGGTGGCCTTCTGGGCTGCAAGCGCGCATTGCCGGCTCATGTTGAGCTTCTCATTCACAAACACCCCCAAGTCCTTCTCCTCAGGACTGCTTCGCCCAGCCTGTATTTGTGCCTGGGATTGCTCTGACCAAGGTGCAGGAGCTTGCACTTGGCCCTGTTGAACTTCATGAGGTTCACATGGGCCCACCTCTCAAGTTTGCCCAGGTCCCTCTGGTTGGCATCCCTTCCCTCCAGCGTGTCCACTACTCCACACAGCTTGGTGTCGTCAGCAAACTTGCTGAGGGTGCACTCAATCCCACTGTCCATGTCACCAACAAAGGTGTTAAACAGCACCAGTCCAAGTACCGACCCTTAAGGAACACCTCTTGTCAGGTATCACCACTTGGACATTGAGCCATTGACTGCACCTCTTTGACTGCAACCATCCAGCCAGTTCCTTATCCACCAAGTGGTCCATCTGTCAAATCCATGTGTCTCCAATTTAGAGACAAGGATGTCATGCTGGACAGTGTCAAATGCTTTGCACAAGTCCAGGTAGATGATGTCAGTTGCTCTTCCCTTATCTACCAATGCTGTAACACCATCACAGAAAGCCATCAAATTTGTCAGGTAGGATTTGCCCTTAGTGAAGCCATGTTGGCTGTCACCAATCACCTCCTTATTTCCCATGTGCCTTAGCATCGTTTCCAGGAGGATCTGCCCCATGGTCTTGCCAGGCAGAGAGGTGAGACTGACTGGCCTCTAGTTCCCAAGGTCTTCCTTTTTTCCCTTTTTAAAAATGAGGGTTATGTTTCCCCTTTTCCAGTCAGTGGGAATTCAGGATTAATTTTTTGCTGTGACATGTTCCCACTTATCACAGATAAATTCCTTAGCTCAGAACATCATGACTGCTCTGGGAGACATCAGCCAACTTTAGAAACCTTCTGTCCTGAGAACACTTTCCCAAAACAAGGTTATCCATCTTACACAGTTTCAGGTAGGGCTGGCTTTTCCAGATATTTCCACTTTTAACAAATCAGGGGTGTTTTGAGGGGAAGCAGGAGCTGCTTTAGCTCAAAAGAAAAAAATCTGAAGCAGCTCTAATTCCTATGCAGCATAACTAACAACCTACATGGGCAAGACCGATGAAGAACAGTAGAAAGAAATAATTATTCCTTGACAGGAGGGAAACACAGAGGTAAAGTGACTTACCCAGTATAAATCTTCTGGACAACCATCTAGTTAGGACCTTACTTAGAAGGCTATTCAAGCTTTTTAAAATGCATTCCTCTTAATTTCTGTCCCATAAAATAAACACTAGACAGCTGCTCGCATTCTCATAAACATGAATCTTTAATTCTTCTTCTGTCATCTGTTTTAAACAGCAGAGTATGATTTTGCTGTGATAAAGTTCTGGAATCATAATATATAAATCTGTCTGTGATTTGTAAATGTCAGTACATACGGTACTTGGGCATTTGATTACTAACTGCCTCAAGCATATAAACTAGCATATTAAAACCTTAGCGTTCTTGTCAGAATTAACTCATCTTAATGCTTCTAAAAACATCTCTCCCATGCAAAAGTAATTTCTTTCAAGGCTTTTAAAATATTCTTTCATTTAAGCTACTCCACTTATCCCTGTAAATGGCAGAATTTGTTTCAAAAAGACCCAGCAGACAACGAACTCACAGGGTCACATGCTCGAAGTATTTAACTTCTTTAATTTTGAGGGACAAATACAAAACAAGCAGAAGTCTAAAAGTCTTCAAAGAAATCCCAGTCAGTCATAAACCAGCATTGCATGCTACTCCCACGTCTGTGAATATAAATAGGTATTCAGGCTAAAGCTGTGAAGTAAGAAAAAAACTCCCTCCTTCCCACCTGACAAATTTTCAAATATTCACAAACACATAACTAACAAATACCATCTAGTCCCTGCTGGCAAAAGAACGGCTCTCTCCTTAGTTATCCATCTCTTGCTCATCTTGTCGTTTGATGTGGCCCCTCTCATCCTCCTTATTGAGATTCTTCTTGGTGGAATTCACCTTTGCCTTCTTGCTGCTATCACTGAAGGGCTTCTCTAGCAAATCTCTTTTTGGTTCAGTACAGACAAAAAATAAACATAATCTTCAGCTCCACAAGCTTCCAATTTAAAGTAACTTCTATGTACCTTTTTTTACTTTCTGTATATTCAAAAATTGGCACTTCAAGCACCCTGCACTGACACAAAGAGATGCAGAGCAGTGCAAGCTTCAGTGCCTCCGTTTCACAGAAGTTCCAACACAGAGGGACAGTTAAACTGCCTTCCTATTAAGAGCTGCTCTACTCCATGTGTTCCAGCCTGTTCTCTCCTTACAGTGCTTGAAGACACACACATTATAAATTTACATAGTGCAATATAAATACATTAAAACTATAAAACACAGGTATGTACTATATTTTAAACAGAAAGCTTGATTTCTCTTTTTCTCATCTAATGGGGACTACTTTTTGTATATTAGAGTTTAATCCTATTTTTCTCAAAGCTAATTCAGTAGTAGGAAGATTAAGCAATAACTAATGAAAGTGAAAACATATTTTGAACCTAAATGATGTAGTATTTCCATTAAAACAATCACTCTTGGATGAATGTAAAAGAATTATTCAATAAACTGTATAACAAAGTTGAAAAAAGAAATCTATAACTGCCATAAAGTAACTCATTCTTTTATTTTGTGGTGGTTTTTTTGTTTTTCCTGAATTTTAATTTTGAGCAATAGCAAGGCAACCCCTTTTCCATCTAATTTATAAGTGACAGCATGATACACCTCTGGAGAAGCCTGCCTACTGAATATTCTCTTGGATTTTATTTTAAGGGTGTTGGATGTTTTTTTCCAAATAAAAGCAAGAGATAGCTAACAATATAACATCGTTTTAAACAGTTGTCTAGAATTCTGCAATTTGTAGAAGCCTCACTGGATCCCAGAAGACAATAGTAAGAGTCCCTCATACTTACTTTCAATTAGATGAAAAAGCTGTAGGAATCTTACTATTCTGCCATGGGATAGTGGAAGGCTTCCATGGTCAGTGCACTATGTAATTAGTGAAAAACATTACTTTGGAGTACATTGTCAGCACCCTGCAGGGGAAATTAGATGTTCACAGCTGCCAGTATGCTTAATTTCTCACATGCTGCATGGAAAGTTTACTCCACTGCGGCTTGAGACTGAACAATGAACAAGAGTGAATTTACATGTGCATATTTTTATTCTGCTTTTCTGATGAAATTAGAAGTAGAAATTGCAGTGTGATGCAATATTAATGGACACATCCACGTATATGTTCAACTGGCTTATAGAAGTGTAAAATAGCTTTGAAAGCAAACCACAGTAAGTGTTAAAGCAACAGCTAAGGATTCAAGATAGGTAGTCATACTTGTCTATCCAGCGATGCACTAGATTTTCCACAGGAGTCTGAGGAATTAAAAATCTATTGCAGGTGGGTTTGATTCTTGCCACTTTGTGTGCCTCAGTTCTGCTTCAATAAAATGAATATAATGTGATCTCTTTGGTCTACAGGACCTACTGAACGTTGCGGTATCTCCACGGCTGAGATGGTATCTTCCTAGGTAGACAGAGAGAAAACATTTCGTACCTAATAAGGAGACCTCTGCACACTCCCACATGAAACTCTTGTAATATCTCTCTTCTTTGGTTGTCATAGCAAAGGGCACAACTTCAGTTTTGACAAACCGGACTTAAGTAGAAGGAGGTGGGAAACTGAGGCGTGACTCAGAGGTGGCCGTTCTGAAAATTAACATTAAAGCATTGCAAAGTCAGCTAGCAAAACCAGTGATATTTCACTGTTCCCTCATGGATGCAATCATTGCATGGTAAGGCCAAGCTTTGCTTTCCCCTTGAAACAAGGAACTGTTGCACGTGCCCAAACAAGGCATATAGATTACACCAAGGTTTCAGAAATTAAGAGAACTACTAATTTTCCTGTACAGAAAAGCCGTACCTAGCACTTTGAAAGGAAGTGCAGCAAGGACAAGCATTAAACACCCACAGAGATTTGTATTCAGTCCTAGTCCATGGGCAGGGTTTTTTGCATCTAAAAGGAATGTTGAATCACTGTATAAGAAAAGGACTAAGACTGAGTTTCTATAACCTAGATGCATTTAGTAATGCAAAATGGGCTGACTGGGCCCAGTAGACAGTCTTGCTCCATTTGTAAGGAAGTGCTGATAATTTTGCTTCACTTTTTTCTTTCTGAAGCTAGGACAGCCCTAGGAAAGACCCATGCTGGGATGAAATAATCACAGAAACTTTTTACTCTGAAATTCAGAAAGGTTATTATTTTACATAAAAAAGTTCTCAGGTATTTTGTTTGTCTGAAAAGTAAACAAATATGATTGAAAGCAAAGAAACACATACTTTTGCACTTAATTACTATTTGTACACTATCCGTTTATGACACATCTGTCATTAGGAAATTAAATCAGTTGTTCAACCTCACCAGTGAAATTCTACACTTGTGCATTTTGTGATTATAGCAATTTCAAATTAATGACATAGTGATTCATGGTTATTAACAATTTAACAGTTATGTGATTAGCATTTTCAATTAAGTAATACAATTCATGAAGCTGATTAAGGCAGCAGCACTCTCCACTGTGCATGTGCTGTATCTACAAGCTTCAGTAATCACCTGCAACGCTTAAGGAGGAGTTACAGGTTAAAGAATTAGTTTCTGGTCCACTTGCCTCATGTTGGTGATTTAAACCAGACCTTTTAGTGAGGACTTTTTTAAATTGACACAGACTTATAATATATGGATCCCTAGTTATTACAGGTTGGTGCACATAAAGCACAAAAGAAAAGCTATAGACACAGCAATTAAAAAAAAGGACTTTTAGTATGAATATCTCCACTTAGCCAAAATTTAAAATCCCTTAAAATCCAAATAGGCCCAGGGGGCTGGATCTAGTCTGTTTGTTATATTACGGAAAGCCTGCAGTATCATCTGTTTCATGTTATGTATTCTTTGTTAGTTCATTAAGGGGTAACATACACTGTGCCTCCAACAATAAATCTGGGGAATTAATTCTCACTTCCTACGAGCCTCAATGACAGTAACTTCTCTTCAAACATCACAGACAGTAAAATTCCCAAGAGTTAATATCTCTTGTTTCACTACCGAGTACTCAATTTCTAGGACTTCACAAATCCATGATCCCTAATGTATCAATTTATATATTTTCTTACTACTCTCATACCATATCAAAGCAAATTTTTTGATGACGTGTATGCCATGAACTGGGCTATGGAAAGTCAACTTGATCATGTCAGTCAGATATTTTTATGGACAGCCAAAACCAGGCAAAGAAATACTAGCTCTGCTTTCTACACTAAACAGAGACTGATGACTAGAACATATGCTGCATTGAAAAAAAAAAAAATTGTAGGATTTTCAGAGAGGATGTCTAATCAAATGGAGCTCAGTAGAGGCTACATACTTATTTTAGATTTCATCAGTGATCTTTCTGTGTTTACACCAGACTTTACTTACCCATTATTTGCACCAGTAGAGCCAGTACAGGTGAGATCCATTCACATGAAATGACTATTTCAACAGACCAGGAATATTCAGAGATATTGATCTTTGATTTAGCCCTGCCCCCATGTGGTCTCTTATGTAGATTTCTTTTATTAAAAGTACTTCTACCAAATACTTAGTAATGTCAAGATATTTCTTGCCACCTTCTATTCCCATTTTCACTTTTCCCCATCCCTTTGTTCTACAGTTTCAGCTTGGTCTACCTGCCATCTCCACTCCTTTCCATTTCTCATTCTGTTTCAAATCCTTCTAACTGTGACTGGCAATTTCTAAGTACATCCACACAAATCTTCCCATGATTTGTCTATGATGTATGTCTGAGTCATTGAATTTTGATAAGACTCGGGTTTGGATGAGCAGTGTTATCTGAGACAGCACTACAAGTCAGAGGAAATGAAGTGCACTCATAACACTGAACTGGAATGACAAGTGGGACAAATTCTTGGGTTTGTTTCTGTGGATGAGCTCTGCTTTCAGGAATCTCTTTCCTCCACCACGTACGACCAATATAAAGCAGAGCAACAGTAATCCGACTAGCCTGGGAAATTCTGAATAATACTGGCCTGTAAAATTGGAAGTCTCCCACTTCATAAATTCTGTTGTCCTGATCTGCAGATTTTCACCAAAATACAAATGGTGTTTGAAGTCATAGCATGAAACCGATGTGTACACTGTCCTGCATCAAGGCAGTGTCTCTCCTTGCACTCGGAGATCTTGCCAGATGGCACACTCCCCAGCTTCATGCTTTTCTACCACATGAGACTCCATGGGGAAATGAAGAGAGGAAGGTTGCAAGATCTGTTTATACCAGCTAGAACAGGGAGATATACTTGTCCAAGGGATCCACAGCTGAGGAGAGAGAGGAAGTTGTATGTAGATGAGTACTGTGTCCAGCTCTGGAGCCCTCAGCACAAGAAGTACATGGACCTGTTGGACCAGGTCCAGAGGAGGGACACGGAGATGATCCGAGGGCTAGAGCACCTCTCCTGTGAAGACAGATTGAGAGAGTTGGGGGTGTTCAGCCTGGAGAAGAGAAGGCTCCGGGGAGACCTTATAGCGGTCTTCCAGTACCTGAAGGGGGCCTATAAGAAAGCTGGGAAGGGGCTGTTTGCATGTAGCAATAGGACGAGGGTCAATAGTTTTAAACTAGAGCAGGGTAGGTTTAGATTAGACATTAGGAAGAAGTTCTTTACAATGAGGGTGGTGAAACACTGGAACAGGTTGCCCAGAGAGGTGGTGGAGGCCCCATCCCTGGAGACATTCAAGGCCAGGCTTGATGAGGCTCTGAGCAACCTGATCTAGTTAAAGATGTCCCTGCTTACTGCAGCGGGGTTGGACTAGATGACCTTTAAAGGTCCCAACACATTCTATGATTCTATGATTCTATGAGAAATAGTGTAAGTAAACACCACTTGTCTGTCTTGCATTCCAGCATACAGACACAGCCACCAATGAAATTCACAGCATTTTACACTGAAATAGAACAATTATTGACACATACATCAAAAAAAATTATTCATACTTGAAACTCAAAGTTAGACTATGCAAAGGTTGCTCTTGTAGTGGAATTTATAGACCTTGAATCACAACTTTCAGTCACAGGTGGACATCTTCAGAAGACATGAAAGGCAAATGGGACAAGGGAGCACTCCTTATAAAAGCCTGGAGAGGCTTGTTCTGCACTCTAGTAGATTAGGTCCCGGTGTATAATAGAATATTGTACTTGAAAAAAAAGCTGTTGTTCACTGAAAAACTGTACATCTTTGATACATACTGACAAGTTACAATCGATACCTGAAGGTACTTTCTTCCACAGCTGTTACATTAGATGTTTCCAGATAATGCCCTTGGCTGATTATTACTACACATCTTGATGTCACAAACACTTTTGAGAAGGTCTGATCTAAGAGAAGACTTTCCAAATCTGGGACAACTCAAGGTCCCCTACTGTATTTCTGCATTCAGAAAGAACAATGTGAGAAGAGAACACTGGGGCTTCATTAACTTCTTGAAATTGTCCCCTAGTGTGGACACAAACAGGAAGAAACTTCAAATTAAATGGTTCAAGCTTGGCAAAGTTGACAGAATCCAAGAATATGCTTTGTAGCTAGAATCAGAGGACAACACTACTAATAAGGGGTATTTCCAGGCTTGTTCCTAATACGCTTTGAAAAAAAAAACAAGCTTGTGTTAATACAACATGGGGTTTTTTTGTATTCATTAGATGGCAGGAAATCAGAGGATTAAATAAACTCTGATGTTCTAAATTCTCCTTTTCACCTGATTTTTCAGATTCATATCAGCTGGAAATTTGGTGTCTCTTCTTAATGGTATGGTGTAGGAAGCATCATTAGATGTAAGTAACATTTCATTTTGCCCCCAAATTTTCCATCTTCCAGCAGCAAGTGAATTGGCACCATGAATTGCATTTTATCAGAGAATGGGTTTTTGTATTTGCAGAATAGATGACTGGTTAGACTGATGTTTAACAAAGGGGGCTTATACTGATATACCTTAGTCATATTCTTTTCTTCACAAACTCATCTGGCAAAATATTGTATGCTCTTACTTACTCAACTCCGGTTCCCTGCAACTCCTGAAGTTCAGTACAGTTTCCCTGCATTCAAAGACTGCATTCAGGCTTTTTCTAACCCATTTTAAAGGGTTTTGATGTCATCATCTCTGGAGACACCGTACTTACTATATCCCAGTCATATACCAACTCTACTTCTAAATAATGGTAAAATGTGCTCATCAAAATAATTTCTTTTTCTCAGAAAATGAGAACCTTCTTTCCAGACTCCTACCTGCAAACCACATTCCTGCCTTCTGTCCTGTCCTCTTGACATCAACTCTAAAACCAAAAACCTAGAGATGAAAATGCTGCCTGTGAAGTTGGCTTATCACCAGAGGTCAATCTTTCCTTTTTTGCTAGCAACACACCGCTTTTTCCTGACACCTTTGTAGTCCCACGCCACAGATCTCTGTGTTGAAGGGCTTCCACCTTTCCTGATTCCACTTTGTATGTCTATAGAACGATTCTGCTCTCCATTCTCTGCTCCAGTTACTTCACATTGCTCTATCTCCAGTGGGCTCTTATGGTCAAGGATCCATGGATATGGTTCTCTTCAGGGCCCATTTCTTCAGGAACCTGAAAAGTTCATGTTGGCTTCAAACAAGCAAAGTAGAACATTTTCCTTCATGAAATAGAGTATATTTGTTTTCCCTCAAAGTAGGCGGCTATGTAATGCCCCTACGTAACTCTAGTACCAGTCAGAAATAGTTATAAATTAGTACTTATGACTACAGATGCTGACTTCTGATAATAAACTACTTAATCATGAGGTAATGGCTCTCTTACAGTCAGTTTTTCCAGTACCAGAGTCTGCTGGCTCAAGCTGCCCTCTATGCCCTTGTGTTAATTACTTTGACTAACTACAGGAGCAACTTATTAGATTTACTGATTGCACTGTCCATAAACCAATATTTTCTAATTCTTCTACATCAATAACCAGAGTACTGCTCTCTTTAGCACTGATAATTTTTCATTGGCTTATACTGCCTTTGTTCAAATTCAGTGAAATTTCCCTTTGTTTCCAGGGCCAACACAGCACACTAAGATTCAGTGGTTAAATTGTGCACATGTTTTTTATAGCCCTCTCCGAGGGGCAATTTTTCTTTCAACTCCAAGGTTTTAACATTTGGCAATCAGTAAGATAAAACAAATATTAGGTAACCTTGATATTTAGATATATGGGATCATCAAAATATCTACCTTATTCCATTTACATCTTTTTCCAATGCCACTGAACCATTCTTACAATTTTCAGAGATGCTGTAACAGTTCAGGTATTATTAACAGTGCCATTTTCAATTTATTTCAAGAACAAGTTAATGTCATTATCACCACTGGGTATCAGTATCCCCTTGATCTGACAATTATGAAAGAAAAAAAAGTAGTGAAGAAGTCAGACACGTCCTCAGTATTACCAATTTTAATGCCAGTATATCTATTAGTCTGCATATGTTTATCTGGAAATAATTTTTTTTTCGGTCTACTTCTTCTATATTATATTTTCCGTCCTCTCCCATTGACAGTTAATTTCTAAAATTCCTGCTTATTCTCTTCAATTAACCACAGGTTATTGCATTTTGGTCTTCCAAGACCACAAATTTAAATATCCTCTTTGCTTAGTATGTCTTGAAGCAGACTAAAAACATCACCCTTCTGCCGGGTGCATTAAACTTTGGTCTCTCAGGTCCAGAGTTGGCGACTACCTTTCTCCACTTTTAATTAGTATAATTACTTATCTCTGCCCTTCACCAGTAGAGAGCTGGTAGAATCCAGAGAAGGGAGTGATACAGTATTGCTTCTATTACTGGAAGGTAACAAAGGCAAGATTCCACATTTATTTGAGAGACAATCTGAAATGGAACGGACCTCTAATTTCTGGTGTCTCTAATGCGTTATCTTCCCTCCATGTAATTCCCTTTAGCTCTTAAAATAGTCATCTTGAGTAAGAGTCTGTGTGGTAGCACAGCATAGACTGCTCAGTACAGGAGGATTAAGGGGTCATTAAACACCTTGGTACCCAGTTCTGGAGGGAACACAGCTTAATTAGGATAAGGACCCAAGGCTTTCTAAGGTACAGTAACTTCCCCAGACTGTTTTATAGCACTGCAGTATTGCCTAGAATTTCATCTGAGCTCCAGTCCTCTCTCTAACACCCTTTGCAGTTCAATTCCCCCCATGCAGCATGCCACATATTTTGCAAAGGAGCTTTCAGAAGGCAGCACCTGATTTTACCCAAGCTGAGAGAAACATTTCCATGGCCAAATGAGAGATTCTTAAGAGTCATTCACATTTATTTGGAGTAAGGAATGTAAAGAGGCAGAAAAGGAGGATTTCGGACCTTTCTCTGTATGACAAAAATCACAATACATCACAATCACAAAAAGTTGTATGGTTAGTTATACTGTATTCCAAACATGGGAGCCATTGTAGAAGAATAAAACCAAAGAGCAATTTACTACACTGTAGTTTTGTCACCGAGCTGCTATTTTAGCAGGCACTGGTATATGATAGCTACCCTGTATCATCATGCAGCACACAGTTTTGTGAGTCCATGGTGTTCTGGAAGTAAGCCAGGCAATAAAATAATGAGGGATTTGGACGTAAGTCAGAAATAAATTATCCTGAATATTAAAGAAGAAAGAAAGAAAAAGTAATATAATTGACCCTGCCAGAAAAAAAAATCACTATGTTTTACTGGTCATTTTTCTAATACTGCAGCTAGATAGATATTGAAGAGCCTAAAACCAAATGGCCTTATTTTCAAAGATTCTGAGCATTCGTTCACACAGCTGGAGCGGTTTCTGCTCAGTTTATATACTATTTCTTTCCTTGTAAAAGAAATAATTTCCCACACTATTGTCTGTCACCTCTCACAGTGTTATGACTACAAGCAGTCAAAACCTTATGAGGAAACAGACTTCTGTTGGAAAAAGATGATTAGGAAAAAAAAATAAATGCATATTTCATGGTGAAGGCTCAGCTTTTACAAATTTTATAAAGCTTTCCTTCTGGAAGCCTAGGTCAGGCTTTTCAGCTTTGGAGCGGATCCAACTTGCAAGCATTTATAAACCTTCACCCAAGGAACCAGAAGCCTTATGAATCGCACTGTGAATCAAAGAATTTAGGGTCAAGGCAGTGCCTGGGACTTCATATGTCTAGTTTCTCTATCACAAAACTATGATCTTGAAAATTACAAGCTTTCCACTCCAAGACTGTGATATTAAGCAAAATTCCAAAATCTCAGGCCTACCAAGACTCACAATTGCGTAGTCATGAGATCCAATTATTCAGTTGCACTGCTGCTTTTTGGAGAGAGAGGTTTTGCCTAAAATGAGAAGAATCATATCAGTTATAATCTCTTGGAGATCACAGGGAACATATTTCATTTTGCAAAATAAAATTTGCGGGATATCAGTTATAAGCCTTTTTCCTCATGATCCTGAGTTTCAACTCTGGACCAGACATTTAAAAAAAAAAATCGTGGAAAGGAAGTTAAGATTCACAGCCAGCAAGATCCTCAAGGACCACTGTTTCTTTATATTTCTGTAGACATCCTTGGGACCTCTTAATTGCATAAAAATAACCATTAACATGTCAGAGCAGAGTTAGAGGACTCCCAAGACACGTGTAAGCCAATTTGTAATGAGCAGAAGACAAAGACTATTGTCTTTATCTCTATTTTTCCTTTAAAGAGAAATCACCTTTTTAACAATCCACATTCAAAACAGTAAATTAAGTGTTATGGAAATTATTGATTTATATATATTCTATTCATATTCCTTAAGTAAGCTTTTCCACTTAATTCCACTTCAAGAATGGGGAAAAAACTTTTCTTGATTTAAGCCATGAAGGATTGAGCAACGTTAGGACCACTTATGAGAAAAAGCAGAAAAACTGCTACCTCTTCCCCCAGCCTACCTAGCCCAAAAGAATAAAAAGCCCATATCCTAACTTCCCTTCCAGACGTTTTCTAAAGCTTGCTCTGCTTTACCTCCTCAACTATTTGATCATAACTATTTGCTCAAAAGAAGCAAAGGTTATTGACTTCTAAAACCTTCTCTCTACAAATGGATCAATAAAGCCTCATCTCTCATTCCCATCACTCTATTTGCATTTACATCCACTGAGAGCAATCAGAGAAACAGAACCCTGCTGATTTTGTAAACTTTCCAGGACATGTGCTAGAGGGAAAAGTGTGTGTGGGGGTGGATACCTGTACATCAGAGATCTCCAAAAACATGACATCAAAAAATTAACTAATACATAGCCTAAGTAGAAGAAAAGAATGCCTTTTAGGTAAATTTTCTCAAAAGTCCTCAGGATGCATTTCTAAAAGTGGTTTAAAATGTTATCTGTGGATTTCTTTTTTTCCTCCTTCTCAGTAGTCAGCATTGATTGGCTGGGCTTTATATAGCACTGTGCATGCAAACTAGTTACAAAATTGTTGTTAGCACTAGAAAATCACCTGCTGTTAAGCTGCATACTGTGGATGCAAATTTAGCATGCTCATAAATGGAAAACTTGAGAGTACAGATTGTCCCTACAACTACATCTCAGAATATTAATCAGTTTGAAATATATTTAGACTGGATGAGCTGGGATTAATAACGTTGCAGAGATAATAGATCTTTCTTCTTTAGATAATCGATCCAAGTTTCACTTTATTACTGTTTTATAGCTACGTGGTGGCCCATCTGAAACAAATGGGAGGTTCTGAAGTTTCCTAGTGAACAACTCTGCCTACATTTCAAAATCTCTCATCTCAAGTAGTATTTGTGGTCCCAGATGAGAGGTGAAAGCCTGAGTGGGCAAAAGTAGTCCAGGGTGGGATTTTCAAAGGCTGGCTCAGGGCATTGGCTCAGACTCAGAAAGCCCTTTTCTTCCCCCTACCCATGTCAGGGCTGAAAAGCTCCTCACCAACTTACCCAGGGTTGCTCTTCCTCAACACCCCAGAACTCTCAAATTTCCACTGAACATCAACATCCCTTTAGTAGGAAAGGCTAAGAGGAAGGGTACCTCCAGAATCTAGTGGTTACAGTGCCCTGTAACATCTCTTTGCATGCACAGGGCAATCTGCTAAGCCAGGTTTCCTGTTATGTACAGCCCGTGCATGAGGTCATAGGGCTCATGTCCTCTCCTCTTCTTCCTCAACGGGGAAGTGAGGTCACATACTAAGAGAAGGTCTAAGGTACTGGGTGGTGCAAAACACAATGCAGCGCTACAGCTGTGCTAGCTCCTGTGAATCAACCTGAACTACGGCATTCTTGTCTCAAAAGGTTGAAATACAGCTCCATCATCTGATCCCATATTTTAGCTACATGCTTCTCACATACTCTGGCTCTAACACTTGTCTTATCCCACAGAAAGCCAGTGCAACTCCTCAAACGTGAATGCTGTTCAGTAAGGCAGAAAGCAGAGTCTATGTATTTATTTATTTGTTTGTTGCTGAGTTTGATTTCTGTGGGTTTAGGAAGCAAAATTGTCTCAATAACAGGACCAGAACATCACCAGAGATGGCAGAAGGGAAGCAGAGGAAGACAGATTTTGGACTAAGAGGGTAGTTTAGCAACCTCATGAAACCTTCCCCCAAATCCTTTTTTAGGTCTGAGTCCAAGACTAAAGACACCCCACTTCTCAGTGTCCGTCTAGGGTTAGCAGCTCTCTAAGCAGCATGCTCATACTTTCCGGTCCCCCCTTCATGTGCTTAACAGCATTCCTGAATCTCCTGCAGGCACTAGGCTACGCATTTTAACAGTAGCTTTGCCATCCCTGAGACTCAGATCTCTATCGGCATTTACATGGATGCCTCCCACCATTTTCAATTAAGACAGGAGCTTAAATGTCTGAAAATTTGATCCTGTAAGTCCCCTTTTTCTAGCCTCAGCCCTTCAGGTTTTAGTTCCTATGCCAGGAACTATCATTTTTAGTTACAAAAGACTTACATTCAGACCTTACGGATGGCATAAATACAGTATTTCAATTTCTGAGAAGTGATTTTGAAATATGAGATAAATATGCCACAGCTCTTATGCAGCGTGGTTTCCAACTTATTTTACTGCTGACTATCAGCCTAAAATGAGATTTTATACAACCCAACCAAAAATGGAAGTTTATCATAGAACTGCTGATAGACTCTTTGTAATATGTTATATGCTAATGCTTTTGAAAGTCCTTACCTGCAATTTAATTTAAAAAAAAAAGTAACAGAGAAGAATGAAACATGACCACTAATACAGTCTTTCCACTGTGAAAAGATCTTAGGGTATTTCCACATATATACATTACCCGAGGGTAATTCACCTTTCAGTTGCTAGTAAAAAAATTGCTATCTTCATAAAAAAAAATTGCCTTAAGGAACCTGACAAAAGTTGAACTCTTCCATTAATGAGATTTTAATGAGCTACACAGTGAAGATGAGGGAATTACAACAAGGATTATTTTTTTTCTGTTCTACAACTACTGTTGTATCACAATGGACTAAATACATCTCCACAAATCCATCTCTTTTTCTTCATGTTTTTGCAGTAGGTGTAAATTAGACCTAATATTTTTTGTAGTAATTCTATTGTGCTAGTTACAAAAACACCTTTATGCTTTCCTCTCAACAGCAAAAACTTTGTTATTCCAAACACTGGAAGTCAGCCAAGTGGATGCATCTTCAGATGCCATGTTTTGCTAGTGTTGGCAAAACAACCTCAATGCAGGTTTTCTTTCTTCATGAAAAATTTCAACAAAAGGTACAGCTTTGTCTTAACTTTGCATTTAGTTACAACGCTTCAGCCTTTTGTCCCAGAAATCAAAAGGGATCTGCTTCTTACCTCCTTCCACCTCTGCCACCCCAAACTGTCAGCATATTTTGTCATTTTGCTCTCCTCTGAGACTGGACATGGGTAGATTCAGCACATTTGGATGCATGGATCAGAGATGGCATGAAGAACCCTCGTTCTTCTGGGGTTTGGCGAACGGGTCTTGTTATCAGGATTATGATCATACAGATTTGGGTTAAGAAAAAAATTTTCCTTAACATGGACTGACAAGGATCTCAGGATTGTGAGGCGGGGAGGCAAGAAAGACAGAAGGGAAATTCTCTTCAGCACAGGGGTTGAAACCCATCACATTTATTCCCTTCCTACTACAGGAACAGGACATTGGAGCTCCCTATCCTTGCCAGATAAGAAAGTAAAATGTTTCACCCCAGCTAAAGTCTTCAGGCTTAGGATAAGGGTCAAGTACCAGCCTGAGAAACAGGAAAGATCAGATTTGATGCAATAATGGGTTCTTTTGAGTTTCTGTGAAAGCTGGTCTTGAATCATGCAACCTTAACTTTATCAATCATACAACCTTAACTTTATCAGATGGCACCAAGTACAAGGTTTACTTATCTGTGCTGTCAATGTTACTGTGTTGTATTTGACTCAAAAACATCTAAAAGTTCTGTTTATGTCCCATTTTTCTGGAACAAAACTAAAATCTTCCTGTAATAAACCGTAAGTAGTATTGAACATCTCTGGCTAGAGAATTATTTTGCTCTTTATTCATGCCTTTTGATAAAGCTTATTTCTCTTAGCTATATTTACGAAGTTTGTGAAAATAATCAAGCTGCTGAGAATGGAAGTGAGCAGCAATGAAAATCCTTGGATTTAAAGGATTTTTTATGCAGCTGTACAGTATTATTCAGGTCTGCAATACTTATAGACTGGAAATATTATTTCCATTTAAAAATGTTTTTGTCACATACTGATAAGGTTGTTACATTTATATTATTAAATATTTTCAATAAAAAAATCTGGATATAAGGAAAAGGTATACTGGGTTATAGCTGGGTTTTGAGAAATATCTGATTCTGAAAATATGTATTTTACTTGTTTTTTTGCTAAAGAATTTTTTTTTTTAATGACCACTATAGTACCAACTGAATATCATAAGTATGTAAATCAATAAGAACAGATGTAAAAAAAGTGTTATGATACATGTGTCTCAGACAATTTGCAATTGAAAAATGCATGAATACTGGGAAGGCATCTGGTATATGCTGAAATATCAGGATTATGACAGCAAATGCATTCTACAGAAATGCCATTTTAGAAAAAAAGACCAAAAAAAATTAAATCTCTTCTTCACTCTATTAGAAGACCTGTTTCACATGAGCTTATGACCTACCACTGCTCTCACTCAAGTCTTTCATGTAGTGAGACACTACAACATCTGTAAAAAAGGTGACTCTGCCTGTTAAGAATGAAATTTGAGGCTGAGTAGACCTCCATGTATCATTGATATTGATGTCTGTAGTATCTCAGAGGGTAAGGAGATGAAAAACCCAGCTTTGTTAAACTCCTCAGCAAAGTGCACCAGGCTTCACTTCTACAAAGTGTTTAAGCGTATACTGAAATGTATTAATGTCAGTGGGACTTAAACTTGTGTTTAAACTTCGTTGAATAGGGACGAATTCCTTAGGAGTGGAGGAGGGGCTGCCCATAGAACTGAACAACTGAAATTACCATTAAAGTGACTGAAAGTCACTTTAATGGTAATTTACCAGTTCTTGCTGTACCCCAGTAAACTTACACTGAAGTGAAACACTGGCAGTAGATCAACACAGCCGATGCCTGTTTTATACCATCTTCTGCCTACCTCCAAAAAAAAAAATTGTCAACCAATACCATTTGTCACCCTCCATTCTACTTCCCAGATCTGTGTTTATAATTTAAAACGGCTCGAAAGGACTGAGGCCTGAGGACAGTCTAATCTCAGAAATTTCAGGTAATACTCATGATCTAGATTTTCTGATGTTGACTTCAAGTCATTATCAATATTTTGGATACTTACTTACATATTAAATCTTTTGGATGCTTATTCTGCACCATGAAGGTCTCCTTGCCATAGTATCCTTGGGCTTTCCAGTAGTACGCCAAGTGCTGTCACTAGCATTCCCCTTCTCCAGCTTGTTCTCTCCACACCCTCTCCCCGAGAAGGAAGATGGGTGTATATGGGAACGGGCTGCTGTGAGTATTCCCACTGACCGTAAGATACAAAATAACAAATAATTATTGTCTGGCACCTATCACATCCCTCTTAAAATCCAATGGCAATCTCAACACCCACCTCAGTTGCAGTAGGAAAAAAAGTAATTTTTTATTATTTTTAAAAAGTCAAGGAAGAAGGAGAAAGAAACTTTAATCCAAGCTATTTTTAGACAGCTACAGCTTTCATATACTTTTAATCCCAGATCCTCTCCTCTCCTGCCTTAGCAATTTTTTAAATTGAATACATAAATTTTACCACGAAAGTAAAAGAACCCTGCATATTAATTACATACGTAATTTGTAAGGAAATTGAATTGCTGTGATCAGTGACAGGGAAAAACAATAGACGATACGGTAGTTGTTCAGAACAAATATAAAAGTAAAAGCCAAAACCAAGCGAGAGTAACATTTCTCTTTGAACCCATAGATTGCTTGTTTTAATTAGAAACTAACAGGCAGATGCAGCAGAAGCTGACCACCTCAAAGAGATCAGAAAGGACTTCTTCAGATCTCTTCAGAGAATATTTACAATTGCAAATCAGATTGTGGAAAAAGCACAGAGGAGTAACAGTAGCCTCCTCCAGTCTGGATAAAATCCAGCTCTATGACAGTATTGAAGCTACCTTAGGTATTCTGATTTAATAACCTCTCTTACAACAAAAGCAACAATAAAGAAGATTTAGCTACTATTTTTTACTAGGTATCTTAACACGTAATTTTCAGTGAAGTTTAGAAATGAGGCAAGTGTTATTTACTTCATTTTACTTGAAGTTATGGCACAGAGAGCAGCAGCGCGTTACCCGAAGTCAGGAGGGTTCTGTTCCAGCAGAGCTGGAACAGCAGTGCCCAGCTGAGAGTAATATTCAGTGGTCCCCTAATCCAGAAAGCAATCAGAAAACAGAGGCACCTCTGCCCATTGAGAACCAGTTTGCCCTGAAGAGCTATTCACACCTCTGAAAACACTCTCAATCAGCTAATCTGGAGGTCAGGCAGTGAGAAATCAGAACCAAATAGCACATTTAAAGTTCTTATCCTCAGCACCTAAGTAAAGAAGACAATAAACCTCTTTCACTGCATCTCCATTTTTCCTTTATACTCATCTACAGATGCACTCTCTTCACCATTCTCCACCTCATTTGGTGCATATGCATTATTCAAAAAACCAATAAAACCCAAGCGTGGAAATAATTTTTCATAAACTGCATAAAATCAGTCCCTCTTTAAGATGACACTATGTTTCCAGTGTTTGGTTTCTCCACTCCCACACACATTACAGATAGCCTAAAATGGCACAGGGACTCTGTTGGATATGATTTATTGCCTTGATTTATTGAACTGCGCAATGACAGAGCTCCCGCTTGACAAGTTTTCCTTTCTTCGTGGCAAGTAATTAGCCTTCATATTGCCAAAGGGCTCTTCAGCTGCCCTGTCAATGCTGTTCCAATCTAATGAAAATACACCGTCTTATCATAGTAAGACATTTACATTATTCACATATTGCTTTCCAGTGGCCTCTCATTAGCTTCAGCCTGCTTAACTTTGCTGGTTTATTTTCTGCAACAGAACAGAAAAAATATGATGCTCAAGGAGGAAAGGAATCATTCAGCTGCAATCTTGCCCCACTGCTGCGTTAAAACAAGGTCTTCTGACACCCCTATGCCAACGATTTTAAAGAGAGCGTGTCAGGATCTATACCCCAGCACACATTTTTGGCTATGTATTTACTCTTTAGCCTTCACAGAGCTGCACCTTGTCATTAAGCACAGCCCCAAATAACAGGGAACGTTATAATCCACACCTCATCACAGTCATAATCTATCTCCTACTTCTTCCTCCTGACAGGTAGTTTACAGCTATTTGATCCTGATACCGAACTCATCTCCTGCCAAGCTGCCAGCGCTCTAGCCAGCAAACAGAATCGATAACCTCATCCCTGCCTGTTCCCGATCTACCTGGGGAGAGGATAACTGTCGGTGGTTCAATAACCTTGCTAACTCTTCCAGGCTGGGACCAAACCCTGCAGGCAGAGAGTCCGGCTGGGATGGAAGAGGAGCTGTGAGGGCATGCTGCCTGAGCCACAGTGCTGTAAGATTTATACAGAGGAAGATGGTCTGCTAAGTAATCCCATCAAATCCCACAGACAGTGCTTTGTCCAGTGTGGTATTAACATCCCACTGGAGATTTGCAAACTCTAAAGTGCCTCAACACCTTAGCACATATCATGCACAGACCTACCCAAACTAACTTAACCACAGGCAGTGCAGCTGCCAAGAACAATTTTGTCCAGCAGCAAGCTCTTCAGCAATGCTGCACAAGACCACCTGGGACCACTGGTTAGGAAGATAGTCGGATTTGTGTGCAAGAAAAAGCATATGGTAAGAATGAAAAGACAAGCTGCCACAAAATACACATTCAACTAGGTTCCCTTATAAACCTTCTGGAATACTAGATCTTTCAGAATTTTTTTAGCATTCCAATCCACAGATTAAGATAATATTAGAGCACACCAAATCATTTTATCCTTTGCCTTGGCTTTCTCTTATCCTGTTTTCTCCACCTTGCAATACATTTTATTCCCTTTTCTGGGACAAGGAACTCTGTTCATCCTCCATACAGGACTGGGCTTTCCATTGACTAGGAGTCTGGACTGCTAGACAGAGTGACTAGGAAGCAAAGCATCATTATGAAGAAAAACTGATTTCTTTACATGGAATGGATGATGGAGAAATATGAATTTTACCTTGGGGACTTCAAAGCTGTCAATGAATTGCTTCATACAGAGCCAAGAATTTAGGTCTACCACCAGCAAGTAGAAAGAAGAGGGATGAATCCTACTAGGAAACCAGCACCTGGCAAAGACACTTCTACAGAAAGCTCTTTCCTTCGCAGAAGGTATCTTGCTAACTGGCCAGTGGATTATTTAGTGTGTTTACATTCAAGAAGAAACTAACTTACATCTGGACTGCTGGAGCCTTGCTTGGTCTACGACAGATAATGGTCTAACCCTAGGTGGATGCAAAAGGGTAAAATGGGGAACAAGGGCCCCACAGCCATGCTATTCTGTGGCCTTGGTCAGACCCTGCCTTACCCAGGAGACATAAGGAGGGGAAAACAAATCTCATTGCCCTCTGCTTAATCCTAACAGAAAAAGATAGTGAGAAAAAGGTGAAGCACACTTTCAGTCTCTGCTATCCCACTGGATTGCACAACTGAGAAATACAGTTGGTAGTATTCATGAGCTGGGCATATTGCTCCCAGCACGTTCACCACCACAAATGAGAGATAACAGAAAAAACATTGTTCCCTAAATCCCACATTCTTCCACAAAGATCCTTTGGGGATGATAAAGACAGATATAACTCCGAATTCTGATTTTCTACTTCTGCCTTTCGCCATCCATAGAAGGAATGCCTCATCATCAGCCTGCTTGTTATTCTTTTGTCCTATTTCAGCTTTCAGGACAAACAATTCCCTGGTGTAAAACTACCGTCCAGAAGAGCAAAGCCCAAAATGGATATGGTCTTCTGTCTGCCTGTGTTTATTTTTACTAGTATTGCCTTTGATACTAACACTGTATCATCTTCCCTTCAATCTGCAAAGCACCTAGAACATTTTCTACTGCACACTTGAAATATATTAAATACTCATAAAACATTGCTTGGGAAGCAATGAGTAACAAAAACCAAGCTGTCCTACAGCCATGTATTATGACAAAAAAAAAAAGTGTTGATTAAATTCATGATACACAGTTTAAGTGTTGCTATTCCAACTGTGAGCAACTAGATACTTCATCTTGTGCTTATTTTTCGAGGCAATACAAATGCCTTAGGAGGGTCTTTAGTCATAGTTCCTTGCTTATTTCAGAAGTTTCCCCATGCAAGTGCTATTATGCATATAGGCACCTTGGAAACTGCGTCCAAAAGCAGATACTGGGTTTCTAATGTTACGGCCAAAGGCTGTAGGTAAATAAGGTTGTGGTCACCCAAGGGGATATGCTATAGTTCTTCTAATTGTTTTTTTCATTTTCAATTTGAATGTTCAGAGACAATAACCTACTGAAATTTCAGAGTAGGGAAAGGAAGAAGGGTGAGAACAGAAAAGTAATCACATTATGCTAAGATTTCTTACATTCCTCCTAGAAGCTATGCTAAGGCACATGGAGGACAAGGAGGTGATTCGAGACAGCCAGCATGGCTTCACCAAGTGCAAGTCCTGCCTGACCAACCTAGTGGCCTTCTATGATGGAGTAACTGCATCAGTGGACAAAGGGAAGAGCTATGGATGTCATCTATCTGGACTTCTGTAAGGCCTTTGACATGGTCCCCCACAACATCCTTCTCTCTAAATTGGAGAGATAAGATGGATTTGATGGGTGCACTGTTCAGTGGATGAGGAATTGCTTGGATGGTCACATCCAGAGAGTAGTGGTCAACAGCTCAATGTCCAGATGGAGATCAGTGACAAGTGGTGTCCCTCAGGGGTCCTTATTGGGACCAGTACTGTTCAATAGCTTCATCAATGACAGACAGTGGGATCGAGCGAACCCTCAGCAAGTTTGCGGACAACACCAAGCTGAGTAGTGCAGTTGACACACATGAGGGACAGGATGCCATCCAGAGGGACCTGGGCAGGCTTGAGAAGTGGGCCCATGTGAACCTCNGGCCACAAAAATGATGAGAGGGCTGGAGCACCCCTCCTGGGAGGACAGGCTGAGAGAGTTGGGGTTGTTCAGCCTGGAGAAGAGAAGGCTCTAGGGAGACCTTATTGCAACCTACAGGAAAGATTGGCACAAGCTTCTTAGCAGGTTGCAATAGGACAAGGGGTAATGGTTTTCAACTAAAAGAGGGTAGATTTAGACTAGATAGAAGGAAGACATTTTCTACAATGAGGGTGGTGAAACACTGGCACGGGTTGCCCAGAGAGGCGGTAGATGCCCTAACCCTGGAAACATTGAAGGTCAGGTTGGACGGGGCTCTGAGCAACCTGATCTAGTTGAAGATGTCCCTGCTCATTGCAGGGGGTGTTGAACTAGATGACCTTTAAAGATCCCTTCCAACCCAAACTATTCTATGATTCTGTGGGCATTTTTCAAACCTCCTTAAGCCCTAAAGGAGATTCAGTGGTGAAGTCTTTGAAAGAAGCAAAAGTAGGTCCTGCTTTTCCACTTGAAAAAGTGATCAGAAAAGGAGAAATATTCTAATTTTGTCTACTACTTAAACCATATATATGAAAATGAAAAAAGTAAAGGCTGAAAGTTATGGGAAAAATAAAGTACTTTTGAAAAGACAAAAGAAAAACTGCCTTCTTTTCTTTCCTTTGACCAACTTCTTATCAATTTCATCTAAATCTTGCTGTGGGTCATGTAAGTTTCTATGCTGCTCCTTTGAGCAGTAAGGTGCTTTCTTGTAGGCTGAAGGCTGTATGGCAGATAAGGCTTCCCCAAGATGTGGGGGTTTTGCAATCTCATTGATCCCTTTTTGTCTCTCTATTCTGCTTTTCCTCATGAGACTTTGTTATGTTTCTGCCAATTCTGGCAGCCTCATCCCTCCAACTCTTTTTTTTCAGTGGCATTTTGCTTTCCTTTCTCTTCCTTTTCCTCTGGAGTCTCCCTTATACTTCATTACTTCCCCCTTCGGTTACATCTTTCTTTCTCGCTTCCCTAGGGTGAGGGTTTGTTGTCATTCCCTGTTGCAGGTAACCCATCCTCAGGCAATGCTGTCATTTTTCTTCTCAAAGTGTGTTCTACCATACAACTCAAACCCAGAGCTGTTTACGACAGTCCTGAATCTGGTTTCTTCATAGCACTGTCGAGCACTGCTTAACTTTGAAGAGGTATCTCAGAGATGACAATTTATGTACAGAGAACTGATCTCTGAAAAGCTATTTGTACTAAGCCTGGCCCAAAAACTTGTGGAAGAAGGGTGAAAAGCTATGTGTCAGAGACTTCTTTTCAGTTCTGAATATTGTTCAATAACTCTGAGTCCAAAGGTCCAATTTGCAAAGGTGGGGTTCAAACAAGACATAGATGTGCAGATACAGGTGCCAGCTTAAAGGCAATGAGTGCAGAAGACGAGCACTCTCTATTATTAGATTTTGGCAGGCTGGCACTGAGTTCTACAAGCTGATGAGTTAATGAATTATGAGCACAGGATGGGAACTAAGACATCCCTCAGGATAAAACTGATGCCCTTCAGGGACTGAACCAGAGATTTGGAGACTTCATTCTCAGAGAAGCTGAGTCAAGAGGAATTGCAGTTAATCAGCATCACTTAACACCTTCTTTCTGCAAACCACCCACAACTGTAGATCCTTTCTGACTATTTGGCCACTGTGAGTTACCAACTGTGTACGTCAGAGACATTTAAAAGTACACCTTTCTCAAGCATACTCAAGCAAAACATATTCCTCTATGGAGTTCTTAACTACAACTCTATTTTCAGCTCACCAGTGTGTTACAGACCTTTGTGCGACACATTTGAGTCTAAGTAATACAGAGATTCTGTTCGCAGCAACAAAGCAAATACTAAATCTCCTTCTTAATTCATGTAAGGCTTACACTGAGCCAATTTTTATTATAGCATTGCCAAGTAAACATTCTGCTTTTCCCTAGTTTTCTTGGTCTTTCAGGTTTCCTCCCCTTCATGTTACAGTATTGAAAGAGACTGAATTGTGCAGGCAAAACCACAATTGAGAAGCAGGGGGAAAAACCCTAATGTTTTAATATGTTCGGTTTATATAATGTTTTTCAACATTTTCCTTCTTTTTCTGTTTAAAATTCTGCCAAAAGCATTACTTAACACAAAAGGTAAAAAAAGAAAACAAAATATTACAAGTACGATCCAATTTTTATCTGCATAACTACTGACTTAGGTATCTTTGACATGCACGCTTCTCTAGCCCATGCAGTCCAGTGATGGAGTCTCCCAGAATGCAAAAGGAAGGATTTTTGCCTTATCAAATGCCTTGCACTCCTGCAGTCTCACACACAGACAGATAGCCCAAGAAGTAAGCTCCAAAAGGCAGAACAAACCAGAATGGTATATCATAACAGCTTCAAGATAGTATTTGGATTAATTCCTAGTAAATAGATTTTTCTCATCACTTTGTTACACCTAGATTAGACGTCCAGCATGTAAGAGGTTTCAGGTGATATATACAACAAGCACTTTCCATCACATGAAAAGAGACGGGACTAAAACTGCAAACTATTGTATATCCAGAACACCAACCTGAAGAGCTAATGGACAATTCACTCCCATAGTATAACTCCCTTCTCCTCTCTATGGACCTGTCACAGAAAGTATATTAGAGGACTAAAAATGTAAAAAAAACCCCAAACCTCTTGCTGGAGGACATTACTTGTAGCACTAATACGATTATGAGATTAAGAAAGTGTGGGTATAATGTATCTTCTTTTTCTTGCAATATATTTGTTTAATCACAGAAATTCCATCAGAAAAGGAAGAAAAACAGAGAATAAGTATGCTTCTCAGCAGTGTTTGGGTTACAAAGTAGGGAAATGATGATAATATGACATGCTTTTTTTAAAAAATTGAGAAATTACAGATGCTGTCACAGAGATTATGCAAAATGCACAAGAAATAGTGCAGCTAATTAATGCATCTAATATGTATCAATAATGCTCATTTAATGTATAAGAGTCCCTATTTGAAATCCTTACAGGAGTTAAACCTGAAGTTTCAGTGCCTGGATCTTCAAGTACTTCCAAACAGAGTGAAAGTCATCACAGAGGGTTAAACCAAAGATGGGTGAAAATGGAAATTACTGGACCACATCAGACAGAATGACAGAAAGGGGACTTAAGTATCACTCTGAATATTTAAAAGTTCTACTACAGAAGGAAAAGACAAAATCCCAGCATGCCGCTAGACCTTGATGTCAGTATTCTTCTTCAAAGCATATATGGCATACAAGCATGCTCTTGTGCACTTTGACCAGTTAGCTGTTATACATAAACACTGACAGGTCTGTTTTTACAGCTATTGAAGATCCTTATAGCCAACTAAGAATTTTGGCATTACCTATTCCAGTCCAAGACTTAAGAACAGAAAGAAGATACATAATAATACAGCACTAGATGAGATGTATATAATTTAAAAAATATTATCCAATCTCGCTTACACCTTCTCATAAGAGTCCCTTATGTATTCAAAGGACCTTACTATCTCAGTAGAAATCAAACTGGAGGAGATATTATACTTTTATTACATCATTTAATACAATAAATCATAATTAGTATGATATCATCTGTTGATTCTTGTTATCTGTTACAATGAGATGAATAAACAACTAAAAAAGGTCATTTTCATCAGACGTTTCCTCATTATAAAATTCTAATCAGTACTCATTTCTTAACAAATGCAAGACAACCATATAGTTTTACAAAGCAAGCCTGGGAAATAATTACATCCTCAAATAAAATAAAAAACCAGCTTATCCTTTGCTTGTTACTGGAAGGTGAGAAAGCACACAACAAATACTCATAGATCCTCCTATGCAACCCCATAGCCTCCTGCTTTTTGCAGGTCACTTTAACAACACATTTATGTGTCAAATCTAAAATGTCAATGCTTTGAAGTGCCAACAGGGAAAGGAGAAGTAACACTGGAACTGAAAAAAAAAAGGGGCCCATATGGACATGTCAATTTATAATTTATGAAGCCCATTTTGGGTTTTCTTCTCTAATAGTGATTTCACCTGTGATGTTTGGTGAGTCATTTTAAGGCATATCTGAAGAAAGACTGTAGTTCAAAAGTCCTGCCTAATTTCCACTGAGCAATGCAAATCCAAATTACAGAATTACAGTCCTCCAATTCACCACTCAGTTGACACTCCACAAACTCTTAACCTTTTTACATTGAAATGTTTTTTACCAAAGGTAAACAACCTTTTTAAAAATTCATTTCCTGTGAGTGTTCAGAAACAACCTACTTCAGCTCGCCCTCCTCTAAACCACTGCCTACAGAGTTTTTGCACAGATATATATAAATAGTACACATAGTCAACGAAAAAGGCAGCAGAATCCAGATGTCTGTCCTTCTACAAAAGCACCAACACTGGACTGGAGATCAACATCACTTTTTCCCTCTGGTGCAGTTTATCTTTAATTTTGCCATATAACATAAACTTGCATCTGCAGCTGACTGATTTTCTTTTTCCTTCCCCGTTCCCCCGGTAACTGCACTGTCTCTTCAGACAGTGGAGGTGTCAGTGGAGGTTTGAATTCATAGTTCCTGTAACCTGCCTCACCTTTCTAACTAGCTAGTTACTGGCTAAACAGAGGGCACCTTCTCCAACTGGATTTTGAAGGACCTCTGCTCAGTTTTTGTAGCAGTACTCCAGGAACAAGGCTGTGATCCTCAAGCAGAAGGAGCTGTCACCCCATTGACCTCTGTCATCTTCTGTAGGCCTTCTCTCCACCTTTCTTCTTCTTGGGGAATAATAAAGGCAACAGTGTGTCCGTGTGCTCAATCTGCTGAGCTCTGCTAGGAAGTGTCTGGCTTCCACCACGCTTTTGATGGAGACAGTAGATGCTTGCTTTAGCTTAGGTCACAATGTCCTGAATGAAGTGATTAGCAGCAATTTTAAGGCAACTACAACTCAATGGCAAAGATAAGGTAAACTGAGCATAACAGTACATGGCTCGTTAGGCAAATATTACTGAGGACAAAACAACTGAATACACATAGGTACACAGCACGCTAAAATTCATAGAAGTATATTGATTACCTTAAACTATTCATTCAATAACAAACCAGATTGTATAGATTAGCTAATACACACACATCTGAAAATATCTTAAGAAACAGCATTAAAGAAAATGCGTCTAATCATAAAGTGGGTTTAAGAAGAAAAACATGAGAGCATCCACGCAGGCAGAAAATGAGGGGTCAAGAACTGCATTATTCTGCTGCATAGGCGCCTGCACTACAAGATGCTGAATGGGTGAAGAAAGAAACTGTTATTGTTTTATTACCATTCTTGCAAAGATAGCAGCAGGTTTACTGATTTCAGTAGTCACGAGACAGCTTAAGATGGTGGGGAAAATAGTTTTAGAAAGACAGAAGCAAAGGTCATGTCAAGAAAAGGGTTGAAATATGATTACCTGCTTTTGCTCAGCGATAGCTGTCATTTCTTTTAGCTGGACTGCAAGGTGTATGTAAAGTATTGACATGCAGAAGGAGAAGAATGTGCGTACAGGCAGCTAATGTGGAAGGCCTTAGCCTATAAGATTGTGTTGATGGGCTAATCTTCAAAGGGTGGAATATGAAGTATGCACTAACATAATAATAGCAGTAATTAAGAACACAAAGAAGTGAAATAGTGTAGGAATAGAAGGAAGAAGAGAGACGGAAGAATACAGGCATGTTAATTCATGCCTGGCCCATAACAGGAGGAACCCCATCTGAAAAGTTTAACTCCCGGGGATTACAAAAAAAACCAAAAACCAAAAAACAAACCAACTTTAAAAAAAAGTTTAAAAAGAAAGAAGTGAAAAAGAAATGACAATTTCACCTTCAGATAAAAGCTACTAAGGGAAAAAGAATGTAGAGAATGTAAAAGGGTATTTTCTTTAAAAAAATACTTTACATATTTCAATTCTTGTATTTCCCTTGGGGTTTGCATATTTTGGTCACATAGTTATCCAATTAAAATGAAAACTCTGCATTATCCTTTAGGCGAGGACAGCTGCCAGCTGCTAAGTTTCATAAAGTCTTTAATCTTGCCCATAAATATTTAACAAGAATTGGTTGGTACACAAGCCAAAGTAAAGTAAGAAATCAAAAGCATGAGCTTTGCAGTAACCTCTGTATTGTCTGAATGGAGATGAACTACTTGAACAAAATTATGACTTTTCTCTTTTTATGTTAAAATTATTATTAAAATATATGCAGGCAACTTTTCTGATCATTTTCCCATTTTCTTCTCCTCATGTGAAGTACAGAAGAGAAGGAAAGAACTAAACAGGTTTAAAAACTGAGGTAAATCTCTCTTTTCCAAACAGAGTTTACAGTACAGCAAAGTACCGATCTTTGCCATTTTATCCTATATGCTTTCCATGTTAATTAGTTGTTTTTCAAGCACAGCCTTCAATAAAGGGTAACATCTTTTCATGATCCGTTGGATATATAGAGACTCTGTGTTCAATATGTGTAGGCAGAAATATACTCACAGGTGTAAAGAGACCGCAGGCATAGCCCGCAACATCAGGTCTGTGCAACATCAGCGCCAGCATTCCCTTACACGTGGTTGCCGCCTAAACGCCATGGCAGCAGCAATGCACACAGCCTTCTCATTTAGACTGGCATCAGCTTGGATGATGGAGCTGGCAGCCTAAATCACCGCCAGGAGCAAGGAGGAGTCCTGTGATCTGCTCTGTTTCCACAGACTACCTGTGGCACAGGAATGTACCTGGGAGGAGGCAGCCTTCAGAGGCACTTGTCTGAGGAAATCACCGATGCAACAGCCCTGTGCCGAGTCACGGAAAACTGGCAGCTCTCGCTTGGACACAGGATATTCTAACAGGTGCTGAACTGAGGGACTCATAGACTCACAGACTACATACAGTCATAGCCTTGCATAACCCCACTTTTGCAGAAAGCAGAGGAATAGTCCTGTTGTCTATAAGGAAAAGATAACCACCACCCCACCGCCCCCTTAATTCCACGTCTCCAATCCCAATGTTATGTCTGAAAAGGATCAGCAGGAGGAGACGTGGCCTTGCCCTGAAGCAATACATTCATGATAAGCACACAGCAGAGTTACAGCACATACAGCAGCAGCATTAAAGCATCATCATCTCTTGGGCTCAAGAGAACAAGCTCAATTACAAGCTCCATGTGTGGCCCTTGCAGGATTGGTCTCTGTTTTTCTCACACTTCTGCTGACCACCAAACCTCATCTCCATAGCCTGGACTATCAGCTCCCAAGGATCCTACACCCATAGGACTAGGGAGTCCAGAGAGCATAAGGAACAAGCATGAAACAGCACCTTCCAAGTCCTCTCTCATCAGTGATGGACAACCCATGACCAAGACAATGACAGCTGCTGTTTCACACTTGTAGGTCTCTTTTTTCAAAATGTTTGCAAACAGAACAGATGTTTTGGTGCCTAAGGGGTTTTAGCCTTGTTTCACCTTCACCTCAAGGCATTATCTTAGTTTAATTTTCGTTTGGATTAAATACATACTCCTAAGTATAGTCAAACTGAGATAAAGTCCTTTAGCACAGTTTTAAAAAAATAATTAATGAGACCAATTTCATGCCCATTTGATTGCCAGGCCTGTAGAAACTCAAGAGTTGAGAGCCAGCACAGGTGAGCAGTCTCAGTCTAATAAACAAATGCACAATGGCAAGCACTGCTCTTAATCCGATCAGTTTGACAGTAGCTCTTTAAACATCACACTATTTCAATGGGCAGAATATTGAAAAATGTAAGCACAAGCTCTCCAAGCACAGATGACCCAAGAAGAGGATCAGCCAGGTGACCTAATGGCTTTTCTCTACCTCTGTGACAAAAGTAGGTATCTTTCTCATCTGAGCCCAGCCCAGGTGAGTCAGAGAGATGTTTTTGGATTGATTGATTTTTACTAAGGCAGCCACAGCAGAAACAAAACCAATAAAAACATCATTTTAATTTCCAGAATGACCATATCACTTATAACAACGTAAAATAACTATCTGTGTCAGGATGTCAACCTTGATGTAAACAGACAGTTAGATATTGGAACCACAATCAGTAAACTAAAGCTGCATATGCTGTAAATTGGTTATAAGGCAGTCCCTGGCACAATGGAGCAAAGCATACGCTAGAGCTTAATCCTTCTGCTTTCTGAATCAATAGAAATATTCTTCTCAATTTAACAGGATGGGATGAAAACACTAGAATCAGCTTCACAGAAGTGGCAGAGTGAATTGTGAGGGATGCTGAAGATGAAATCAGATGAAACGGGTTATTGACAGGACCTTTTTGAGTCACATGCGCTTTTCAGAAGTTTGCTTCTTAAGTTTTAATCTGAAACCTGGAAATAAAAGAATCTGACTTTTCAAAGGAAGATCTTTGGCAATGTTGTTAAGGTGGGAGGTTGGGGAAAGAGAGGCAAAAGAAAAGGGTTATTGTGAGATTTCTGGAAATTAAGACCTTGACATATTCAAAAGCATTAGTCATTAATGAAAAATATGACTCATTCTCCCAGCTCTGTCACTAGTGAGTCAAGTAAGCTTGGAAAATTATGGTCAGAAGTACAGGTGACTGCAAGTCTCTCTGAAGTTAATGAAAGCTGCAGAGACAAAGCACAATGGAAAAAGTCAGGTCATTAGTATCCCTGCAGCTAAATTTCATATATTTAAATACAGTTCTGAGGCAATATTGACTCATCTTTTTCTTCTTCAAGTAATCAAAATAAGGCTTTCAAATAAATCCATGAAAAAAAAATGCTTTAAATTCCTGTGAAGACAGACTCGAAGTAGAAAGCCAATGGCACATCCCACCCAATCTGTGATTAAGATGCTATTTGAACTTTGGATCCAGACTTAAGAGGTATTAGTCCTGACTTCTGTTAGCCATGACAGATTAGAGCGCAGTCCTTCGCAGGGCTGTGAATAACTGAACAAAGGAATTCACTGCTATGGTCAAGGTGAGCAGAACTTGATAAATATTTTCATGGAAGAACTCATACTCATAAGAAAATTTTATAGCACAGATTCATCTCTGACATGTTTTAATTAGAGATGAGGGAGCTCAATGCAAAGATAAGCTTGGCAGGACAGGTACTATGAGAGCCTCAGAAAATCTGCACTTAGCCTACTGAGCAAACCCACTTTTGTCAAAGAGTTCCTCAGGCTCACAAGCCCTTAGGGCAGAGCTAATTAAAGTTCAGAAAGAGCAGCAAGAAGTGATGAGCATGACAATTCCTCTGATGGAGGAAAAAATCCAGGGGAAAACAGTGGGAGGCTGAGCATAATCACTCTGAGGTGAGATGTGTCAAAGCTAGGGAAGGCCATAGGAAAATTGGTGATATCTGGGTGAGAAGGACTGGGGTAAACAACAGGCACTCCCATACTTTGCAGTGGGGAGAGGAGGAAAGTAAATTAGGCATTTTTTTTCCATTCAATACAAAATTAACTTTTCTTCAACAAAAGCACCAACAGTTTGCGTGCTGAAGTACAGGGTGACTAACTGAGCCCAACCTCTGGACTAAACCTCTATGTCCAAATATTTAGTCCTTGCACCAGAATTAGCTGTAGAGTGATATAATACTATTGGATGAAGCCATGGCTACTGGCAGAAATGTTATGAGCAGATGAAAACGCATGCAGTTCAGCTGTACAGACTACTAGGGACACATGGCTCCTACCAGCTGAAACATGGCCTTGACTGCTGTGGGACAGGGAGGAGAGGGGGAGCACTTCACCTCCAAGGTATTAAACTGTTCAGCGGAGCTGTGTAAGGCCAGCAGAACAGAGCGCAGTATCTTGCTTGTGTGCATCCAGACAGCAATGAGCCATCAAGAAGCTTTGGTGAGAGGCACAAACACCACCACTCTCCTGTTTTGGATGTCTCTTGTAGACAGTACACATAAAATCTACCACAAAACATATAAACAACTTGAAGTGCAGGACATACTGCAGTTCTATTTTTACCTGATGCTACGTCGGAAAAGACTGCTATTAATCTAGTAGAAACTTCTAAAGCCATGCCAACTGCCTTTAGCTGATACTATTACTTTAACTGATTTCCTTCAGCAAATAGCCAGCAATAGTCTTTATTTCCTAGGTTACTTCCTCACAACAGTAATCGAATTCTTGTTAACAATTTTCAGTCATGGAGGAAATCTGAACAAACTAATCTCTGATAAAGCACCTCTGTTAACAGCTGTGCAATCTGAAGTATTTCTGAGGGAAAGACATATTAAGCCTTGAAATTCTTCCATTTATTATCCTCATGCCAATGAGAAAATGGAACATT
This sequence comes from Stercorarius parasiticus, assembly GCA_013396915.1. Classification (NCBI taxonomy): domain Eukaryota; kingdom Metazoa; phylum Chordata; class Aves; order Charadriiformes; family Stercorariidae; genus Stercorarius; species Stercorarius parasiticus. The sequence goes on from VWZL01001575.1 coordinate 249,162, forward strand.
TTAATTGAGTTTTGAAAGAGTGTTTGCAAACTGCTGACCTAGAAGGAAAGCCCCGCAAATCATTTGACATAGATTTCTTACAGGACTAGCGAGATTTCTTACAGGACTAGCGAGAAACCTGACATGAAGCAAAACAGCCGTCTGCCACAGCACCGGTGAGAGAGTAGAGCATACAGATCAAGTTAAATGCTGTTTTTCACAAGCCTCAGTCAGAGTTACATGTAGCTTTGATTCCAGAGCAACAGAAGCATTTTGCACCACAGCATCATGCGCACCATTTCAACTTTCCTTTAAAAGGAAAAAACAGGAAAATATAAACCCAGGAAAACAGGAAAATATAAACAGATACAGATCATCTGGCTTATAGTCCTTGCCTCTCAGCAGAGCACAGAGGTAAAAACTCAAGTTGCTTAAGCAACCATCTGCCTGTTCTCTCATTTTGGGGGAACTCTACATGTGTTTTCATAAAACTTAGATATAGAGTACATACGCTTATCTCATTCTGATAAGAATTGATTCAGGATAATTCAACTCACTAGAACGTACACAGCGCAGCGCAACACCATTAGGTGGTAGTCATATATCTGCTCTAATGCTAACTTTCTGTAATAAATTATTCGGTTTTGATTCTAAGCCTATTCCTGATAACAAAATGTGCTACTAAGCTCAGAGATGCTTCCAGCCACAGAGGAACTCATACCACAGTTATGAGAAAGGAAAAATATAGAATGATATAACCCGCATTCTTGCACTTCCAGACCAGGAGATTACGTTTTGGATTATCTTGACAGGCTGAATTGCAATACTTGATATTTTGGGCAGAGTGTACTTGTGTCAAATAATTGTTTTAACAGAAAATGAGAGACATTTATCAGTGAGAGACAGGTGTGAAAGCAGAGATCAAACACACAGAAGCACTTCTGTACAGTCTCCCATACTGCTAACTTCACATCTTAAAAAATTTAAGTTTGACCTGGTGCCAAAGGACACAGAAAGGGCCAAGGTACTCAATGACTGCTCCACTTTGGTCTTTCACTGGTAAAGCTTGCCATCAGCAATCCCAGGTCCATGAGACCGGTGTGAAAGTCTGGAGCAAGGAAGACCTACCATTAGTGGAGGAGGATCAAGTTAGGGAACATTTAAACAGACCGGACTTAGATAAAAGCATCCAACTTGATGGTGTGTATTCACAAGTGCTGAGAGAGATGGTCAATGTCATTGCAAGGCCACTCTCAAATATGAAAGATCATGGTGATCGGGGAAGTTTATTGAGCACTGGAAGAGAGCAAACATCACTTCTGTCTTCAAGAATGCCAAGGAGGATCCAGGGAAATACAGCCCAGATGTCCTTACTTCAGTCATGGGAAGGTGATAGGACAAATCCTCCCAGAGGTCCTTTACATACAACTGAAGTTCAAAAAGGTGATTGGGAGTAATTGGCATGGATTTATGAAAGGCAAACCATGCTTGACCAACCTCATAGCCCTCTATGATGACAAGACCAGCTGGGTGATGATAGTAGATGTTGTTTACTTTATTACAGGTTTCAGCACTGTCTACCACAGCATTATCACTGACAAACTGATGAGGTGGACTGAAAACAGGCTGAATTGCTGGGCTCAAAGGGCTGCAATCAGCACCATAAAGTCCAACTGGAGACCATTGCCTTGTGGTTTACCCCAAGAGTCAATACCAAGGCCAGTGTTGTTTGAATTTTCATTAATGATCTAGATGATGGGGCAGATCAGGAAGGCATCCTCAGGAAGTTTGCAAATGATACAAAACTGGGAGGAGTGGCTGAAAGACCAGATGGTTGTGCTCCCACTTGGAGGGACCTCAGCAGGGTCAAAAAATGGACAGAACAATGTTGGACTTCTGGAAGTTCAACAAAAGGAAATGCAAAGTCCTGTGCCTGAGGAGAAATAACCCAATACACCAGTTCAATCTGGGAACAACTAGCTGGAAAACAGCTTTGCAGAAAAGGACATAGGAGTCCTGATAGACAACCAGTTGAACATGAATAAGAAATGTGTCCTTGCAGCAAAGAAGACCAAAGGTATCCTAGGCTGCAAAACAAACAGCGTTGCCAGGAGGCCAAGGGAGGTGATGCTTCCCCTCTACTCAGCTGTGATGAGACACATCTGGAGACCTGTGTCCAGCTCTGGATTCTCCAGGATAAGAAAGATATGCACATACTGGAGTGAGTCCAGCAAAACATTACGAAGATTACTAAGGGCTTTCAGCACACAAGTGGAGGCTGAGAGACTGTTCAGGCTGGAGAGAGGAAGGCTTAGGGTCATCATCTCAATACCTGATGGGGGACTTAAAGAAAATGGAGTCAGAGTCTTCTCAGCAGTGCCCAGTGACTAGACAAGAGGCAACGGGCACAAACTGAAATATGGCAAATTCCATGTAAATATAGGAAAAGCTTTTTCACCGAGAGGATGGTCATGCTCTGCAAAGGCTTTCCCAGAGAGGTTTTAGAGTATCCATCCTTGGAGATATTCCAAACCTGACTGGACAGGATCCTGAGCAATCTGCTGTAGAGGACCCTGCTTTCAGAAGGGGAGTTGGACCAGATTTCTCCCAGAGGTGCCTTCCAACCTCAACCATTCTGGGATTATATGAATTTACCATTTTGATCAATTCTCTATATATCTTTCAGTGGGGTAATTCAACAAAATTGTGAGATGTCTATTATTTCATCTAAAAAGTGTATCTATTCCACTAGGCAGGGCACATTTGATGCTGTGTTTGACAGCTGCAGTTAGGGAAATGGTTTTCAAGTACACTTTATATTGCAGTGCATTAGTGTGACTGCTGCTACTGTCTGGGTACCACTACTAGACAGAAGTATCTGATAGAATGGATACCATTGCTTTTTCCAAAGTAATGTATCTATGAAAGAGCCCAGCCTCTTTGTAATGCACAAAGAAATTGTAACACATATTTTATATATTTTAAAGCTTTCATAATTCAAAGACACCAGCACTTACATCTTATTGATTATACTTACAACTCCTAAGTCCAGAGACTTGTTTCTCAGAGCCAAGGATCACTTTTTTTGCTCCCTAATCCATCTATATTTTTTATTGAAGAGGAGCTGTTTCACCCACAGGTATCCACTTGTAGTCAGTTACTGCTTAATAGCCATCACCTCCTCTCTGTTTTTTCTTTTAGCTTTAGTATAATCTCAACAGCAATTCTGTACTGATTAATCTTACCTAAATGTATCGTATATATGTCTCAAATAGCATTAATATTGAATTTCAAAACACCACCCTCCATTCTGGTACTTCTCTGCCTCAGTTTCCCTTCTGAATCTGCTTGTCTCATCTATAAACTTCTTTGGCGCAAGAACATTTCAGCCAAGGCACCCAGGCAATACCTTGACAGAAACAGTAGGAAATATGAACAATAAATCTCTCTCACTGTATGCTGAAAGAAGGTCTTGGCTTCTCTCTGTATGTGCATCTTCAGAAAACAGATTGAGATTACTGAACACAGGAAGACTTTGCCCTTTGAGAAGGCATGGTGTGGAGGGAATGTAATCAAGTCAGACTTGAATAAATACATTAAAACCAAAACAAAATAAAACAAAGCCACATTTCCCTAGAGAGTACAATATCATGACTAGCCTTCTCCATAGATTTTTCTCTCAGTCAAAAAGCATTAAATGCTGCTGTGGTGCCAACTTAGCTAGCCAATAATGAGTGGCTGGGGTTGGACTTAATGTGCTTTCATCAACATTCAGTAGCACTACATCATTCTGCAGCAGGGAGGAGACAGAATGAGGGAGGGAGAGGAGATAAAAGGAACAAAGGACTAAGACAAATATTATTTCTTAAATTACACAGTAGGTTTTCATGCTAATGGATATCCCCTTCTAGACTTCATGCTAAGTAAAGAAATTGGCATAGTATGTAGTGAAGACACTAGTATTACTATATTTATTTTCAGTGGTTAGATTTTGGCAGGAATTTTGGCAGCCTTATTCCACACAGACATGTAGACAAATCATTCACTCCGTAAACAGGCTTCCATCACAGCCAGAACATCTACTATTATTCTCTTCTTCTCTCTCTATGCTTCTGAGACAACACCATTTTTGCCTGAACAAAGAATACATAGGGTATCTGAGGTCTTAAGAGCACCCCCCGGGACAGATCTTTTTTTGGTGCTAATGGCCTCCGAGGCCAGCAGACCAACAACAGTGCCTATCAGCTGACACTCTATTTGCAAAGATCCACCTGGAATTTGTGACAGACACATGCAATTTCTTCTTAAGGATGTATGGCAAGTGCATGCACTGCAGTAGAAAGCAGAAAGAGGGAACTGTAATGAAAATACAGGTATAGATAAAGTTTCAACTTGTAGTTTCACATAGTGTTACTGCGAAAAGTCTCTTCCATTTAAGTATCCTTCCCCACTAACATTGCTGGATGTATCAACAGATTTCACTTTCAAACTTCATCACTTAGCAATACGTCGACAGATCTACAGCTGGTTCTAATTGATTCACTCTACCCTGCCTGAAATTTTACAAAATATAATCCCAGTGGTTTGCAGCAGGTCTACTGAAAGTGACCATAGATTTCTGATTCCCATTTGCATTGAAAATTAATAAATACTAGGCATAAGACAAGAGAAAGATATTTGTTATTAAAATGGAAGGTCAGGAGCCCATATATGTAGGTTATACTTCTGGCTTGACTCTAACTGCCTGTGGATCCAAGTATATAATTTCTTATTTGTGTATCTAGCTGTCCATGTAAAATGAAGTACTTAATTTGCAGAAGGTAAGGTACTATTTATAAAGGAACTGAAATATTCAGGTGGAAGGGCAATCTGGTATCACTGGAGTAACATTAAGGATCCGTTATATTCAATAGAAACTAAGCTAAATGGGAGCTATTAGGAAGAAAGTCTAGCACACAGCAATTAGTCAAGGCCAGTTCAGTTGCCCTGATTCCCTTCCCTTTGTAAGTCCTTTCTGCATTCTGAGTAAGACAAGTACCCTGCAGAGAACTATAGGATATTATAATTTAAGACACTGGACATCTAGTTAATATTTCACAGCCAACCACAAATCTGGTATTTTGCAGCCTCAAAATACTTGACTTTGCAACCTAAGTAACTTTCTTAATTAACTGCATTGCTCTGAATAAGAAGCAGACTGTTAATCTAGACAAGCATCACTTCGAAGAATTTATATTTCTTCGAGGAAGAAATATAAATGACATAACTTTATATTTAAGTTTTTCCTGGTCCCACCGCTTACATCCCCATAGTCAATTTGTCAGTCATTCTACGGACGCATTTGCTAATCGCACAGACCCATTCCATACGGGTCTGGCTGCATTTGCACTTCTGGATTCAAAAGGTAACACTGAGACCTGAAAGAGTTCCAGCCCCTTGGTCAAACAAGCATTTACCAAGGAGCTAAAATGGATATAACAACTCTTTTCCTCCCCCATGTGCTACCTTTGCATCACCCCTGACTTTGCTTCTTCCTTGGAAGCAGCTCTTGAACACCTATCCTGACATCTACATCCTATACCACACCCCAGCTATTAGCACCTGGAAAAGTCCCATAGACTTCATTTAATTCTTACTTGAACTAAACCATGTCTTTCTGTGAAAGAATATTCTTGCTATCTAGAAAGGCAGAGAGATCAAAGCCTTATACTGGCTCTTTATTTCTTGTACAACATTACCATCAGGGGGAAAGGCTGTGTAGGTCAGATGAGGTGCCCACTTTCACCTGTGTAACACCTCCCACTGTCAGTGTATTTGCACAGCTGTGACTTAGCAAATGAGTCTAATGCTGAAGAGAGACAAGGAACGAAGTGTTTTTCTTTGTGGTACTGGCTGAGCAAACCTCACAGGCACTATGCTAACAGAGTAAAAAATCATTCAAAGCTGTCTCTTGTCACACTAGTCAGCAAGTATTATTCTCCAAGTGCAGCCTTGTTGAGAAGGAAGAGGCTATTCTTACGTAGATACTTTTTGATCTACAACTGCATTTTAAGGTAGAGGTATACATTTTAAAGTGAGAACACAGAGACCAGTTGGAGAAGAAAGAAATGCAGCATGTGCTAGAATGAAACCAGCAACAGCAAAAAAGACAGGACTATGATGAAATTCTTTTACAGCATAGATATCCAGCTTCAGCATGCCCTTCACAAAGCCTGGAGGGCTGACCCAGACCCTACTACAGAAAACTTCCACACAGAATATTGCTAGTTGTGCCCTGACTTGACTGCAGATATTTATACATTTCTTGCAGTAGACACAGTATTTTGTACCTGACAGTCAGCCACATCACCCAGCCTGTGGGTGACTGACTGCTCTTCCATTACATGTGTAAAACATGTAGAACTAACTAGGCCGTGATCTGGCTGCTTTCACTTGTCTGTTTATCCTTGTGGCAGTGCTGTATGACTGACATCAGACAAACAACACTGTAGGATCCTTCCTAAGAGTGGTTTTTTTGCCAGGTCTTTTTGTTACAATGGTGCAGCTGGACTCCCGCGGTCCACAAGAAAACATTGATAGGAATGCCCCTGTGGGCAGCAGGAGTGAGCGGTAGAAAGCCTTTTTAACCTATGCTGCCATTAAATATATTCCTCTTCAAGTTAAACGTAGTAACTGAAGAAACAGCTGGAAAAGTATAGCTGCACTGAGCAGACAGACTGACCTTCATTTTACAGAGCCATGTTCCCAGTCCAGTCCAGCCCAGTCCTATCTCCCTAGAAGAGTCACCACAGCGTCAGGGATAAAAAGGTCACTGGAGTTTCAGTCTGCAACGTGCAATTTTGTAGTGCACCAAGAGCAGATATACAAACAACACACACAATGTGTGGAAAAGTACTTCTAGCCCTTAACTCAGTTCATAGATATATCAGTAGCTAGCACAGAGTTTCTTCTCCTAAATCTAGCAAATTTTAAAGCTGTCTCTAGAAATGGAGCGCTAGAGCAGGATCACGCTGAGAAACAAGCCATTTTCCAAAAAAAAAAAAAAAAAAGGGTTTGATTTAAAAAGTAGATTCAACACTAAAATGAACTAAGTTTTCTGCAATTTTGAACATGATATTTGCAAAACTGTGCCACTCTCTTCCACAAGAAGCAGCTGATATGTGACAAAATTTCCATGCCAATAAAGACAGCATTTCACAAGTCATTTCAGTGCCTTCATTTGGGAGTTTTCAGCTTATGACACTTTACTGAAACTTACTCCTTTTCAAGGCAAATATTGCTGTCAGATGGACACTTATCAATCTAAGCACCCTCTAGCTCCTTGCTTTGGAAAGCATGAGTCATGTTTTTTTAAGGTAAGAACTAAGCTACAGGAAAATGGCTGTTATCAATTACCCCACTCTAACAAAATGTTTCATTTCTTACAAAAAAGACTTGAAATGATGAAAACCCACTACGTATGATGAGGTATACGAAGGGTGGTGTCACAGTAAACGAAGAAGCGTGCTGCTGTCTGCCATCTGTCTCTCCCCTATGCCAAGTCGTAATGGGAGCATTCGGACTCCTTCCACCCAATGCTCTCTGACATGGGTTAAAGGTCTATGGTGGGACTCAGGCTGTCTCTGCAGTCTCTTTAGGGTCTATGCATTTTTCATTTCTCAGTCAAAAATTACTTCTTAAACTTGTTTCTGAAAATACAGCCAAATCTAAAAGGGGATCAACAGACTACCTATTTGAGAAATTAAAAGTCATCTTTCATATTTAAAAAGGAATACATATGCAACATAAATACGAAGCCAGAGGGTGCTCTTTTTATTTACAATGTCCTGGTTAAGGCTGGTTTCTATGGAAGCAGAAAAGAAGGATTTTGCTTTTTCCCATGCACACACCCCTCAGAGGAACTATTCAGCTACTGAATTTAAGAAGAATCACTTAGCTTATTAAAAATATTTTTTCTTCTTTGATGATATGCCAAAAGTGATAAAAGATCAGCTATTTATACCCTATCCCACTTTAAACATTTCCTTCGATGTATCTGCAACTGTATTTTCTTATTGCTGTTCTGTGTTTCAACAGATTGAGTGCACCCCCAGCAAGTTTGCGGGCAACACCAAGCTGAGTAGTGCAGTTGACACACATGAGGGACAGGATGCCATCCAGAGGGACCTGGGCAGGCTTGAGAAGTGGGCCCACGTGAACCTCATGAAGTTCAACAAGGCCAAGTGCAGGGTCCTGCACCTGGGTCAGAGCAACCTCCAGTATCAATACAGGCTGGGGGATGAAGGGATTGAGAGCTGCCCTGCCGGAAAGGACTTGCGGGTACTGGTGGATGAAAAGCTGGGCATGAGTCAGTAATGTGTGCTTGTAGCCCAGAAAGCCAACTGCAACCTCGGCTGCGTCAAAAGAAGCGTGGCCAGCAGGTCGAGGGAGGGGATTCTGCCCCTCTACTCCACTCTGGCTGAGACCCCACCTGGAGTACTGCATCCACCTCTGGAGCCCTCAGCACAGGAAAGACACGGACCTGTTGGAGCAGGCCCAGAGGAGGGCCACAAAAATGATGAGAGGGCTGGAGCACCCCTCCTGGGAGGACAGGCTGAGAGAGTTGGGGTTGTTCAGCCTGGAGAAGAGAAGGCTCTAGGGAGACCTTATTGCAACCTACAGGAAAGATTGGCACAAGCTTCTTAGCAGGTTGCAATAGGACAAGGGGTAATGGTTTTAAACTAAAAGAGGGTAGATTTAGACTAGATAGAAGGAAGACATTTTCTACAATGAGGGTGGTGAAACACTGGCACAGGTTGCCCAGAGAGGCGGTAGATGCCCTAACCCTGGAAACATTGAAGGTCAGGTTGGACGGGGCTCTGAGCAACCTGATCTAGTTGAAGATGTCCCTGCTCATTGCAGGGGGCGTTGAACTAGATGACCTTTAACGGTCCCTTCCAACCCAAACTATCCTATGATTCTAAGAGGCATTTAGCATTACAGCAAGGGCATTGGATTATTTATCATCAGCTGAGATTAGAAAATCATACTGATTAATGATATTAAGCTGAGGAGAGTCACAAAATTAATTATAACTTTACATCAGACCTTTACAAGCAGGTAGCTCTAGGTTCATAAGAATGACATTAGGTTTTGGATAAACAGCTGTATAGCTGAAGATAACTTCTCCTATTAAAAGTATATGCATTTACATTTTCTATTTTTGTATCTGACAGCAAAAGCTATAATCACCAACTCATTGTGCAGATACGGAAAGTTCTTTTCTAAGAAGTCTGGATTAGGTAAAACGTTGCAGAAAAAAAGAAATACAGTCCATTTCAATTTATCACCTCACAGCCACATGTTAGTACATAAGTTCAAAGACTCAAAGACTGTAATCTCTTTACATTGCATGTGGAAGACTAAAATACTCTCAAATTGAACAATATGTAGATCTGTGCTTAAAAAAGAACATAAAGCCTGGCATTCAACAGCAGTGAACAACTGAATGGGCAAATTTAGGATATCAGCTCAGGATTATTTAGACTGTTAGGCACTTGGAGATTGATCGCATTTCCACTGAAGTCAACAGTTACACTTCTGTCCACATTCCTGGCAAAGATTTGACACTTTGACTAAATAGTTTCCTGATAATCTTTTACAATAAAATATGTCAAGCTGCACAGCTTCCCAGAACCAGAGGTACGTCTATATAATCAGCATCTGATCAAACTCGTCCTCAGTCCAAACTACTAATATGTCCACATTGTGTGGACACAATTTTTGGTTTAAGTCTGCATAATCGCTTGATGTGTATCAAGACAAGAAAATGAGAAAATATGGATCCCTCGTGTGCCTTGGCATAAGTCCAAACACATCCATGTCCACAGTGTGGATGGGACACGTATGCTACCTCTAAGCTGGCTGCTACCACATATCCCACTTGCTCTTGCAGCAGTGTCATATGGCTGATGTTAAGAAGACTTTCCATCTATAAGGTCTTTCCTGGGACCCTTTTGTTTGCACTTGAGCAAATATTGCAAGGACTCCTGCACTCCAAGCAAGGGCATGCAACAATTTACATACACAGCATGTGCACAGCTCTACTTTTACCTTCCTCTCAGGAGTTTTCATGGCAGGCTCCCTTAAATCCACAACAGAAGCAGCTTTGACACAGTGAAGATTATCTATGCAGATCCATTCCACTCTTTGTAGGACCACTTCCATTTTCTCCGCAGCACCAGGCTACCTTCTGGAACATAGCAAGTAAAGGCTGTATAACTTCCTTGGTGTTTTCAGAAGGATTCATGCACAGAAAAAATGTTAGCATTAGTGTGGTCTCAAGTCAAAAACCACTGTTTTATGGAATTTACATCCTATATTCATAATTCTCTGCAAACCTGACCTTATAACTTTCAATTCTGATGTCACAAATATTTACATAGATAAACAGTTTCTGGGATAATCCAGTTTTGGTCAAAATGCAAAATCCCATATACGGAACACAGTTCACCTATCTAAATATTTGTGTAAACAAATACCTTTTAATTTGGAGCACTATCTTTACCACACTACTTTAACACTTAACATTTCTTTTTTATTCCAGGATGCCTTACTGTTGAAACATGCTCCATGTTTGTTTCAAGAACCCAGCACAGAGGGGGAGGATCCTGCCATCACACATCTTCTTTCACTGTACTGAATGAGAGCTGCATCAAGCCTGATGGATACACCTTCCACTGAGAAATTCTACAGGGCAAACAGTTTTGCTTCATTGTCCTGTGAAGACTTTCATTTTTTCGACTGCTTCAGTACAAGACTCTCCAGGCACAGAGAAGAGTCCCACCTCACTCCCATTGACTGCAATATGAATTACGCTTCATTCCTTCACAAATCTCTCTTTTCTCTCTCTCAGATGGAAACTGCCCAATTTCTACTAGAGGGAGAAGGAAAAAAATGCATTAAAAAGGCAGCAAAGTGTATGGTGATTGCCTTTTTCCCTATCTAGTGAACACTGTCCCAAAGATGAAACTGAGTAATATATTTTAATATCACTGCAGGCGAAGTTTGACCTTTAAATATTAATATTCCAATATTAATGAAATAGCAGGAGGAAAGCAGACTGACAGGTGTAATACAAGTTAGACAAAATAGCACAGTAAAATTATATGCTGCATTGAAATTCTCATTAGTGATAATGAGATATGCACATATAATCCATGATCTGAAGATGTGCTCCAGAAAATCCAGGTAGAATAAATGATCAGAAAATTTTGCTAAGAGTCATTGTTCTTATTTTATAACTTTGGGGGCAATTCTTTAAGAGGGGGAAAGTCAGACACCTGTACTTCTGCATGTAAGTGGACTTTTTTCTTTAAATTGGACCCTTATTGGATTTGTTTCCTAAAATATTTTACTCAAGGGTCTCTTTCCATTCCAACAGGATAGGAAAATCTTAATCTTTACACAGTTCTTCATAGTAGCTCACTATTCTGTTCTTTATAAATCAAATAGTATCTCTCAAACACACCCTGAGTACTGCTTATTCCACTAAAGCTGTCTGAGAATAGTGGAAAATTACTTGCTAAAATTATAAACATTTTCCCATTAAGTGCAATATAACAAGATAGAGACATAATTTTGATGTAGGATCCATTCTTCATTCAGCATCTTCACTGCAACATAAAAAGGTAAAAATCACAGAAGTCAGATAGGGCCACCGGGAGCTTTCAAATCATTCACGCTTAAAATCATGTGTGCAAATCCACAAGACGGTTTTGAAAACGTGATTGAAAGAATCTGTCTTAAAACCAATGAAAACAAGACATTAATAATGAAGGAGAGCTTAAATCCACAGATGCTGCCTCACAGTTTTGTGTCTCTGTTAGAGCTGTGCTCTTTAATGGAAAGATAATGCTGGAAATTACGTAATTTAAAAAATTATTTACAATTAGTTTGTTTATCCTTTTTGAAGATAGTTAGCTACCTAGAAGGTGTAAAGTTGTAAAAGGTCTAAGTGTTTAGAAATGCATGGTGGAGGTGAAGTTTAACTTCCCTGGAAGCAGTAAATATTCTACACTAATATCAGGCTGGCTAGGGAATTCCATTTGTTGCATCTCCCAGTGTCTCTCAGCATCACCTGCAGGGCCAGACTTACTCAATGTTTTATCTTCTTCTGTCAGGAAAAAAAAACATGACTAAAACTAATTCTATGGCACGGCACAAATGATTTTACTTTTGCAGGTAAGTTCTTATCTCAAGCAATCAGACTCCGGAGAAAGTCACATAGCGACCTACAAATAGCTGTCCAACATCAGCCAATGTGAGAGTACTGTGAGATCACGAATGTACAATACAACTGAAAATGCTATTTTCACAGGGCATGCATATCCTCAGGAGGCTGAGATCTGTGCACGTCCTAAGTCTAAGCTGCCAGCATAGCAAGTTTTATATTATGACACATGCACTACCTACTCCGTCCTTACTGAGCTTCTGACATAGCCCTTCCAATACTTAAATCCCCACCACCTCACCTGCACTATGCACAGCTCCACAGCTCAACACACAGTCCAACAAAGTGTCCTGCCAGCTCCTTACTCTCCCTCATGATTTCTCCTGACTTTATTGTGTCAGAATCCTGTAACAGGTTCATGAAATTCGGGGAGAACAACTGAGGCAGTTGAGGCATGGCATCTAGCTTCTCCCAGATACTATGCTCCCCAAACCCCCGTGAGATATGGGTCTGGATGAGGCAGCCTCTGAGCACAGGTAACATTGTAGACCTCAGGCCAAACACATCTCCACTGTTCTTGGTAAGCACCCATGAACGGAGATGCTCATTGTCCTTCTGATGTGAGATGATCAACCAGGAGCCATTAATTTCAGGATGTAACAGGGCTCTTGAGAAAACACAAGCTTATCTTTAAGGCTACACAACATGTAGATGGTGGAGACTGAAATGTGGCATGTGCTTGGATGTTGCATTTTGGCATCATCAAAGGACTGTCCCACTACTGTTGTCAGGGTCATTGAGTGAATGTGCTCTTTTAGAAGACCACACTCAGGGGACTCCAGGGTAAAGCAAAACCAAATCTTTTTGTTGAAGTCAACTATGAATTTTTCTAATCAAAGTTTAGTTCTATAGCACTGAATAGCTATATTTGAAATAGCATTTTTACAACCAAAATTTTGCTCCACATTTGGTATCTAGACAGAAGACTTTTTTCTGAATGCTTACACTTGCTGGGGTGTTAAGACTTAGGACTTAAGAAGTCACACAGAGATCTGCTTCATTCACCAAAACCTGCTGCACATCTGCAAAATATCTATATGTCTTATGCTCCAGGTCTCCTTGTGCATCGTTGCTTTATTTTCCTTGAAATATACAAATCTCAGCTCAGGAGGCTTTTTTGGCATTTTGCCATCTAAATCAGTTAGGCATCTCTTGTTTTTCTTGCGTTCTTTTGTGAAATTACATAATTACAGATTGATGCATTTTGCTATTCAAGGTTGAAGTAATTCAGGCTTCACTTAAAGCCCTAAATTTCCCTTTTAAACACTACACAGTGAGTACATTTGCTTTCTGTCTGGAGCTTACCTATACTAATTTGTTGCCTCCTTTCTTTGTCTTTGACTACCTTCATTCCTTACAGACATGGATGGGAAAGGCTAAAACACACTATTAACCCAACGGATGGGTATTATAAGAGGCAATGTCGTTCTGAGTCTAGGACAAAATAAAAATCCTTTCCATTTCACTCAATCTTCTTTTTAAAAAATTTTTTTTCACTCTGTACCCTCTAGAAGAGGAATGAAGATGTAGGCACAAAAACTGCCGCAAAGCAAGCTGAATATCAGGACTCCTTCATGTTTTGTGCAGAGAGGGCTGAGGGAGGACAGGCTCTCTGAGAGACCAAGGGCTCACCAGAAGGACACAGGAACTCTAGGCCAGACCCTGTCTCTGACAGTACCCAGGAGCTTTGATCCCCTACATATCCTAGACCTGGGGCAAAGGCTGATTGTCACCATGGATAAGCAAGCATAAGTAACTACCGAACTCGATACAAAAGGGTATGAGGAACCCTCTAGGGAAGTACAACATTTCAACTCAACCAGGCAATACTTAAAGCCTACAAATCCAGATAAACATCCAGCACTATTTCCAAAACTGCACTTAAGGACCTTGACTATGCTAAGAGCCTATTCGCTCTGTACTCCCAACAGTCAATGAAGAGAGACAGACACCACTATGGACCTCATGTGACATTTGAACTGCTTTTTGAAGTGAGTGCTTTAATGCAGAACCTCTGTTAATGTCCACAGTTAGATGGCAGGAATAGGAGCATGAATTATCTATTTCAATCATGCAGGATGTCTGTGGCAGAACTAGAAGCTCTACAGGTATTTTCTGAGTCCCAGACTCATAACAGAGTAATACTGTGCAATAATTTTTGATATATTATTAATGTAATTTCTTTACACCTGTCAATTTACATGAGAATGTTTTAAATTGTCAGAGTATGGGGGAGCATAGAAACTAGAATGTATGCCATGGCTGAACACTGTTTCAATCACCAAATGCTTCCTTCCTTTACTAATACATATCCTCTAACAAGGCTCTGTTAATTCCCTTCAAGAAAATTCCAATATCTGATGTGCTGTTGCATGCTTGGTAAATCACCTGTGTTTTACCATTATGTAAGTAAAGATGGAACATCTCTCTTTGCATGACTGAATGATTTAATAATTATTAATGAGACTTTATGCCTTTAAACCTTTCTGGCAGATGATTAAGTGCATGCTAAATGTTTCACATAGTTCTTAGAAGCTTGTATTATGATGCTGCATAGCAACTGAAACTTCATCTACACAGATAAGGTACATTCCATTATAGCTATGTGGGAATTGTTGCTGAGATTTTGTGAGGTGGGCAAAATAACAACTTTGGTCAATATATTTGGTGTTATTTGTATATCAAGCAGTTTTGCCACACCAACGAGTTTTGCACTCTCAATGTATCCATATTCCAAACCTATATCCAGATACTCCTTACCATGTACACAGTTCTCACCTGCAGAATCCTGGCAGGCAAGTCCAAAGACATTTGCCTTCTGCTAGATGCAAACAGCTCGTCTTCCTGCATGCCAAGTTAAAAACAGAGCTCTACTGTGAGAACCAGTCATCTGCAGGACATCTACAGGCATGAATGCTCAGAAAAGCAGTGGCAAGACATTGAGTAACGTGCATCAAACTGAACATGGTGAGCTGCAGAAGAAAGGTTGAAGACCTTTACACACAAATGTGACATGGAAGTCTGTTATCACTAACTTAAAAAACCAAAACCTTTTCTTTATAATACTGCCAAATACAATGAGTGAGAATATAGCTGGAAATTTGGAACGATGTATTGTTTTCCCCCTTTGCTTAGCTCTGCAATAAGCTCAGGTAGCAACTGGAATATTTAATAAACATTAGGTACCTTCTACAACTGCTCATCTTACTCAGTATTGCCTGAAAGAATTTATTCATGTTATTATTGTTATTAGTCAGTGAGAGGTTGTTTAAGACAGTTTGAAATGGTTGTAAGGTGCAAAGCAAGAATTTGCCCAAATAGAAGACAAAGTGTTAGTCCAAAGAATGTATATGCCTGCTGTGGTCCTGAATAATATTTGTTCTTGATCTCTTTACACTTGCCATTCCCATGCACCTTACTGCAGTTAAAGGGAAGGAGTGGTAACACTGAGAAGCAGCTTTGGAAGTCCAAAAGCCACAATGACTATGGAGATGCAAGATTGTTATCTTGTTAGAATTACATCTATCACTTAGTTCCAGTAAATAATTGAAGGCAGATCATGTTTTTTCCTAAAGTCTGTTTGAGTTGGACTGGAACAATAAGGACAAAGAGTTAATTTAAGCCACTTTCATGCTCTCCTGTCATGAAGTTTCTGGTGCTTACCCTACAGAAAAACGTATAGAAAGGTAAGAAGGTTTTGTTCATGCTTGCGGCCAACAGCTCAAAAGAATCTGATATCTAACACTGCCATGCAGCAATTATGTCTCCAGTAAGAACAGACAATGGCATATCTTAGTATCCTTTTGTCAGGTTACATGAACAGAGCACTACAGCCAGTTGAAACCACCTTGATCCCCTATGGAGGCTCTGAGTTGTCCAAAAATGGTGACAGATATGTTAAGGAACAAACTAACAGAGAGACCGACTAGGTCATACAGTCTCTGGGTGACCACATTTTTACTGATTAAACATACATGAATGAATTGTGTTTTATTTTTAAGATCGTTTTCCCTGAAATAGCCTGTCTTCAGATGAAGTACAGAGTCTTAGGAAGGCTGGGTAGTCATTGACTTCTCCTATCAATATTACAAGAGAGAACTGTAGTTCAGGTATGTTGAAACAGTCAGACTGCACTAAGGCCAATCTGAAGACTGGGAAGACCATGATTCCTCCTGGATTTATGTGATTGTTCAAGATCTGACACCTGAAAGAAAAGTCTCTGGAAGATACCAGAGGGGTCAAGCATGCAGTGACTTGCTGTGTTGACAATACCAGAAGCGTGCCTTTTCCTTCACTTCATTTTAAATTTTTGCCTATTCTGGGGCACAAGAACAGAAATTAGCACCAGTAGAATTTTACTCTGATCCATTACGAAAGACTGCCATCTCCTGGGTTCTTCAACAACAGTCTTCCATGGAAAAAAGAGTTGGTTTAGTTAAAGCTTACAGCTGATCATAAAGTCACGCTTGCTCTGAACCTTTAAGGGAAAATGTCACTGATAATAAAGGACAGGCAACTGAAAGTTGGAAAGGCTAATGCATTACGACTACACTATATAGCTTAAGCCAACGTGTGCAATAATTATAACTATCACAGCTTGACAAAGTTTATAAAGGCTTGAACCATAAAAGCTCAGAGTCCAATAATACAAGCTATTGAGCGTTCTCTTATGGAGTGCTGACTGCCCGAGCTCCCACTGAGCTTCAATCAAAAAATGTAGTATTACATAACAGAATAATAATTAACCATTCTCCTTCTCAGGAATATTAAAACTCCTTTTAATGGCAATCTGAAAGGGTCTTAAGAGTAAAAACAACTTACACCGTTTTTTAGGACATGAAGAATGATGTAAAGCAGAACAGCAGCGTAAAACTATGGATGTAGGAGCATACTAATAATATTGAGTGAGTGAGGGGTGAGACACTTCAAGGAAATCGTTAGTAAGTGTATTCCTAACTGCACCTGACAGCATATGTGAGAATGAACTCATTTGATATTTTTTGTTATTCACCACAGGTTAAAAGCACATGCAGGTAGAGGTATCACGGATTGTTTGACATGCTGTATGTTCACAATTTAGTTTCCTGCTCTGTCCAGGTTTATGAGAAGCTGGTCACCTAAGATGTATACTTTGTTACAAGATAGTACTTTACTATCACTCATATACTTAAATTTTCATGGTTAAGAGTAATACACTTTTATTTAATATTACAATAGAGCCCAGGCCCTCTTTGTTATAGGTCCCATACAAATGTATTTTTTAAGTTAGTCCTTGCTTTAAGGGTTTGCTATTTAATTACAAACAGGCAGTGAAAGTAAAGAAATATGGCTATCCTCATCTTACAGATGAAGATATTCTCACTGTGTGGATGACATAAATGAAGTTAGAACAATCACCTCAATAATATGAGCATCTACAGTTTAACAAGGCATTGAGTTCTGTCCTCATAAGTTGCAGACAGATGTCTTGACTGTAAAAACTTTTTTATTATTTCATACAGGAAGGAAATGAAGATGTAAAGCATAAATGCCATTCTGACCATAGACATGCTGTCAACATTACTGAAGTCAGGGGCCCAAGTTCAAGGAGTTTAATATTAAAGGTATCAGTTCCCCATCGATAATCAGAAGAATGCTAATGCCATTGTTTAAATAATACTTAGTTTAATTCAAGATTTTCAACAACTTCTTCATTGAAGGAAGAATTTTGCGTTGTTTAGAGTAAAGCTAAAAGGAATTTAAAACTGTTACGTAAAGAAAATATTACTCTTGAGTACAAAAAAGTTTACGTGGTTTAGGAAGAAACATAACAATTTAACTGTGTTATGTTATCTGAAAGTTTTTCATGATAGCTGCCATTGCATCTTTCTATGAGCTTTTGGACTTCTAGGTACATGTATGAAAATGACTGAGAGTGAAGAAAACTCAGAACAATGTTGTACTGTGTTCTCCATCATCTTTTTCACTAACAGTATAAGAAACATAGGGCTGCTATTCAGGGAAGTCAAATCTGACTTCAAATTTCATGAACCTACTTCAAAACAGAGCAATTTAAAAAATCATAAATGGCATGATAGAATTGATTTAAAAATATTCAGCAACGCATAGAAAATTTTGTAGTGGCAATAGTTAAATGAACACACGTGACAGACAATTTACGGGGAAAAAAAAAAGTAGTAACCTCAATTCTTCATTGCCTTTCCTCTATAGTTAATGGCATTTTTGTGCTGGAACTATCTCACAGCTAGGGTGACATCTTGTGTTCATTCCATCCACAAATGCCACAGATTTGTCTCCATCCAGCTGCCATGCACCCAGAGCATCCAAATCTCTAGCCCTCCCTTTCAAATTTTACCTTCAAAATAGTTGCAAGGAATCTTAGCTGACCCTATACAGTATTTCATTTACTGTCTCAGATTCGATAATCTCTTTAATTGTGACATTATATTATTCTAACAGAGCTGTTTTAAATTAAGATATGTAAATGATAAGGCAATATAAAAGACACACCCCTTCTGAAAAGGAGACAGTAATATATTTACTAGGATACTTTAAATTAATGAGGGAACTGTAAAAAGAAAGCCTTTTATGCCTGAGAAAATTATTATTTTAAAGATTATGAACCTGTCAGTCGGTAAATTATAAGCTAGCTGCTACACCTGCAGTTTGATTAATCTGTTAATTAGTCACTTGATTCTACTTGTAGCCTTTGCAGTATTTTGAAAAAACTTTCACTAAGTTTTTTAAAAACAGGAAAATATTAAAAAATGGATCTTCATAAGTAAAGAAAGAATATCATGAATTTAAACGGCATAATAATAAAAGTGACTGTACCTTACTGTTATGTGCAAAACAGGCTGTTTTTCAAAACTTACAAGGGATGGTGGAACAGTTGAAACAAACAGCTACAAACAGCTTCCTAAAATAAAACAGAAAATGTTTGGTTATTATTTCATCCAATTCGGAAAAGTAGTTTCTGAGTACTCCAAAAATATTGTTTAAGTTCCTATTACAAATGTCAGAAACAACTTGTTTTGCATTGATAAAATAAAGTAGAATGTAAACTATTCAGCTGTATGCTACTCATGCTTTTACACTACAGTTATCCTCATGGTACCCTCCTGCCTGCCAGTAGTACATTACAAATTGTGTGCTGCTCTTGTACTATGTATTATTTGTTCTCTCGTTGCCTCTGTGAGGATAAAAATGTGTATCGCACCTTGTTTTCCTAAAGGACTTTTTTATTTGAAGTGTGTAGGTGTTAAATATAAAATGAATACGTTTTTATCTTGGAAATGGTAAAGTAGTGTTAGCAAAAAAAGAGTTACACAATTATAACAGAAAGACCCACTGTGACAACTGTGACACACAAAAGGGAGGTGATCCCTCCTCCCCTCCCTCTACTCAGCACTGGTGAGACACATGCGGAGTATTGTGTCCAACTCTGGGCTCCCCAGTACAAGGACATGGACATACTGGAGTGAGTTCAGCAAATGGCCACAAAGATGATAAAGGGGTTGGAGCACCTGGCATAAAAGGAGAAACTGAGAAAGCTGGGACTCTTCAGCCTGGAGAAAAGAAGGTTCAATGTGTATCAATGCCTGATGGGAAGTAGTAAAGAAAAAAGAGTCTCCAGTGGACTCTCCATCCTTGGAGCCATTCAAAATCTGAGTGGACAAGGTCTTGAGCAACCTACTCTAGCTGACCCTGATTGAGCAGGGCAGTTGGACTATGCAATCTCCAGAGGTGTCTTGCAGCCTCAGCCATTCTGTGATTCTATGATTCCAACTGTCTTCTTAATTTCAGAGAGATTTAAGCAATATTTTAGATAAGCTGGGCCCTGGTGATGACGTATTTTGGAGATGAGGACCAAAATACTGACCTTAGCATAAATTTCTGTGACAAACCAATGCATAAACCCTGTTACTGCAGGGAAGAACTACAGCATTTTATAGTAGGTGGCATTTCCTAAACACTGAAGATTTTCTGCCCATAAACATCACATAGTCTAGCTGTCGTCACATTTATATAGCTCACTTCAGTTTAATTAAGCTAATCTCAGACAATTAGCTGATCACCTTGGTAGTAGCAGAGTTGATGATGTAGACACAGATGGTAATGAATACACACAGCTGGGTGTTATCTGCTAGTGGCCAGCCTCTGAGTCCAGCTGCCAATGTGGTTGCATTCCATTGCTAGAAAAGGACACAAGGAAATTGATTTTTGTGGGTTTCCAGCCATTAAGGATCAAGTGGGGTAGGCAGGCAGCTGATCATCACTCTCTGTTGGATGCGTGTCTTCAGGAAGGGCCCAGACTAGTACAGTAACCTGGACTCCTGCCATCCAGCTCATATGACACACCAGGATTTCATGATCAACCACACTAAACTCTGCAGAGAGGGCTAAAAGAGCGAGATGAGACTTTGGTCCTCTGTGTGTATAAAAGAGGAGATCATTCATTAAAACAGTTAAAATGGTTTCAGTTCCTTACTCTGGCATGATCCAGATTATTCCAACTCTAAAATATTGGCATCCCTTTAATGAACTAATAAGGGCGATGGTGACAGCCTAACACTTTGAGATATTAAAGTTAGATTCTCAGAAAAACCTGAGCAGGTGTAAGTTCCAAAAAACCCACAAGAACTATGCAAAATCTACAAGGTCTTCCATAAAATTCAATTCAACCCATCTCTACTTTCTCATCCCAGCTGCAGTTCTGCACTGGTTTGGATTTGGAACACACGCAGGTACATGTCCATCTGCATTCACAACTGACACACTGAATAGCTTCAGTTGTAAAATATGGGGTAAATGAGAAATTTCCTAAAAAATTCACAAATGTGGTTTGAATCCAGCTGTATTCCACGATGCTATAACTGAGACAATACCCCCATGTGCCACAAGGGAGGCATTATTTGGAAGCAATATTAAAACAAAACCTTAAAAAATTGTGATTATGATAGCCTAGCTTGCTTCTTCCAAACAGAGATATGTTACTCCCCTTGTCTTATCTCAAAGGCATACCTTAAATTCCCACACAGATTCACTGAAATTCAATGATACCCTATGGAGGTACAATTTGCACCAGCAATTTCTAAGGCCTGTTAACATCAACATGTTCTATAATTCAAGTAGTCTATTCTCTATGTGCTATATCTTGATATAGCTCTATCTACGCCATTTATATCAGTTCAGGTGTGGCTAACTTTTCTCTTCCAAAGTCCATATTTCAGAATTATGTGCCTCAACTAAATTGGAAAATTATTTCTGCAGATACCTTTGTATCCATCACTTGCATACAAATACAGATTTTTTTCTTACATAAGTTAGACACATTTGAAAAAAAAAAAAACTATATCTATCTGATACTCAATTTTAAACCCAGTGCCTATCGAGCGCTCATTACTGTCTGACAGATAAATTTGATCTAACAGGAAAAGTTATAATCTGTTCAAAATGAAAAGACATCTCTGAAAGGTTTTCCGGTTTGTGGCTGTACGCAATAAAAGCTCCAGTTTTCTAGTTCAAAACTTTTAGCTTAATGGTGCAGATGTTCATAAATGACATCAGTGGTGGATTTTTTCATGTACAACCCAAGACATCAAAAAAGTATCTTTTCAGAGATTCTGCTTTCTTAAAATAAAACGTGTCTGCCTTAACTCAGCTCTGTTCCACAACTCTAGTATCCAAAAATGACTATACACTTTTATTTCATGATCTTTTCTATATGTGATTTTGATACTTTTTGTAGAAGTTACTACCATCTACCTGAAATGATACAACTGAAATCAATGACTACTTTTGTGTTACATTGTTAACACAAGTTAGTTAATGGTAAATTGGAACAAAGATTTTGAATTTGACTTCAATGATTGGAAATAAACTCTGGGAGACAAAATACTGACATTGTCAGCCCATTAAAAACATTCCTCTTCGGAGATAAATTCAGAGTCTCTAATATGGACTTCTTCAGCTCTAAGGCTTTGCTAACCCCAAACATGATTCCCTACAAACCTTCCTGCAAGATCATACATACAGAATTCGAGACATTTTGACAACAACTCAATAACTATTTGATAAAATCCTATTGTTAGTAATGACTTCTTGATAAGTCAATCAATTAGGAATGAATCTATTGGACAGAAATGAGACATGTGCCAGGGGGAATTCATATGACATCTAAGAAATGCCAAACTTCAGAGAAAAACTGTTAACGTGAGTTAGTGGTTTAAACTGTTGTCTAGACCTGACACAATAAAATTATCATTATTGCTTTCTGAGTCTTCTTTTTTGTGACTTTCCACAACTGCAGCTTGAAGAAAAAAACAAAGACAAAAAGAAAGAAGTTCATAAAACATGTTTTGAAATTTCCAGAGAAGCACGCTGCTTTGCTAACTCTAAGCAACATCTTTTGCAAGATGCTAAGACAAAGCAATGTTGGAGCACATGATACTTTGCCATAAAACGAAATTTTTAATTTCTGAATTCCTATACATAATGCCATGAGACAGATGCAGGATCATCATTCATCTGCAAATGCAACTAAGTTTTCCTTGTGCGCCATGCTTATTATAGTCAACTGACATAGCCAATATATTCTGCTCAGCGGGATCTAACATACCTTCTCAGGACAGTTTATCAATTTGGGCCTCGTGCCACACTAATGCAATTTCAAGAAGACTTGCCAAGTCAGACGGGACCCAACACGGACACTGAAGTGAGTTCTTTATTTAGGGTTTTACCTGACCAGGGTTTCCAGGTCATAATTCTTGGCAGAGCTGGGGGTGTGATGATGTGGGTGAAAGCAAAATAGTGATGATCCTGGCAGTACTGGTTAAGGTAGGAACATGTGGGCCATGCCACACACAAAGGACGTAATTTTCTCCTCCCTCAATATAAGTATTAGTGTCAACTCTGTCCTGTCCAGATTTTTAATTCACTCTATCTGCACAATGACCATATTCCAGAAAGGAGCACTGCCTGGGTTAAATCTGGATCCAAATAGCAAACCTAGTCACATACATATAAATCAGTACAGACTAGAAAGAACAAACCTGTATCAACTTAAAAATATATTCTGCAGACACAATATAAAGTAGCCAGAAAGAAAATATGTCCAGAACCTAAATTACACTGAGTTGCATTAAGGAACTTTTACCTGCTTAAAATTCGTCCTTGAACTGACTTCCCCTGGACTTTTGTACCAAAAGCCTTTCCTGCTGAGGATGGTTCAGTTTATTTTCAAACAGCTGGTGGAGATGGCAATTATACTTTAAACTTAATAAAGCCAGTGGCCAGACCTGTTATCCGGTCTGTGAAAGTCTAGACAAGATGACGTGGTTCATATTCTGAAGTTCTGGCAAAACAAATTTAATTCTCATCCTGGTAATCTGTATGACCTCTGCAAGACAAAAATTACAGATGGTGAAAAATTACTTTTGTTTCATCTCTAACATTAGTAGCTTTAAAAAAAATGTTATATGCAATAAACACTTTGAAATTAATAGAGTGATAGTTCTGCAGTTTATTCTGCGTTACAGCAAGGTACTGCAGGCTGAGCCTTACATAATTTGTAGTCATTCAGATTTCTAAGAACACAGGGGTTACTGGTTTAAGGTAGCAAAGTAATCGGCTGTGAATTCCTGTACTGTTTGTGCCATCTGCTGGCCAAGAAGAACCTGAACGACGCTGCATTTCAGCCTGCAGGAATCACTCTTGAGCCAAAAAGCAGAAGGAAGGACACTAGAAACAAAGGTCACGCTATCCCTGGAATCGAGGAGCAGCTGGGATCTCCAGCTGGCCAGCTGGAAAGCACTGCCTGAAAGAGCTCCAAAAAACTGTGTCCTGGAAATGAGGGGCTCCCAACTTTGTCCCACTTGATAGCACTGCCAGGCTGGTGAAAATGCAGAGGATTTCCATGTTCTTTGGGCCCATCAGGAGGAACAGAGAGCAGACCAGGTGGCTACTGAAGATGCAGGACTTCACCAAAGGTGCAGCTGTGTCCTTTATCCCCAGGGTCAGCACTGGGGATTCTGCAAGCCTGAAAGTTTCACCAGCTTTAGCGTTGGAAGTCGGCACTGAACGTTTTCACCACCCTGTGCTGTGCTGCATCCCCTGGGGATGCCAGAGGAGCTACCAGCCGGTGGGGATCTCCGCTTTTGGCTGCCGTTTGGCAGAACTGTGGGGCACACCACCGTGTCTCCAGCCCCTCCGGCTTGCACACCAGAGGACAGGAGAGTGTCCCCAAAACACCTCTCCTGGCGGCGCTAAGTCTGGCACCATGCAGACGTTTTTCTTCCATTGGAGTTAAACACCGTGAGCGCAGGTAACACCACCGGGCGAAGGGGTACTGTGGGGCAGGGGGTGGCTGTGGAGGAGACGGAGGAGATGAAGGACATCCCTTCCTCAGGGTGACACCGAGCGCTAGCCGCCTTCCCTCGCTAAGCTACTGGGTATGGGCGGGGGCGGGACACGCGGTGCCACCTCCCACCCGTGTCCGACGACACCCCCATCAGAGGC
>VWZL01001575.1:273944-296309 GCA_013396915.1 Stercorarius parasiticus
CGGGGCCGGGGGCGGGGCCGGGGCCGGGCGGGCGGCCGGCCGGCCGGCCGGCCCTGCGGAGCTTCTCCCCCGGCCGAGCTCTTGCGGAGCCGTCACTGACTTTGGGGTTTTTTCTCTTCGCTTTCTCTCTTCTCTCCGAAACGCGTCTCCGCGCCCTGCAGGCGAGGCGGCATCGCAGGGACCGCCGGAGGAGGAGGAGNGGTGGAGGCGGCGGCGGCCGGAGCGGCCGCGGATGCTGCAGATGCTGCAGATGCTGCCGGTCCCCGCGGCGGGGAGGAGAAGAAGAGGAAGAAGAAGAAGAGGAAAGCGGCGGCTAATGTGGAAAATGGTATGTTAGCTTAATAAATACGACTCTTCTCCCCGGGATGAGTTATTCCCGGAGATCCGAAAAAACGCCTGCTCTTGTTTTCCACCCGGTCGGAGAGGATGTGTCGGCTGGACGGTGTGAGAAGTACCGTGTGTCGGTCTGATGCATGTTTTAAAGTGCTGGAGGTCTTCAGTGTTATCCTTTTTCTTATTCCAGCTGTAACACTTGAATTTTAATATGTACTAAACCGGTAGCGATGAAGGCCAGGTCCCAGGTCCTGCACTTGGGTCACAACAACCCCTTACAGCGCTGCAGGCCTGGGGAAGAGTAGCTGGAGAGCTGCCTGGTAGAAAAGGGCCTGGGGGTGTTGGTGGACAGCCAGCTGAATATGAGCCAGCAGTGTGTCCAGGTGGACAAGAAGGCCAACAGTATCCTGGCCTGTATCAGAAATAGTGTGGCCAGCAGGACTAGGGAAGTGATTCTGCCTCTGTACTGGTGAGGCCCCACCTTGAGTGCTGTGTCCAGTTTTGGGCCCCTCACTACAGGAGGGACATTGAGGTGCTGGAGCGGGTCCAGAGAAGGGCAATGGAGCTGGTGAGGGGTCTGGAACACAAGTCTTGTGAGGAGCGGCTGAGGGAGCTGGGGGTGTTCAGCCTGGAGAAAAGGAGGCTGAGGGGAGACCTTCTCGCTCCCTACAGCTCCCTGAAAGGAGGGCATAGCCAGCTGGGGGTCCGTCTCTTCTCCCAAGTAACACGCGATAGGACAAGAGGAAACAGCCTCAAGTTTTGCCAGGAGAGGTTTAGGATGGATATTAGTAAAAGTTTCTTCACTGAAAGCATTGTCAAGCATTGGCACAGGCTGCCCAGGGAAGTGGTGGAATTGCCATCTTTGGAAATATTTAACAGACGGGCAGCCGTGGTGCTGAGGGACATGGTTTAGTGGTGGACTTGGCAGTGCTGGGTTAATGGTTGGACTTGATCTGAAAGGTCCCCTTCCAACCTAGATGATTCTATATTGCTGCATAGGATTCTGCTTTGTAACGTTAAGTTTGGGTGTTTTGCTTGTTTATTGTGCAAATGCATATACTGTCTTTCAAAGTAGAGTTTTGACAGACGGATGGTTTCTGTGCTTGAATGTCCACCCGTTGCATCTTTTTAGCACCACATCCAGCCTTTGGCAGCATCTGTACATTATGAAACTAAAGTATACTGGGAAACTACCCAAAAAAAATTGCACCCTGCAAATATTCTTAGATTTTTCTATGTTTTTGTACATACATATACACACACACATATATATATATTTTTATATATATTTGAAACTTCTATCTTTTGTATGTTTGATTTTTGTGACACTTCTCTTTATTTGCATACCCACAAGGTGTTTTCATGCAGGATTTTCATGTGAGGATTCAGGTATTTAGAACATTTCACATGACCAGAGCACAAACTGTGTTGGAAACTTGATGTCTGCATTACAGATAGGAAAGAATTTTGTAACTTGTTCCACATATCCACAGAAAATTTCATATAGTATACATTAAGCTTCACTGTTTTACTGTGCGAAGTGGATCGTGGGCAAGGAACTTCTGAATTTTTTGCTCTTTGCCTCAAACTTCCACAGAAACCTCGCCTCCCTCCTCCCACCCATGAAAAAAGCATGATACTTGTAAGCGGTTTACAGACTAAAGAAATTCACTCTGTGGAACAACTTTTGATCATGAACATGCCTTTTGTATCTCTGACTGACGTGTCTTCTGTAAAATAATACTCTAAATACAGAAACTAAAAAAGTGAAAACTGAAGAAGATGAATCTGTGGAGGTAGAAGATGAAGATAAGCAGAATTCTGGAGAGAAGGAAAAGGAAGAGGAGGAGGACGAAGTGCCCAGTTTACCACTAGGTGTAACAGGTATTTTGCGTCCTCTTCTTCATACGTGTGCAAAAAGCCAAGGTCTAACACTTTCTTCCAGAGCAAGTTGCATTTTTCAAATTAGCTTTATAAGTCAAGTGTTTGAATATAGATGACATGACACTGGCAACTGTACAGCTGTTACTCCGTTCCTGTTCTTTGAAATTTGCATTATATACACACTCCTATTAGTCTTAAAATTATTAGTGAAAATCTGTTTTAATATGTATATACACATATACATTTAATTGTAAAAGAAAAAGTCAACAAAGGGCAAGATGGAGGTGTACAACTAGTAAATTTGGCATGAGAAGCAGTGCATTCATGTTCATTTTTAACAGCTCTGTGTAGTATTCTTAGGAAAACATTAATACAGAGTATTTTGTCAGCATCTTCAGATTTTATGGCAGAAAGGAATAAGAAAAAAAATCTTTGATTCTTTTTCATCTAGGTCAATTCTAACTGGGTAATCTCAGAGGATAGATGGAACTGAAGAAATAAGTTTGAAATTTTTTTTTATTCCCCCTCCCCTCACTTCAGGTGCTTTTGAAGACAATTCTTTTACTTCCCTGGAAGGTCTTGTCAGTGAGAATACACTGAAAGGCATAAATGACATGGGTTTTACGCACATGACCGAAATTCAGCATAAAAGTATTAAGCCGCTTCTGGAAGGCAGGTAAGAAATACATATTTTAATCACTATATTGACCCCAAATGTTGTGTAAATTTTGTTAGCAAGCTAAATTCATGAAATGGCACTTTCTGTAGCTAAACTTTTTTTTTTAAGTATGTTCTCATACATTTTAAATGTTTTGTTTATAGACATTAATACAAGTTAACACAGTATATCTGTGTTTTGCGTGAATAAATATTTGGGGTAAGCTCATGGAAACTGCTTTGCATTTGGCTTTGAAAGCAGGGGAGTCTGTTTTCACCTGTCTCGTGTCAGTGTGTCCTCAAAGAATCTCTAGAGACACGGGGACCAATTGCTGTGAACCACACCTGCCACCCAGCTCTTAATACCAGCTCTGCTGGTTTTTTGGATGCTATGTTATGTTTTTACAGTGTCAATATTGTTCAAAATATGATTGTTCTCTTCTCTGTAGGATTAACTAAATACTTCTCTTCCTAACTTTCTTGCATACAGGGATATTTTAGCAGCTGCAAAAACGGGCAGTGGTAAAACACTTGCGTTTCTTATTCCTGCAGTAGAGCTCATCTACAAGTTAAAATTCATGCCCAGGAATGGTAAGGCTCTTCATTTCACAGTTGAATTTTATAGTGCCGCAGCCATTTAGGGACGTGGCTGGGAGGGAGATTGGATGAGTTGTTGTAACTTATTCTTGTCTGATTGATGCATTTTTTAGGAACGGGTGTTATTATTCTTTCTCCTACTCGAGAGCTTGCTATGCAAACCTATGGAGTTCTTAAAGAAGTTATGAATCATCACGTTCACACCTATGGTCTGATAATGGGGGGCAGTAACAGATCAGCAGAAGCACAGAAACTTGGAAATGGAATCAACATCATTGTAGCAACACCAGGAAGACTGCTGGATCATATGCAGGTAGATAAAATATTGATGTCTAATCTGTGTTATTAAAACGTAATAAAACTCCTGTCCCTGTCTGACTCCAAATTTGTTAATCTTCTAGAACACTCCAGGTTTCATGTACAAGAACTTGCAGTGTTTGGTAATTGATGAGGCGGATCGTATCTTGGAGGTTGGATTTGAAGAAGAAATGAAACAGATCATAAAACTTCTACCAAGTAAGAAAAAAAAAAAAAAATCAGTCTTTTCTGGAAGTCACTTGACTAACATTATGTCTTCTTTATGACTCAATTATTGTAAGAGAAGTCATTAATTTTTATAGTTCTGTAAATGCACTTGCAAGTGGTTGTCTTACTCTGTCCTTTTTTCCTGATAGCTAGTATGTACTATGTTATTTAACATCATTTAGCTGAAGGACAGAGTTTTCACATGCACTTTAGGGATATAATTCTGTTCATATATGATCCTTTTAGTTTAACATCTACGTTCTCTCATTCATCTTCCTCTGTTTATTTCCTGCCATTATTTCCTAATAAGACTTAAACATAAGGAAAAAGGTCTTCTGACTTGCGCTTCAAATTTTCTTCATACATCCAAGAACAGTACCTTAAGGAAGTTTAAGTATTTACCTTAAAATTTTCTTCTCCTAATTTTTCACTTAGTTATTCCTTTCGGTTGATGTATTAAACAGATTCTCAGAGTCTTAAAGTTTTACTTTACTTTTTAACTTTCCAAATGCAGAAAAAAAACCCAAAAGAAAACATGGAATTAGTGTATAAAAAAATCAGTGATAAATATTTTGAAGTTCCACATCTTAAATATTAAAATTCAGATTTGCATGTTTAAAATGCAGGTATATAAATCTAAAAAATAACATCCTGTGAAGAATGTAAATGAACAGTGCTAAAAAGAAAGGGAAGGAAGAGTGGGAAAATGACATTTTCTTCATGAAGTGGAAAATGACAGATAAAAGAAATTTTTACTTTGCATGAGTTTAAATTGGTTTTGTCCCATTATGAAGGAAATTCTATTTTAAAACGGACACTTCAAAATAGGAAAAAAGATTCAAAAATGGTGGGAGAGGTTGTTCGACAAGAACAATCGCTACTGTTTTTGCAGTTGTTAAATGGAACAGGCGAAGTCTGCATTTTCCACGTACTCATGTAACAAGAAAATGTTAGAGGATCAGGAGGATATATATTTGAGCTGGGCGATGACAGGCAGGCAGGAGATGTCCTACACCTTCTCTAAGATCACCAAAGTCCCCGAGGCTCAGTACAGACGTACTGCCACGTGACTAAATAGCATGCACAAATGTGTAGGTTCTAGGCTGATTTTGCAAGACAAACAGTAACAATGCCCTTTAGTTTTGGTAAGTTTTTTTCTTGCAGTCTCTAGCATGATTTTTTTCTTTTTTTTTTTTTTAATCAAAAACAGTCTAGTATTCATGGGAATGAAATCAACTTATAGTTAGAATTAGAAAATTAGAAGGTAATCTCTATTTAAATCATTTTGTGTCTAAATTGGAGAGCAAATGTTTACTAACATTTTCCCAGAGAGAAAGAATAATTGTGTTTTGATAGCTGTTAGGATTTTGGGGGTGGGGGCAGCCTAAGTAAACGTCCTGTACAACTCATAATACAACTGCACCTGTCTTTGTCATTAGGAGTATGTTTGAATTAGAATTTAATTGAAAAAAGATGACGACTTGCTCAGGGAAGTTTGCAGCTAGAGATTTTATAGAATTGCTATTTGAATTCTTGATTAAAAAATCAGGTTGTCTTCCAAAATAAATATTTTTTCAGAGCGCAGACAGACGATGCTTTTTTCTGCTACGCAAACCAGAAAGGTTGAAGATCTGGCAAAGATCTCTCTGAAGAAAGAGCCGCTATATGTTGGGGTTGATGATAATAAGGAGACAGCAACAGTAGATGGCCTTGAACAGGTAAAACATAAATGTTATTAAAAGAGGTATGATCTGTGAACGTACCAAGTCCTATGTGTTTTTAACAGGGTTGCACAATGTCTTAAAGGGTGTTTACCCTCTTATCGGCAAAAGCTATTTAATGGTTGCTGCTTCAGACAATAACTAAATGGAGCTGCACAGTAGTTTCTGGGTTTGTGCAGTTGATATGATGAGTGTTGTTATAAAATTACCAGTAGCTATGTATTGCCTTAAAAGAGTAAACTGGTAGCAAGAATTCAGTAAAATAAAATTCTTGAAATCATAAAAAATGTTAAGAACCCTATGCAGTTATTCTCATGCCTAATGTCAGTAATTCAAATTTCTTGATGTGAATTTTTGTTGTATAAACTAATTACTTCTCACCAAACTTATATTAGTTTGGATAATTAAAAATTACTTCTTTATATTTCAAGTTAGTACAGTAAGTTTCTTGCCAAGCTCATCATCTTTAGGAGTTCATATACCAGGGTGAGGGAGAGACAATAAATCGAATGGTTTGGTCCAATATAGCTGGAAAAATTAGCATGTTTGTTTCACAATATAACACTTCCCTGATTTAATTGTATTGCTGAAGTAAAAGTTTGTTCCATACTACTTTATTTAACAATATTTTAAAATTTTCCAGGGGTATGTAGTGTGTCCATCTGAAAAAAGATTCCTTTTGCTCTTCACATTCCTCAAGAAGAACCGGAAGAAGAAACTAATGGTATTTTTTTCTTCATGTATGTCAGTGAAGTACCATTATGAATTACTCAACTATATTGATCTGCCTGTTTTAGCCATTCATGTAAGTATTTTATTAATTGATTAATTAATCTGATAGTACCTGTAAGTTGTTACTGACCTTAATTTGCCTTGTTTATTTCAGTCCAGTTTCAAATAAACAGATACCCTGCTCACAAAACTGATGATGATCTTGGTTAGCCTGTAGAGGAAGGAGATAAAGCAAAGACTGTGTAATAACAACACTTCAACATTGTTAATATTGCTCTTTTCCAAACCAGGGCTGAACACTGATAATAATTTATTTTCTGTGTGTAGAAAGCTTTCTGTTTTCTTCCTAGGGGTTGCCCTCCATAAGCACTAAAACTCAATTTGTGGGGCAAAGCTATTGTCAGAGGAATCCAAACACCCTGATCCCTGGAGTGTTGGGTGCTTTTTCTAAGGTCAGGGTGATGTTTGGTTTCACTATGCCAATTCTCACCATCTGGATGAGTATTTTCAATCTTTATCAAAACCATAGAATACATAGTTTACGTGACAGAATTGACTGAAAGTTTATGAAATAGTTATAACTGACCACAAATGTCCTTTTAAAATTTTCTTTACTATTATTGGGGGTTTTTTTGCTATACTTTGATAGAACTGTTACAAGTATTATCTTATTTTTTTTTTAAACCTGTAATCTTAACATATCGCTAGACTTGCAAATGTCCTTTTTCTGAACTTCAGGCATTTATGCCTATTCCCCTTGAAAGGAATGCTTATGCAACCAAATTTTTAATGCTTTGGAGGATACAGTGGTATCTCTGAGAGATGCCATTTCACGTAGCCCTGTGCTGTTGCCTGTGGTGGCATTGTTTCTTCACTGTGAAATGGTTCTGCTTGGTCTGTACAAGTCCATGACACGGAAAGATGCTTCATATAATTTTATTTTTTTGGCAGAAATATGTAAAATAGGAACTTTCAATTTGAGCTTACAAGTTGGCAGACTGTTTTTAATTTTCCTTTTCAGTTGCTATTTCATCATTTGTGTGTTTCTTTCCTTTCAGGGCAAGCAGAAACAAACCAAACGTACTACAACATTTTTCCAGTTCTGTAATGCAGAATCTGGGATACTGTTGTGCACTGATGTGGCTGCCAGAGGACTGGATATTCCTGAAGTTGACTGGATTGTCCAGTATGACCCTCCTGATGATCCAAAAGTAAGTTAAGGAAATAGAGAAACTTCACAGCAACAAATCAAATCCTAGCTACAAACATAGTTGCAGAGAAAAGCTGAAGCTGCTGCTGCTTGACAGAGGTCATAATTCAGCCATGTTCATATCCAGCAGCTGATTTCTTCCAGCTCCTAGGAAATGCTGCACCTAGCTGAGACCTTCGTTACCTTTTTAAGAGTTGCTTTTTAAAACATAATTCTGTGTGCTGTTAAATTATTTAAAATCTAATCGGCTGAATAACAAAACACTTCTCAGGAGGAGTATGAGTTTATATATGCATCCCTGAGTCTCCTAAACAGATTTTTCCAGTGGAAACTTGATTTTTATTTAAAAATCAGTATTCTTATTTGAATAAACGTCCAGCGTAAGCAAGCGAAACTCAAAAAACTCAGAAGTTTTGACAAATATATAGGGCAAATATACCAAAAGCAAAGTTAATTTTTAGTTACAGCAGACAAAGATTTTTTACTTCAGTAAAAGGTAAAATACTTTTAGTCAGGGGTTTCTCTCTCAGCCTAATTATGCTTTGTATCTTCCACACTTGGTTTCCCTCATCCATGTGTTAGTGCTAAGAAAAAGTCTTACAAAATAATGGATGATGTTAACTATTAATGTTAACTTCGGAGTTGTTTTTGTGAAGCTGATTATTATACGTGTTTGAAAGACTGATCGGACTTGGTGTTTCTTATTCTTCCAAAAGGAATATATTCATCGTGTTGGTAGAACTGCCAGAGGCATAAATGGTAGAGGACACGCTCTGCTCATTTTACGACCAGAAGAACTGGGCTTTCTTCGTTACCTGAAACAAGCCAGGGTAAACTTATGTCTAGATGCTTTTAATTATTTTTTTTTTTTTTACTGTGCAACAGCTTATAAAGGCAAAACCTGTAATGATTAATCAACATTTTAATTTTTTAAGCAAAAAACATTCTGTTGCTTAGAAAATATTTAACTGAACATCTGACTTAAATCTAAAGTCATCAGCACAAAAGTAAATGTTCAGTGTACTTACAGTTGCTTTGCAACTGTGCAACTTGTGTTATTAAAAGCTAAATAAATTTCCTATGTCCTGTCCGTGGGAGGATACTGGGAGCTTGGCCATCCAGAGGAAATTAAAACCCGGATGTTGCTCATGCTTTTTTTTATTTTTTTCTATTCAAAGACTCAAACGAATTTTGTTCAATTCCAAAAGAAGGGTAGCCTTCTTCTAAATATAATCATTTTAATATGATAGAACCGCACATAGTTTTGCGGTTGCTCTCCTTATGGGCTTGTTTGCAGAGTTTTGCCACTTGCAACTGAAGTGGTATAGCTTCTAAAGCAAAACCTAAAGGGGTAAAAGTGCCGTATTGTGAGCATCTTTATTACTCTAGCTTAAAGGAGGTGATAATACTGACATATTGATGTAAAAGCACTTTGTGCCTATGATAAGGGTAGTAATAGTATAATGGTCTGATCATTGCTATGAATAAAAGATGATGCCACAAACCTAAAAATAAAAATATGTACAGGTGTGCTTTTCATTCACAAAAACATCCTTGAACTTGAGAGTTGCAATTGCATATTAACAGATACAGCTGTGGTATTGAAAATAAAAATCTTCTGTTACCTTGCAGGTCTTTTTCTATTTGTCTTCGGTTTTAAATGTATCCAGTGTTCACACAGTATATATAATTTTGGTATTTTGTTGTTGTGGTTTTGTTTTTTTTTTTAAGGTACCCCTAAGTGAATTCGAATTTTCTTGGTCAAAAATTTCAGACATCCAGTCTCAGGTATGAAGTAACTTCATACTACAGCTACTCTGAATATCTGTGTAATAATTTATATGGAGAATGTTATAGTCTATAATGACTGAAGTTTAAAAATACGTATGCTTGTCTGGAAAAGTTCCTGTAGATGACTACTGTGCAGTAAATACTCTGCCATGTTGTCCCTCTATGATATTAAAGCAGTAAGATGTTTTGACATTAAAGATGAATTTTAATATTCACTACTAAAGCATCATCATTATATGAATTTGCTTGTAAGAATTATTGTTTAGTATTACACGGCAAAACCACAGCGATGTAAACCTGCTTTCAACTTTTGAACAGAATGTTCTTGTCTAGCATAGCAAACAGGGTTTCAGTAGCTTTTATTGAATAGTTCTGTATGTTCCGTTTAATTGGGAGTAACATATGTCATGTAAGATGATTTATTCAGCCTTCAGTGTGCAGAAGGAGATCCAGTACCTACACTTAGAAATGCTAGTATATATGCCAGGTGTATTTAAATGATATCAATAAAGCCCATTATCAGCTAAACCTGTTTCGTGCTCCAATGCTGCAAAAATAGCCATGGAGCACAAAGTTGAATAGCATGGATAGTTCTGTAGATGTGAATTTCTATTGTCCCTTAATTCTGTGAATTATTCTTTAGATAAGAGCTCTGTAAGGCTTCTTTGCAGTAACTTAAATTTATAGCAAGTACAAGAAACAGTGAATACAGTCCTTAAAGAAGGAGGTTCCTAGTTAAGAATAATTAGGAAATAATGATGTCTAGTGTAACTTATTTTTAGTATGCTGAATTAATGTATGTTAAACATCAAATGAGACACTTTGACCTAAAGGCTACTGGTCCGCAACAAATAAAATGTCTCAGTCTACACTAGTGCATCTGCATTTTTGTCTTAGAATTAATAATGCTTATTTTACAATGCATTTGCATCATAATAGAGAAGACTATATAGAGAATTACATGGAATGGTACAGTTTAGATGTCTGACTTAAAAGTATACTGTCATTGTCCATTAATTCTGAATATGCATAGTTTCGTGGTGTGACTGCAGTTGTATACTCCTCCTTTGATGAACTTGTTTGGGACAAGCCAATTTATTATTTCTGTAAATTTTCATACTGCTGAGGTTTTATACTGTAATTCAGCTTCAGGCTATTTTGTCCCTCTATTTGTTTATAAAAGTACTCTGATACATGTATGTGCACTCTACTGTCAAAGGGCAATTTTGCTGAAGTGACTAGTGAATATCACTGCAACTCACACGGTAAATAATTTTCTTGAATGTAATATATATGCTTGTTTTAGCTATAATTGAATATGTCTTTTGGTTGGTTGTTTGGTTTTTTTTCCCCCTTCACCAGCTAGAGAAACTGATTGAGAAGAACTACTTCCTTCACAAGTCAGCCCAGGAAGCATACAAAGCT
Source organism: Stercorarius parasiticus (assembly GCA_013396915.1). Taxonomy (NCBI): domain Eukaryota; kingdom Metazoa; phylum Chordata; class Aves; order Charadriiformes; family Stercorariidae; genus Stercorarius; species Stercorarius parasiticus. Next base: position 284,820 of record VWZL01001575.1, read on the forward strand.
TACATTAGAGCTTATGACTCCCATTCTCTGAAGCAGATCTATGATGTCAATAACTTGGATCTTCCCAAAGTCAGCCTTTCATTTGGTTTTAAAATTCCTCCATTTGTCGACCTCAGTATCCTTTTATTGCTGTGTTTCAAAGCTGAATTTATGCTTTATAAATGTTAAATGCAACTTACTAAAGGTCCTATGCTACTTCGAATTCTGAATTTTTTTAATATTTTTTTTTTTTTGCTATTAATCACATAAATGCATCATGCTCCAACAATAGTTTTATCAAAGAAGATGTTAAATAGCAAATATTACAATGGAAACAGTTGCCTACAAACATCCATGTTCTGGTGCACGTACATGTTGTATGTGCTTCAGTTGCTGCAGGGTAGCAGATACTGAAATGCATATATGCCTACATGTCTAGAGCACTGTTCTCCTCCATGCAAAACTATTTTCATTGAAAGGTAGGTACCAAAGTTTCATAATCATAGAATATTGAAATAGAGGTACAAGAGGGACAACAGAAGACTGTATCTAGATTACCATCAAACCTGCCAGTGGATGGAATTTGAAGAAATAGTACTTTGGCCAACTTAGTTGGACAACTGGAGAAATAAAAGCATTATATAGAACCACAGGCACCAAGTTCTAGTTTTGTCTGTAGTTATGCAACTTAACTTTTTGTATAATGCTGCTGTTTTTTCTCACATTATTAACTCTTACAATACCTAAAAAGCAACACTTCATATTATTCCTTTTTAAGTTCTTTAACAATAAAATTCCAGATGTTAACAGCAACCATGGCAGAAGACTACAGAAGAGAGGTGGAGGTGGTGGATTTGGTTACCAGAAATCAAAGAACGTCCACAAAGCTAAAATCTTCAAGCACATTAGCAAGAAATCAGACAGTCGGCAGTTTTCTCGTTAATCATACATTCATTAAAATGGCTCCTCGCATTGGAACAGACTACCTTGATCAAAACCATCTGACAGTTACTTCCAATTTAAACTGCTCTGTTCACATTTTTAGGGGTCTTTATGGTTTTGTTTCTGAGAACATCTTTTATCTTTCAGTTCAGGAAGACTCTGGAAGGAAGACTAAAGATAGAAATGGAGAATATGACCTGCTAATTTTGCCATACTTGTTGTAAGGAAGAAAATAGTTGAATATAATTGTCTTAAGTCAATACTACACAGCTTTTTATGAAAGAAAGAAAAAATACTTTTAGGTTTACATTTATCCTTTTTTCTATGCACACCTCTGAAAATTGTTGGAGTAGACAACACAAGGACAGGTTACAGTGTGAGATAAAAAAAAAAAATTTGCTCACATGAATCATTGCAAGGGTTTCTAGTGCTACAGAACTCTGCTTTGTCCATCAGATATTCTGAAGAATATAGAAAGATTCCTTTAGAACAGAACATACCTATGAATAATGAAGGCTGTATGAGCTTGTGATTAATTTCAGTTATGGTGTCTGTATAACAAGTACAGTGTCATAGATTTAAAAAAAAAAGTCTCTTATACAACTCTGGGACATGCTTAATAGTGTTTCTTTTAATGTGATAAAATGGTAACATTCTAGTGAAATGTTTGGTTCTCTTTCGTATTCTCTTTAAATCTGAATGTATCCATCTGGTAACGTCTAGTGTACTCTCTTATGAATATGTAAAGAAAATGGATAAAAAAAGATTACATAAATTGAAGCACTCAGACCAGATAATTTTTAAAAATGCTCCATAACCTTGATGCAGTGAGAATTTTTGCAGTTTTATGTTCTAAATTATAAAAGGGAAATGGCTTTTTAGTCTTAGTTTATCAGATCAGTGATGGTCAAAGTCAAAGATACTACTACAGGATTGGCAGTGGGGGAAGAGAGACTTGGTAAGTGAAAAAGTGAGATAGGGTATAAATATACTAGAAGGATTTTTTATAGGAGAAATGTAGAAGACTGAAATATAAGAAGATGGAATGCACATTGCAAACAGAACAAACATGGAGACTAAGTAAAAAGAGAATACACAAGTTGGGCAAAAGTAAATACATTACATATATTATTTTCACATCTCTACTACTGTAGAGTAGATAACTATTATGAGACTACTATGGGGGTGGGCAATAGTATTTCAAAAATGTTCATCCATCAATGCCGGGAAAGACTAAAATGTCACAGAATCCAGACATCTGGGCCCCGTGTATAGTAAAACAGCTTTTAATTTGCATCTAAATGTAACCCAGGACCAATTATGAATAAAAAAGTATATGTAGTTATTCCAATATAAAGTGGACTGTTATTCCGTAAGTCTTCTGAAGTAGCATGTCAGATTTAAAACTATGAAGTATCATAAAAGAACATCAGTGAACTTTCATTTCACCCTTGCAGAAACAAGATCATTTTTTTTTGGAAAATAGTACGACCATTCTGTTGCTAGAGCTTCCACCATTCAAAACTGAGAGTGTTGCCGCCTTTTCCCTTTTTTGTGAAACAGCTGACTTTAAGCCCTAATGGACTTTTCAAGACTCTTAATTAACATTGGTCAGATATTAAGGATTTCTGATATGTCAAAATACTGAAGTAAGTTTATTTTGTTACTAGGATTTGAATGTCTCATGCTTCCAGAAAGCAAAATCTGCTCTGAAGGGTAAGCAATACTAAGTATGTGATGTCTGGCTCATAGAGTTCTAATCTTTGATTCTGGGTTTGCTTATATATTTATAAATAATAGATGTCAAAATAGTTCTCATTTCTGTTTATTAATGGTATATTTTTAGAATAATCTCTGAGATCTACGGCATCATACAGTTTAAGGGTTCTGTCTACGCCTGCAAGCTGTGCAGTTACAGTATAGAAATTAACTTATTGTGAAATTGACCAAGGGGACTCATTAGATGAACTACAAAATTAATTACTTGGAAAGAGATGTAAGCAAAGCTGAAGTAAACCACTGTAAAGATCAAGAATGTGGTTACGTGGGCACAAGCAGTGTGAACAAAATAGTGTGGAGTACTCGTTTGGAATAGGGAAAAAGCTGAGATGATGGGCACAGTCAGTGACCACCTGTCTGCCCACGTGCTGCGCAGCCAGAACTGGTTGGGCTTCAAAGTGCATCAGAATTCCTGCCACTTCTCTATGTAGAAAAAAATCTGCTGCTCAGAGAACTTTTTTTCTGTCACTCCTCATCGTCCTGGGAACAGAAGGCTGACTGGACTGCTTTCCCAGCAGCTCGACAACCTCCAGCTCCACCTAATTTTTTCTTTGTAAGAGTTGAGGCACTGTCAATTTCTAAAGTCTGATATTGAGGACAACTGAAAAATAAGGGTTTGGCACAAGTCTGCATAACTTCTCTCTAATGGTTTTTGTTTGCATTTTCTTATACATTGTAATACAAATAAATCTTTGAAATCTAGGAGATGAAAAGGCTGGACAGTGTTTCTCTGGAGTAGCACTATCTTACCCTAACAAAAAAAGAAAAATAAAAAAATAAAAAGTTAACACTGTTACTTAGATATTATAGATGTATAATGTCTGCACAGTCTGAAGTAACTACATAGTCTGCTATTTCACACTCTAATTTCATTATAAAGTAAGAGAGAAATTCCTGGGTGAGACTAAGTGGGTACTGAAAGAGAAGGGCTTCAGCTTCCTGGCTTGTGCAGATGCAGTTAGCTTTCTCTTTGTTTATGGAATCATAAATGAAAAATAGTTTCTGATGAAATATCTATGTGTCTCAGGCAGCATCTATTCTACTATGGTATTGCAAGAAGTTTAAAAGATTGTCAAACTGATTCAAAATCTAACGTTTCCTTTGCAACTTACCCTGTTATCAATCTTGTGAGCAGTTAATAGACCTCAGCCATCAGACTCTCAAGGCTTGTCTCGTAACAGTGACTGATAGGTTGGGGACTAATATTGTGTGCCTTGAGAAATTGCCTTTTTTTCTCTGAGAACCTTGACAAAGAAATTGGACTCTTCAAACCACTTAAGGGGGTGATCAAAACTGTCCTGCTTGAACTGGAAGGTTTTTTTTGACAGTTCTTGGAACAGGCCCATAAAGGAGAATTCCATTGCTGAGCTACTGCTCATAATCATGAAAAATCTTGTCATGATACGAGACTCCTACACTGTAACGCTGCCGAGTTATAGACGAACACGAGATTAGGCAGAAAGTATTGCCATCAAATTTTTCAGGGTGAATGTCACAGGTTTGGCACGTTTATTGACACTGTAGAGCAAGAATACTTGAGAGCCAGATAAGATATTATCTACTTAGGTTTGCTGTAAATAAATGTGTTTATATTTTAACAGTAATTAGCCTTGTTGTTTCCTGTATGAGTTGATAACTCAGTTTAAGTAAGCTGCCAAAGCTTTACATACTCTTAATGATTCGCTTTCAAGCCAGTAATCTAAGGCTCAGGGGAAGCAAGCTCTCACAGGAAAGGTGAAAAGGACTATGTGATTTTAAAACCAAACCAAAACAAAGCCCCCAAACTTTTGAGTAGAGGTCTCCAATTTCTTCCCACTGTGAAGGAAGGCAGGGTATTGACAGGCTACAGCACAGGTCTGTAAACTGGTATTTTTAGTTCTACCACTGTCCTGTTTAGGAGATATAGTTGTCCAGTTACTTCAACCCCCCAAAACTTAAAAGGGATTTTACAGAAATCTAAAAACCTAACAACCAGAAATGAACCAGTTATTAGCCCTTAAGAGGTGGGTTGGTTTGTTTTGTGTTTTTTTTTCAAACTAAAATAACGATGCTGAAAGCAGCCTAGAATCATCTGGCTAGGCATGTAGAATAAAATCTCTCTGTTCTTGACTTGCTCCACTAGCTTGATTTCCTCAGGATTTTAGCTGCTTGGCTTGACAGGACAATTCATGCAACTGTTTCCAATGCTTTTGTTTGCTCTAGATTTATAGAAGATGTTGAGCCGTGACGATAAGAATCCAGCCTCCTGAACTGGAATCCTCTTTGCTTCTAAAAAATTTGCTGGCTTGCATCAAAGTCATAAATACTATGATGTTGCTTGTGTCAAATCTCTTTATTGCACAGCCATGTGGGGAAGAGATTACCTTTTCTTTCTCCTCTTAGCCACCACAATAAACTTTTGATACGGAGTTGTGAGGAGAGGTAGAGGAAGGATGCCATTAAGAGAATGGAAGACAAATGGAAAATCGGGGTGCTGTCTAGACACACACTCACTTTGTTATATCGGTGTCATCCAGTTTAAGAACTGCATTCACCTTTCAAAAAAATATCTGAGCATACTCTACACTAGCAGTCCATCTTCCCAAACACTTTTGTAAGCTACAACACTGAAAAACATATAAACCATCTACTATTTTTTCCCAGTTGGTCAGAATAAAAAGAAGAAAATTATAGGCTCTGCAAAATCTTGTGTAACAGTTCATCCAAACGCTCCTCTCTATTTTGGCTGTCATCTGAAGATATTTAGCCACTCAGGACCTTCTGAATTCCTCAATGAGTGGCTGCAATCCCCTATGAATGTTGAGAATCACAGGAATGTTAAATGTGTTACTCTGCATAACCACAACTAGATGTTGACTCACAGGGGTTGACAGACCTGTGAATTTGTAGGAGCTATTGTATCTTCCTTACAAGCTCTGGGTAAGTGTTCTTGATATATTGTCACTTCTTCTAATTAATAAAACCCTTTCTGTATGCCAAGAGAAAAGACTTGAGTAGCAGTTAAGTTCTGCCCAGCACCTTTCTCTAATTGTTATTAGAAAACCTGAGAATTTATAAAGGTATGTTGTAACACTAATACCTACAAAATGTAATCTGAGAACATAAATGTAACCATAAAATGCTGTTGCTTAAAAAAAAATAAATCATAAAGCAACTTCTTTTTTCGATAGAAATTGTATTCTCTGACATCTTTACATTCCTCTCTTAATTGTGGCAGAAGGAAAGTTAGCTAAATGGCATGTAGTACTAAAAGAAGCAATTCTTTAATACTAGAAAAAGAATCCTTAACTTCTACTAAGCCCTAGCTACAGATGACCTGTAACAAAACTATATAAAGTGCTAAGTGATTTTTTAAACATTGTATTTTCCACTTCATTGCAAAATTTTATGATTCTTTTTTCTGGTGCTTTGTAAGTATGTGCTGCTGTAACTTTGTGGAAACTCTCCATAATTTTTTGTCCCACTTTCTACATAAATTCAACATAGGATTATTTGTAAATAAGGATCGTTAATATTTCAGGTGTAAATTAATCAATAAGGTACGCAGGTTTTAATTATTGAACTCATTCAAAGAATTCTTAATCTTTGAGTACGGGTATGAAACTTGTCTATTCAAAAGTATTGCACAGAGAAATAAACCACACACACATATATTCCAGACTTGTACTTACGATAAATTCATATCAAGGCCTTGCTTTGCTGTATGTGGAATTAATTAGTAGTAACATGTGACCCATGTGAGGAATGTTTTGTGACCAGTTTGTCCAGGGAAAGAAGGCCATTTCTACCAAACTTAAGACAAATGTGAAGGAGCTGCTTTGCAGGTCTGAAGCAAGCTGGAATGAGAATCAAAGGCATTTGGGCACGAAAACTTTTTTAGACACCAATTAAAATAGAAATCAACGGATGTGGGCTCCTAAATAACTTTGAATCTGACACTTAAAAATATTAAAATCCACAAGTAGAAAGACCGTGTCTTGTATGTAGTCAAAATAATAGTGTAAAAAAAAAGAAAAAGAAAAAAATCTAGCTCTTCCTTAAGATTATTGGTGGCAGCAGGAGCCAATAGTCAAGGTCAAGCAAATTAGATTGACTCAATTATAAATTACCAGTTGAGGGGGCTTTTTATGTAGCTGCTCTAACAGGAGGAAAGCCTAATGTTAGCAAATCTGCTGATATATAAGCCCTTTTGTACTCATGTGTTGGCCTTAGCTGTGCAAGGGCTCATTATCTGTTAATATAACACGTACACACCCCTGTGGCAAACCTAATTCATGCAGGTATCTTTGCTGACTACGCCTTGTATTTGAAAAACTCCCGCTTAGTGGCTCACATCCTCATAGGCTGCATAAAACTGATATTTGAATAGAAATTATTCTGTCCAAAGATTTGCTCATTACTATTAATAAAATCAATACTAGCTAGCATTTATGTGACATCTAGATTCTCCATCACATTTTCATTCATAAAAATATGGAACCAGCTGTCAAAGGGCTTTTGAGGGTTTGGTTTTTTGCCTTGAGCTGAAAGTTTTTCTGATATTTATCAAATTAATTGCAGGATTTATATAACTGAGTTTTCTGAAAAATGCTTTATAAAGGAGGCTGGGTGTCTATTAAAGAACTAGCAGAGAACAGAGAATGGAATAAAATTGCATCTACTAGAAGCTCTCAAAGGACTTTTGTATCTAAAAGAAAAAATGGAAAATGAGTCAAAACAGTCAAGTTCAGTGTAGTCCCTTTATAACAGTTTAAAAATAATCTGCTTCTATCTCTAACAGATAAAAGCAAACCTCTGAAAAATGTAAGCTATATTTAAATTTTACATATTTGCTATAAAAATACAGCATCATTTCACATAATGAGTTGAAATTCTTGTTATCTGAATGAATCACCATCCTGCGAAGCTGTTCCTAAGCAGCATGCCGTCCTTGAAAGTGCTTGAAAACCAAGTGCTGTAATGAAGCTGGCCTGGGAAGATGTGGTCTGGTGAAGACAGCTGCTTCTTTTGCACAACTGCACAAAAGAGAGCTTGGACAGGAATTATAAGGATGCAGGGAGGATTAAGCAAAGTTAAGAACTTTCAGACTGACAGAAAAATATAACATTATGACAAGGCTGGGTCTGATGAGATTCATTTCAAAGTCGGCAGTCAGAAAAGTGAGTTTTACAGGTGTTTTTTTGGTAAGGTGATAAGGACTAGGAAATATGTTTTGCAATTCCTCACCTCTGTCACAAGCCCTTTTCTCAGCGATTCTCAGGTCAGCAGGGAAAACTGAGAAAAGCTGCAAAGAAGGAAGATGGAAAGGATTTCTACACTTACTTATAAGCAGATTACTATTTTCCACCCTTTTGTGTTTTGCATCCCTCAGACTTCTCAACCCACAAAACTTCAAACATCCAGATAGAAAGATGATGTTGTTTTATATTTACTGTTAATTCCATCATCTAGCTCCAAGTCCTTAGTCACATTTATTTGCTTATTTTAAGAGCAATGAAACAGTTGGTGGTACCAGTTATCTTTTGAGGATACACATCGCCATTGTTGAGAGAAGAAACTATGAAGATGCTGTTTCTGAAGTCACTGAAAAGTATCAGTGAATGAAAGAGTATTTTCATTGTTTTCATTGCACTTTGACATGACAGTAACTTGTAATACTGTAACTGTACTTAAAATTAAACTAAGTCCTCCTTTAGTTTTAGTAGAAGTGTTTTCATTTTGTTTTGTCGTTTTCTTGGTATTGGGGTTTTTTTTGTAATTTCATGCAATATTTACTTGCTTTTCTGTTATTTAGGATCCATGAATACCTGCAAGTCTCATTTTTTAAAATTCCCTCTTCTCTTCTGCAAAGTATACCCTAGTTTCTGAGACACTGTAATGTGTTGCCATAGCAATCTTTGAGGAGCACTAAGCCTTTGCATTCACAGGACAAGACAGCAGTGGGGTAATTATCAAGAAAAAATAAATCCCTTTGAGACTTTATTCAAGCCTCTGTATTATAAGACTAGGTTATTTCAGCCAAGTGGGAGGAAGAAGTGGGAGATTTCAATGCATTTGACGTGTGAACTGGAATGTAACTATCTGAATGTGGCACATAACGTACACATAATAAATAGGAGTAGAGGGATGGGACACGCAGTTTCTAGGAAAAGAAGATTTTGAGATCATCCGGGCTGCTTTAATGGTGGCCCACACATAGTCTGCAACCCACAAATGAAGTACACAAGAAAATGACAACCTCATTTCTTGCAGAAGCAGGAACAATTGGATCATACCCTGGCCGATTTGCACCTCTGAACATGAAACTTTTGCAGTTAGTCTGAGTTTTGTTTGTTTGTTTGTTTGCAGTCTTTAATTACTGAGTGATTCAAATTGTGTCAAGATTTTTTTATTCATTTATTAAGTCCACAGAATTGGACTGGCAATTGTTGAAACATTTTTAAGTTAAAGCGTTTTTTTATCTGCTTGTTTTCCTTCCTGCTTTTAGGTCTGGGTGCCTTTTAAAGGAATAGCGTTGTTCAGTAATTCTTTAGCTGGCATTTTAAAAGTGGCATTAACTAACTAAATGAGACACAAATTAGAAAGGAGCAATATACAAAGCATGCAAAGCTGCTTGTGAAACAGACACGTGCTGTCTGCCAGCCCTGACGTTTTTACCAGTGTCTCATTGTTTCAGATGCTGCTTTAGGCTTAACTTGCAGCACTATTGTGAAACGGCTCTTCTTGACAAGCTCTGTCAGATTCTGCCTATTGGAAGCTCGAGTGGCAAAACGTGATATATTTAGCACTCAGAAGTCCTTTTCTCCTAATAATAAAAGCTGGTAAGTAATGCAGATGATAGTTTTCTTTTAGCTGCTGGCTTACACTACAGCACTTGTTAGAATTACTATAGGAAAGAACAACTAAAATCATGCCTACGTTAAGAGCCTGGGGAAGGACTTAGTTGCTTTTTCATCTGGTGGGTGAAGCGGCATGCAAAAGTTAACCAACAAAACAGCCTGGTTATTCCGACTACAGTCATTGTCTTTCATTTCTGTAATATTTCATCATTGTTCCAGCTTTTGAAATTGGGACCCCTGAGTAAAGCAAGCTGGACCCTGCTTGCTGTGGGTAACACAGTGGTGCTGTGACAGGGCTGTTTTGCCAGATGGTGCTGTTCCTTCAGTGAACGTGAATGCAAGTGAAGAATATTGATTTGAGCACCATTCATTTAGACAGGACTGCTCTGACACATAAAATACTCCTTCTCTACCTCAAAATCGAGCAACCAATCTCCTGTCCCCAAACTCTGCCCCTTTACAGTCTGTGACTGTAGGTGTGCTGTTATTGACTGGAAAAGGGGAAACATAACCCCATTTTTAAAAAGCAATTAGATATTAGGAAGAAATTCTTTACTCTGAGGGTGGTGAGACACTGGAACATGTTGCCCAAAGTTGTGGATGCCCCTTCCCTGGAGGTGTTCAAGGCCAGGCTGGATGGAGCTTTTAACAATCTGCTCTAGTGGGGGGTGTCCCTGCCCAAGGCAGGGGCTTGAACTAGATGATCTTTAAGGTCCCTTCCAACCCAAATCATTCTGTGATTCTATTTGCAAGGAAACAAACTTCACTGACCTTCTTTGATCTTTTCTTCTGACCCTCAACAACTCCAAAATCCTTTGGAGATCTGTCAACAGCACTATATGACCTGGTAAGGGAAAAGAGACTATGTTTTGTCCAGTAACTCCCACTGCAATTGTCCCAGTAACAGACTACGGGGAAACAAAGTGGGTGAACATGCTGGTTACAGGTTGTGAAGGACCGCAGGAATGAAAGCAGGCGGAGATAAAGGATACCTCCCATATAGTACCTTAAACACACCTTATATATAATACCCAGGTAGCTATATGATCCTGTCACACTACTTGTCACCATTTATTACTCGGGAGGTGACAAAGCTCATCACTATGTCTCCTTTATGTGTGCCACCCTGTTAGCATCTATTACAATCTTTAAAAGAGGTTGTGTAACATGTTTAAAATTATTTTTGAAACACATCATTGATTTTGAGGGTAGTTACTGGAAAGGGCCAGGAGAAGGGCACGTTTTCAGAGGCTAGGCACATGCCCTTAGTAAAGAAACCGTGCCATGAACCTGCCCAAAGCAGCCACAAAGATGGAGATGTTCCCGGCCACTTAAAAACTGAAGAGAATTTCAGAGTTTTGGGGATTTTGTTTTAAACTCGAAAAATTCCCACTTAAATGCTGCAGCCTAGAAATAACCTCGTGTCCAGTACTAAAACCGTCACCAACCTTGCAAGCAGCGGCGGATGCATGCAACCGGCGGCGGCGGGAAGTGGCCGCCCGCCCGAGGCAAAGCGACGCCCCGGCGGGAGCGCAGAAGGGGACATGGCGGGCGGGGGCTGTGAGGGGAAGGAGGTGTCCCGCCTCCTCAGGGTGGCCGTGACGAGAAGCCGGCGTCCAGCCGCCTCACGGGGCCGTGAGAGGAAGGGGGTGCCCCTCCACCTCAGGGGGGCGTGAGGGGAAGCAGGGGTCCCACCGCCTCGGGGCAGCCGTGAGGGGAATGGGGTGTCCCACCGCCTCACGGGGNCTCCCGCCGCCTCAGGGACACCCTGAGGAGAAGGCGGCAGAAGCAGCGCCGCTCTCCACACCGCCGGGGGCCGGTAGCTGCGGAGGGGTTCCGCCACCGCCCCCAAGGCGGCCGGCGGGGCGGGGCGGGAGCGGCGGTGCCGCCCCCCCGCGCCTGCTCCTCGCCGCCGTCCCTGCTCGCCGCCGCAGCCGCCCGGCTATGGGCG
>VWZL01001575.1:296926-333606 GCA_013396915.1 Stercorarius parasiticus
GGAGTAGTGAGGGGCTGAGCCCCGGTGCCGGACATGGCGGAGACCCTGAGCCCCTGCACCCCACGGGGCCAGTGTCAGGCCAGCATGGGCGCCAACACCTCGTCGGCCAACGTGGATGCCAATGCCTCCTCGGCTGCCTCTGCGCTGGTGGGTGGCAGCACGTGGAGGGGCCGGGAGCCCTTCTCCATCTTCACCATCCTCATCCTGACCCTGCTGGTGCTCCTGACCGTGGCCACCTTCCTCTGGAACCTGCTGGTGCTGGCGACCATCCTGCGAGTGAAGGCTTTCCACCGGGTGCCCCACAACCTCGTGGCCTCCACGGCGGTGTCGGATGTGCTGGTGGCGGCCCTGGTGATGCCACTGAGCTTGGTGAAGGAGCTGTCGGCCGGGCGGCGGTGGCGGCTGGGCCGGGAGCTGTGCCTCGTGTGGGTCTGCTTCGATGTGCTGTGCTGCACGGCCAGCATCTGGAACGTCACCGCCATCGCCCTGGACCGCTACTGGTCCATCACCCGCCACCTGGAGTACACGCTGCTTACCCGCCGCCGTATCTCCAACGTCATGATCGCTCTCACCTGGGCGCTCTCAGCCACCATCTCCCTCGCCCCCCTCTTTGGCTGGGGGGAGACCTACAGCCCTGAGCAGGAGCGCTGCCAGGTCAGCCAGGAGCCCTCCTACACCATCGTCTCCACCGGTGGGGCTTTCTACCTGCCCCTCTGTGTGGTGCTCTTTGTCTACTGGAAGATCTACAAGGCGGCCAAGTTCCGCATGGGGGGCCGCAGGAGGAACGCCGTGGTGCCCCTGCCCGAGGTTGCTCAGGTAAGGATGGAGGACAGGGAGAAGAGCCCCCACTGCCTCCCGCAGGCACCTGCGCTCCTGCTTTTCCTCTGCTCCCAGCCACCACACCGGCATCGGTGTTTTTGGCACAGTAAGAAGACTGAGACGTGCCCTGGAGCTCTCGTGAGAATTTAGCTCTGTTACATACCGGGCATGAGCGGTAATTAGACAGTCAAAAAGTGACACTCTTGGAGAAGAGTTTCATTCTCATTCTTTTCTTAAGTGCGCTATAAAAGTAAGCGACAGGTGCATTCACTGCCAGTCTGGAGAGCCATTTAAAAATCATCTCTTTAGTCTGAATTTAATATTCCTTGGGGTTTTTTTCTCTGTATATTTTTACAGTGTTGCTGGGGTAAACAAAGACATAAACAGATCCCTAGGTTGTATACAGAGTATGCAATTACCTGCCAGCGCGGACTTTGTGTGGGATCTATCAGAGTCTGAATAGATTTTAACAAGTAAATTAAACACTTTGTTATGTGCTTGGGCTATTTTACCTTCAATACTGGGAACGTACTGCTCACTGCATAGTATTGAAGCAACGCACAATGAATTGTTCCTATTTTAAAATTACCAGCTGTCTTAAAAACCACATCCTCCTCCTCCTTATCCCAAACATTGCCTGTAATCCTGCAAAGCACTAGTCAGGTGGGAGATCTCATTCATTTTGGGGATACAACTAGCTGACAGGAAAGCTGTGTCCCTGCAGAAGGGTTGGGGTCGGCCCGTAGTGTCCCGTTAAGTCAGGGTCTCTGCATGACAATGTTGTCACCCGTGCTGTGTCGCCAAGCTGCTCCATAGTGCTCTCCGTAAACTCCCTCTGCTTTCTGTCACAGACCCTTACTTTCGCTCCTAACTGTGGAGGAATTGCTTCTTTATAGTAGATTTTTGTGATTGCGTGTTGTACTTGCTGAGTTCGGTCCCTTCCCAGTAATGAAAGATGAGCTGTGTGGATGTTAGAGATACATAAAGAGACATGGAACATATCTGTTCCATAACCGTGCAGAGCCTCACTCCTCTGCTAGATCCCTCTAACTTTGATTTGGAGTCATGGTGGGAAACATGTTGTTATGGTCATGAATTACAAGTCTCTTAAGTTGTGTCCCCTGATTCTAGCAAGAGACAACAGCACTGGCAATTATATGCGGTCAGACTTGCACATTTGGATCCTAATGTCTTGATGATGTTTTTAATATAAACTGATTTATGAAGCTGTCTTCTATGCAAAGCAGAAAATGTGTTAGAAAAGATGAGAATGTCTCCTCTAGTGGCATTCTTTTTTTTCCTATGGCCTTCATTGCCTTGTTTGCACCAAATTTCTTTCCAAGTTGTTGTAAGTATGATGAATGCATTGCTTAGAGTTAATGTATAATCTTTCCAAGCATGAAAGCTAACTGAATATTTGTATGCTCAATCTTTTACAAAGCATAGATTTGTATGCTCTATCTTTTACATACACTCTCATGCAGGACTAGTTGTTTGGAATCTAAAATTCTGAGAAGCTAAATGAAGCTGAGGCATTGCTGCTTCAGTTTTAGCCTGTTGTTGGTATGTCAGTTTTAACACAAAATAGTCTGGCTCCTGATTGTCACAGTTCTGTCTGTAAAAGCCCTTGCGTGGGCACAGCTAGGCTGGCAGGTAAGTGCTTTTTTGCTGGTGCAGTGTCTGGGAGGTGGTTTAGGCTGTACTGACAAAAGAGCTCCTGCCAGCACGAGCTGAATACCCGTTTTGGAGGGGTTGCTATTATAGCTGTTAACTGCAATACCAGCAAATGCTCAAGCCAGTAGTTCTTAATCTTTCTTATATTGGCAGGGATTGACATATTAACTTCTCCTTTTATAACAGTGATTCTTGAATCTGCAATCGGTATATAGTGGCAACCTCACCCATTGTCCCAGCAGCTTCATTTGCTGACTTAAGTAAAAAGACTTTTGTGATTTGCACGCACACCTTCACTCATCACCTTTTACATCATCATGCCCAGCTGCACATGTGTATATTAAATGAACCTGTGTATCAAGGGAGCTGGTGGCATTCAGGATGCATTTCTTCTTAGTTTTCTAAGTTAAGAGACATACTCACCGAATTTTATCCTGATCTCATTGTCTGAGGTGCTTGTAGTTTTAATGAGAGCTTGTTTCTTACCTTCCCTTGAAACAAAAAAAATGCAGAATTGGGACCCTAAATTAGGCTGGTGCTTTTATCATTATTTGATCGCTAATTATGAAACTTTTTAAAAAGTGAATTCTACAGTCAATACTGACATGAGTGACCCTCATAAAAAACACTAGTGACATACCATCACTGACACTGACAGCTATACTCTGTCATACCTTGTTGACAGTAGGTAATAATTCTCTCTGTAAATAGTCCAACTGAAATAAATGAGACTGCTTGAAAAACAGCAGATACTGCTGGATAGTGCCCTTTTAAATCAATGAAGTCACTTGTAGCACAGCTTTTGCCAGCAAGAACCAGGATGGCAGAATCAGATTGTCAGGCTTACTTACATGTGGCAATTGCAGGGTCAGGATTAAATTTCGATGTGAGGTGTTAGAAATCAAGTTCCGTTGATGTTTGGTTTTTAGTTGGTTTTGATTTTTTTTCCTCCCCTCTCAAAGTACCACGTATAATGTATGAGTAATTAAGCCTGATCCAAACCTTATCAGTTTTGTGAGAGTCCTTCCCACTACTTAAGATAATATCAGGCTCCAGAGCCCCAGTGGTGCAGTGTCGGTTTGTGCTTTGGCCTGTTCAGCCTGTCCAACCCACGAAACCAGTCAGGTCAACATGGGAGAGAAAACAGATTCTCGTTTTCTCTGCAGGAGTCACAGGCCTTCTATTTCTTATTTCTGCCTCTGACTGTGCAAGTAGAAGAGATGGGTCAGGAAACAAAATGCAGCTGTCCAGAAGAGTGGCAGCAGATGTCAGATAGGAGAAAGACGAAGCAGGAAGCAAAGTGGAGTGGCTAGCGATTTCCTGGGAGAAATGCAGAGCTATTCCTGCCTACAGAAGAAAATCCTGTGAAAGAAAGCAGGTGTTCTTCTCCCTGTTAAATGTACTGTATGTCATATTGGTGGAGCATCCAAGAAAGTGTAGACATTCCTATGTTTTGATCCTTCATTGTGCATTTCAGTTTCTTGTGTTCTTGTTCAAAGACCAAGAAGCATGCCAAAGCTTCACTGAGGCAGCAATGATCTTTTTCTTTGCTGAATCACACTGTAATAGGCAAAACTCTGAATTTGTGGTAGTAACCCAGATTTCATTGATGTTTATCATCTTTACTGTTGTTTAAATCAGAAGTTATTGCAGACCCTGGAAGTATAGTACAAACACACACACTATACCTGCCATGAAGGACCAGTAATAGCAATCACTAAAGCTCTAAGGAACATTTTAAACCAAGGGATTTCATCAGAAGCTCTGTGGTGGCATGTTTTTTATAATGCTGCCAGGAACACAGGAATTGTGAGCATACAGCTATTCAGTAGTAGTAATGTACTGGGAATAGACAAACAACAGAAGCGGCATTGAACTGTTACTGCTGATCAATGTACAGAGGAATGAATTCTGAAACCAAACTCCTTTGTGTCTGTAGAAGAATTTGTGCTTGAGAGCTCTTTTCCTTCATTAAACTCTCTTCATGACACTCTCACTGGAAAGAGGTCATCTCTGCACTTTGCAGAGCCCGTTGTCCTGGAAATAGTTGATTTAATGAATTTAGAACCTAATTCTGGACCTGGAGTAGCAGTCCTATCATACCAGCTTTTTTCCCTACTGCTCCTGGAGCAGAGCTTGAACAGAGGGAAGGAAATCTGTGCCCAGCACATAGTATGCTGCTAGCCACTGAGTGAGAACAGTGTGAAACACCGTGCAGAGATACTCACATGTGAGAGATGTCTCCAGTATAAACTTGGACATCTTCATGGACTGCTTTAATTTACAGTCTGTGACCATCTTTTCCCCTCATCAGAACCTGTTCATTAGCGCTCATCATTAGGCCCAAAATGGGGGGAAAGGTTTTATGTTGAGCTTGTCCTTTCTTCCATGTGGCACAGGGATAAGAGTCAGGTATTGTGACTTAGGTTAGAAACTGGAGTCATGCAAAGCCTCCAGGATTGGCACTGGAAGCTGCAGATTTGGTATAATCAGAGCTGTGTTTAGTTCAGGAAGATCACAAGTGACAACGCTGGAAAGCAGTTACATTATCTTCTTGGCCTGTGCTCTTGTTCAGACAATGCCAGATTGTAGTGGATTACCCCAATCCTGCATAAGGGGGGGATCCTGTAGCATGGGTCCCCCACCAGCACTGCGTACTGCAACAGCATTTGCCTGCAGTGGACTAATTTATTTTCCATGTACTTTGTGTGGGTTGGCTTATAACAAATGGCCTTGACAACATAGTCTTGGGGGCTGATAGTTGTAGCAAGGATAATCTTGCACCAGCCAGGCCAGGGAGATGAGTCAGGTCTGCAGCAAATCATATAGAGAGCAATAAAATAAAAAAAATTGAAGTTATAATGAAAGGTTGGACTTTCCCATCTTTGCAAGATGCTCTGATACATATTTTCTGATATGAACAGCACTTCAGATTAAATCCGTGTTTAACTTCAAAAATCTAGTGGACTTTTCCCCTGATGAATCAGCCCCCACAGCAAGGATGAATGCTGGCAGTCCTGCAGTAGGTGTGTATGGTGACCAAGCAGGGAGGGAGCACAGAACTGCAAAGCTGATGTGTTTACAGGGTGATTGAGCACAGGAGCACTGAGCACAGGGCCTTGCTAGAAGCCTGTGTAAAGTCTGGCCCCTTGTGTGACGGTGCAAGCCAGGAGCAGCTGGCCAGTGGATCACAGGTTTGCCAAGTGGCAGCGCTCATGCTGGAGCTGGCACTTGGAACGGTACCTCATGCTGGGAATGCCCGAGAGGCTGGTGTTGTGGTGGGCAAGCCTAATGGGAGTGCCAACTGAGTGAGGGTCGTTCACAGTGTGTGGCTGGTCAGCTGGAAGCAATGTACGGGGTGAGCATTAGACACTGATGATCACGGAAAGCTGAGCTTTCATACAGCTCCCATGGTTTAAGTGCTTGTGTAAATCCTGTTGAAGGCACAGGCTGAAGGACCTTCCTCAGCAGGATACTACTTACCTTTTCAAGAACATTTTGTGTATCCTTTTCAAAGGATTTCTTATGGAAAATTGAAGGAAAATACCTCCAGGCTGCCAGGGATATTTACACAGTTTACTTAATGAATGGTTCCACGAGAGATCCCATTATTTTTCCTAAAGCACCAGACCACTATTTGTGCTTTTGTTATTATTACTGTTATTACAACATCATTCAGAAGCCCCAGGCAGAACGAGTCAAAAAATAATTGAAAAAACAGCTATGACAACAGAGAAAGTAGAAATTATGTAGATAGGAAGACAACTGCTGTCCTGTAATTTACGAAAAAACACCATGATCTATTTTCACTTGCTCTTTTGTATTCAGAGGCCTGATGTAACAACCAGTAGAGTTTGTGGAAACTCCTGTAATTTCAGAAGGACCTTGCCCAGGCTGTAAATGCATGCTTCATTAGGGAAAATACCTGAGGACTTTTATCAAAATAATTTAAGTAACTTTTTCTCACAATATGAAATTAAGTGATAAAAGAGTCGCTACTAGTAAATTCTGCAGTTCAGTCACAAGCCTTCTAAAACCTGAAGTACTGAAAAAAAAAAGGCTCTGATTTGATGATGGCACACTGCAAGCTCTATCTTTTGAGTGAGAGTTGAAGGTTAAATATAGTACCAAACTATGCCCGATGCTAGTGACAAAGTCCTTTGTATGGCTCTTCCCAAGAGGCATACTTATGTAGCTATTCCTCAGGGCTAAGACATAATCTTTCAGGGTTGCTTGTCACAAATTTGTCCTCATGTCATACATTCATCCCTTTTTGCAGATTGTGATTAAGGATGTGCAGAGCAAGTCCTTCTGCAGAAAAATGGTGTGATCCTTGCTCCATGAGGGGTGTCCCATTTTAATTGTCAGGACAGATGTGATTTTCATTTTCCTCCATTATTTGCCTGCGCCCATAATCTGCTGCTCTTACATTCTGCAGCCATGTCTCATGTCTGAGGGGGAAGACAAGGATATCCATCTTGAAGAGTGATTGTCTAGCCATTGCCAGTGCTTCCCTCTCTGAGTTGCTGTGCTCATATTAAATAGAGGCCCTCCATCTATTATAAAGCTTGCACAAAGGTGGCACTCGCATGTGGAATATTTAGCTAATTCAACAACTCGTCTTTGGAGTGGTGTCAAAGTCTTGCAGTGCCTGTGAATTACCACTTAGGCAAATTTTAGAGCCTCAGGTTGCATCCTTAAACTGTTTAGTTTATTGCGTTGTCTTCATAACTGTAGCACCTAAAAGAACTTTAAACTCACAGATACTTTAATCTTCAGATTAAAATCACAGGGGAGTATTTTCTGGATAGATTCTAAGCACATTAATAACTTGTGCCCAGAACCTGTTTGCCACAGTCTCGCTGCCATCTGGGGCTCTGTGCTGTAACTCACTGGAGTAGCTGATGTTTTCCCCTCTCTTGTGTAACTTCTGTTGAAGCTGGAGTTTTTACTGAAGGCTGATTGAAATGGTGGTTTTTTCTGGCAATGGAGTACTTCTTGTGAGAATACCAAGTAGATCTGAGGGAAATAAAGGAGGACAGGTGACAGAAAAGAGAAAATGAGGACCAGAAAACGCTGCTTGTCCAGCAAAGCTTTTCTTTGATTACTACCAGAGAATTTTATAAGGTAATTCACAATGGTGGCACAGTGCCTGAGGGTACGTCACTTCAGGTGCATCCTTATGCTCCCATTGTCATATACTGTGTTGGCACTGTGACCAGGTTGCAGCCGGTGCGATACATGGCTCTGTCCCTCTCCAGGAGGGTGAAGTGCCTGTGATGAGATAGCCTCTGTCAAGGAAGAGCAGAAGGCACCCGAGTCTTTCATAAGAGACTCTCCTTGATGGGTTTACTTGCCACTGAAATATTTCCAAAGTATTCAATTTTATTTCAGGCATTTATGATTTAGGGGAGGGGGGTGGGGGGGGTGATGAAGTATCAGCTTTTTCCAAAAAGCAGACCCATTTCTTAAAACTTTATTTTAATTGAAATCCCATTCTTTTGTTAAATATGGTTCTGATGGGAAAATATTCCTGTAGATTTAGCAGAGGTTTTTGGGGTATACTCTGTCCCTTCTACAGAACAAGTGGTAGTGCCAAGTTCCTGCACCCACCAGGGATGCGATTTTGAGCTCTGCATCCAGGCAGTTAGTCTGAAGAAAATAGCTTTATGTTATAGTCAAAGACCAGGCATTTGTTGCAGGTCCCTCCCTTACACCTTAGGGAGATGACACAAAGCGTCTGCAATGGAATGAAATTAATCTACGATGCAGGCCTGAGAAACCCTAAAGGTCATGTAGCAGCGTAGGGAAGTCTACTTCAAGGACAGGCAGAAGGCACGTGCCTTTGTTAGCCTTCCTCAACAACCTGATCTCCTACTAGGTATCAAAGCATCCAATAAGATAAAGTGAAAAAGAATGCCCACAACACACATGGCATCAGTTACTCTTTATTTAGCTTTGTTTTTCAGTCACACTCAGCAGCTTTTCCAACATAATGAGAAGTCTGGTAATTTTGGCACTCTGGGGCATTTTCTTTCTTTTAGCATGTAAGGAACGGAGTTGGGGCCTTTTGTCGTAGGTGCACAGATGTCGTGCTGTCATTTAAAAGTGATACTTCACTCAAACAAATTGTCTTGGTAAAAATCCATGTTTGCTTTTGTTTTGAGGTGAAGGAAGCTTCGCATGAACCACAGATGGTGTTTACAGCTCGTCACGCAGCTATCGCTTTCCAGACAGATGGAGAAACATGGAGAGAACAGAAAGAGAAAAAGGCAGCTCTGATGGTTGGCATCTTAATTGGAGTTTTTGTACTGTGCTGGATCCCTTTCTTCATCACAGAATTAATAAGTCCTCTCTGTTCCTGCAACATCCCACCCATCTGGAAGAGCATTTTTCTTTGGCTTGGCTACTCCAATTCTTTCTTTAATCCTCTCATTTATACAGCATTTAACAAAAATTACAACAATGCCTTCAAGAACCTTTTTGTAAAGCAGAGATAAAAGGGGTGAAAATTATTCCTTTCTTGCATAATACAGAGATTTCTTGAGAGACACATGCCTGTGGTATGTACAGTTTTCATGTGCAAGAGCCACTTAAGAGGATTTAGGAGCAATGAAGAAGAGCGAAGATGTTTGAATATAAATCTACTGACAGCTTACAGTTCTCCCTTGGAAATAAATATATGCTGCTCCAGGGTTTGGCAAAGAAGCTTGAAGCAGTGAATACCTCCTGTCTGCTCTTTGAATCAACACGTGTCAAGGTCTGCAAGCAAAGCACTGTCTAATACCATGACTATCAAATCTAAACAGACTGATCTCATCTAACCAGCTACAGGTGCCATTCTGTAGCTCGCTCATCATTAGCAAAGGCGCCAGTGGGAACTGCTAATTGAGCAATACTGAAATGTTTGTGATATAGGCAGGCTGCTGGCTTTGTTTTTGAGATTTATTTGGAAAGGAGGGAATAAACATGCTGTATTCAATCAGTTGTTGCATTGATGTGAAATGAAAATGGATGACTAAGCAGCTCAAAAACACGCCCTAGTATGACTGAAGGGCTGCATGTTCTCTAGGAAGCAGCACGGGAAGTCGTGGTGAAATACAGGCCAGTTGTGTCCCCTGGGGTTAAGTGAGATTTTAGAGCCAAGTGTAAAATCATTCAGAGCTACTGGTAATATGCTTACACCTGCTCACACAGGAGGAGGATCTAGCGCAGAGGTTTCACCTGGCATTGTATCCTCTTACTCTGCAGGCCTCAGGCTCTCCTCTTTTCTGAAACCCAGGTGAGCTCAGGGTAGGCACCTGATACCTCCCAGGGCAGGGGGACTGTATGCAGCATTATTTTATGCTGCCATAAAACTAAGCATGTATTTGTGTTACAAACACCAAGCATGCTGTATTCAATCACCGGGTTTGCTGGCAGCAACATGTGTCTGCTTGTCAGAGGTAGGTGAGTATCTGCGCTGCGCTGCCTGGGGTCCTTGCATCAGAAATGTTGTGCTCATCACCCTACCTGAGTGAATTCCACAATTTGCCAGCTTGCATCAGCTTTCTTCTACTGTAAGGAAGGTATTGATGCCATCAGGTCTAAGTGACTCCAAACACCCCAAAGTGACTCAAAACCAAGCCTTAAATTGTTTTTCCAAGATGTAACAAACACTCCTGTTCCCATAACATATACTTAAATAAATTAAAAGATAAGTATTTCTATGCATACTGTCCAGTCTCTCTCTATATATATTTGTTCCTTTAGTGGGTTTTACTTCCTCCCCTTCCCTGAGGGGGGGATACTGGTAGTATCTTCGAGTATTTCTAGCGTGGCAGCTTTTTACTGAGACAGAGTCCCAGCACCCTCTCCCCTCTCCTCCTAAAGCTTCTTTAGGTACCGTAAGGGCAAAACATCGTAGCTCTGATGGGGCTGGGCACCATCACAGCTCCTTTTGAAGCTGAGGTTTAACCTTTTACACTGCCTGTCTCTGCCAATTTTGTGTTTTCTGCTGCTGAAGCAACCCTTTGATCCAAAGCATATCCACAGGCAAACGCCACCAAACTGCACAGAATGACTAAAAGTCACGAATTACGGGCCCAGCAATATACACCACTGGCATCTTCAGCCCACTGCAGTGCATCACACTCAGCCTCATCTCTGTTACCCAGCTAACGGGCATCGCATCGACACGAGCGCTGACGGTGAACCTCCTACCAGAGCCTTGGTTCCCTGGCAGTGTCTCACAGGCACCAGCAGCTGGGGACTGACGTACAACAGCCATGTCGGAGAGGTATTACCAAGTAGCTTGTATTCTGAAAAACAGAAAAAGGATGCAGCCTTCACTTGCTTAAGTGTAAAGCAGAGTTTGTTGCAGTGTAGCTTAATGTGATTCATGTATCTGCTGATGTCAATTTGTGCTTAATGTCAGGTACGTGGGCATCTTGGGCCGAGGCAAGTTCCAGCTCCTTTCTATAACAAATGCTGTCAAAGCGCACGTTCCTCCAGTTCCTTAAGGGAAGCGCCTGGCCTCATGGTGAGATCAGGCACTGCTGTACTTCACACCCTGCAGTACTGTGAAACTCCAGTGCAACCTGCTGTGTCTGCAGCCACAGGCATCTGTGTATCTTACGTACCTGCGAAGGATGCCTCTCCTCTCAATTTCAGTGGGAATTAAGAAATTTTGATAAGCTAGAATTTAAAAAAGTTGTTAGATAGTGGCTCAGACTTTTAAATGCCAACTTAAATTTCCCTTGCGAATCTCAATTTGCCTGCATATGGAATAGCTACATGGCAAATTAGTGTTTGGAGGCTTAATTAAACCAGAACGAAGACACATATATAAGAGTCTAAAATTTAGTTACTAAAACCTGCAGGCCTTATTCAAAACCATTGATGAATGTTTCAAGTGAATTGAATTTTTCATCTAAGATAGTCACTGTTCTAAAAACCTTAAAGTCTAAACAGATGATGTGGAAGGAGAAAACTAAGAGATTGTCTTAAGCCGGTTGTTGAAGAGCATACAAATCTCCTGCATGTGGCAACTCCTGAAGCTTCCAATAATCACGCTTTGGCCAAATGTTAGTGCCTGCACCCACCTGCCTGGTCAGACACGCAGTTACCAGCGCCCAGCTCTCAGCGACCCTGAAGTTAAGGCAGGTGACAGTCTATGCCTGCAGCAGCAGCAGAGATACTTGTTCCAACTGCAAGTGCCAGCTGACTGGGGGAACCCCAGGCTCCGGTTCTGGTGCAGGAACCTTTCCAAGAAGCTAGAGAGATTTTGAAGGTACATTTTACCGTGGCTCAGCATCTGGAACTTGAGAAAACACCATAAAGCCAAAAGACTACTGAGTGGTGCAGCGTAATTGTACACTTGCACTGGTATTGCCGCAAATGCTGAAGCTGCAGCACGGCAATCTTCAGCTCGCTTGAGAACTGGTAGCAGGGCTACTGAGGTAGCATACAATGCAGCTCTGCCCCTCCTCAACGATGAATTCAGCTTCCTGAAGAGGTGAGTCTGAGCCTCTGTAATTTTACTCTGAGACATTCTCAAGATGATAAGTAGTTCAGTGCTCTGCCCACCCGAGCATCTGTGACAGCAGGGAGTTGTTACAGAATGGCAGGCTTCCACTGCAAGCAGCCTGGCTTCACACTCATCCAGAGGCAACAAGAAGCAAGCGGAGCTTTCATTTCATTACAGCGTGGTTTGAGAAAGCTCGTAAGAAAATCGGCTTCCCACACTGGCTCTGTGCACGTCTGTGTTTATAAGAGCAGCAGTACATATTCAGGATTTAAAATCCTGGATTTCAATCACATGGAATCTGAGCTTAGTGTGAGGGGAAGAAATACGTTACCTGGGGTTATGGCCTGGCCTGGTGGATGCTGCTTCTCGCTTAAAGCCAGCAGAGGCACCACCATCCCTGGCTGCCCGCACAGCCTTTTCCCCACGCATTTGTGTGCCAAACCCAGTAACTGGGTGCTATGGGAGCATCGCTGCTGGATAGTCATCAACCTTGATTAAAAAATAGTTGGAACTGTGGATAATTTTCTGCCTCCCCTGGTACTTCATTTCTGTGATTAATTACTCTCATTATTAAAACTTGCAACTTTATTTTAATTGAGAAAAGAGGGAACAGTAAAATCAGGCATGCGAGCATTCCTCTTTCTGGCACTTCAAGCATTAGTTTAGCTCATACGTTATTGCTATGTTGTGATCCTTGGCTTCAAGATGGACCAAAAAAGATAGGGAAAATACAACTCCCACGTGAACTAAGATAAATTACACAGTATCCTGAATATTCAAATAGGAAAAAAAAATAAAATCAGCTATTCTAAAGAAACATCATTTGGCAGTGCTTAGATGTAGAGTCATTTATTTCCCCAAATACAAGTTGCCAGATTGGAGTACACCAGTGATCTCTGCTTGTACACAGTGGACTACGAGTTTTCATTTCATTTCCTGACACTGAATCTACTCATGGAGACTCTTGCTCAGCAGAAAGGCATTGCCACATCCTGCAGCTATACTGAAATTAAGGGCTCAGTTTGTTGTGCTGTTGGAATCTACAGATAGTGCAGAAATCCAAAGGCTTTGGAAGATGCATGTGAACAGAAAACGCTCCTCTCTCCAAGAGACCCACATCCATCCTACAACTTCCACAATGAAAGCTCTTCAGTAATTTATTATTGTACTCAGGAGTTCCTGATCTTTCCACCATCCTTCATTCTCTCTGTCTAAATAGCTGTTTTACATGAGAATTCCCAAACAATTCCTATATGAAGACTGATGAAAAAAAAAAAAACCCCAAAAACAAACCATGAAGGGATTGGCCCTGAGAATACACGTTTACAAACCCCTGTGAGCAGCACCTCATAATCTAGTCCACTCATTCACCAGGACACCAGGTATGAACAGCAGATTATGGGAAGGCGCTGCTGTGTGTGATGTGGCCACCAGCCCCGCCTGAAGAGCTGGGTGAAGAGACAGCGCCCGCCTCGAGCCCCAGGGACCGGAGCCGGAGCAGCTCTGATGCCAGCTGGCTGAGCTGGCATAGGCAGCAGCCGGGGCTGCGTAGACACCACATGAATAAACAGGCTCATGTTCATTAATTTTTTTAGAGAAAAGACTATCCTAAAAGTATGTCACCCACCACCGAAACGAGTAAGATTTGTATATCGCCTTGTATGTGCGCCCTACTTACATGCCTAATTTAGCGATGCCAGTGGGTGTACCGGCCCGATTCTCCAGCTGTCTGTTTCACATGAGTACCAGCAGCCATACAAAGTGGGACCTAAAAGAAGTAATACCCTTTCTCTCGTGCAAGTAATGTTATGTTTCTAAAGAAATCTGAGCAGTTTTGCTATGTCCTATATGGCTGGGTACACCTGTACCATAGTTGTCTCCAGAGAATAAAGAGTGCAACATCCTACTTTGTCACGCAGAAAAATGCTTTTGCATGTCATACGTTTCTCCCCCATCAAATACTGTTTGGTTCAGGAGCCTACACACTAAGGTCACACTTCAGTAATCAGATTTTTCAAGGAATAAAGAGGAAGAAGGGAAGAAACTGTAAAAAAAAAAATATATATATAGGTCATGTTTTAACTTGCCTTCAAAGATTTTCTTTTATTCAGATGAGTAGTGACTTGGTGCAGTGCTCCGTTCGTTTTGATATACTGTAACAAAAAGATTGGATTTTGTCATGCTTGGATTAGGTGTATGTCACTGATTTCATTCTCAACAGATATTTTACAAGTGCACTTGCGGAACTACATTTAAAGGAAGCTGTCACGGTCTGAAAGGTAAGTGTATGCCTTAAGTTCAAAGACTGTCTCAGCTTCTGAAACAAAGAGCAGACTTACTTTACAGTTTATTCAGCAGCATACCAAAATAACTCCGTTTATTGAAATGCAAATTAAAGCTCTAATAAGCAGGCTCTGTCAAATAAAAAGAGAAAAGAAGCTCTGGTACAAGTCCTGTAAATGTTATTTTACAAGCCTGTAACACCAAATGAAGTGAGGGCAAGATCCTTCTCTATAAACAAGGAGACCCAGCAATACCGAGGTAATATCCAGATAAACTCTTAGCTCCTCCCTTGCAACCAGCTGAAATGGAGAATTGAGACAGATTCTGCTTGCTGTAGGTTTGTATAGTGCTTTGCATAACACGTATCTATACTCAGAATTTAGTGCCTCGCCTGCACAGCTCCAGTCACCAAACTGTGGGCATTAAAAATATTTTTAATTCTGTAGATCAAAAATTAATGTAATGATTATGCAAAAAGACCTTAAGTCTGCAGTAAAAAGACGGTACACGTTGAAGTTTATTGACTTAAGGGAAAATAACCACTTTAAAGCACTGCCCTCCTTTCTTTGAAAACTCCACTTAGAAGTTACCTCCCAATACTGCCCTTTATTTTGACAAATAGCTGTCATCATTTTCCTGGCAGCCAAAATTACCTCAGTTGTTTCTGTTTAGCAGGATTGTCATAGTGTCAAAGCATCTTGGAGACAGTTCCCAAAAATCACCTTCCCACAAGTAGCCATAGCATGAGACGTCCCTGTTCCTCCACACTAAAACTGACTGGGGAGAGCCTGATCTGGTGGTTAAGCCTGACAATCATCAGGGTAAGCAGGAGGAGGAACCAAGTTGGCTGTTATCAGAATTGCCTCTTTCATTTTGATTTGTCCCCAGGTATGAGAAGAAGTGGTCCCTGCAACATACACAGCCTGCGACAGAAAGCCAGGAATAGCCGATGGAGCTTTTTCCATACCTCTCCGGCTTCTTTCCTCTCGCTTTCACACCAGAGTTGGAAAGCAAAGACAGTGTCCGTCTGCCCTGGATTTCAATCTAGTGTAGAAAGAGAGTGACTCGTTACAGTAAGTTATAACCTGGACTCTGATTTATTTTCTATGAGCAATAACTGGATCTTCACAAACCCCAGATTTATGTCTTAGTCAAAATCACTACCTCCTAGCCACTGCAATAGATCTAATGTTTTTATGTTCCATGGTGAAGTTTCCAGGTTACTGTGTGTGTAACAGGTAAGTATGAAGTTTAATGTTATACTGAACAAATCATCATTTATGCTACATGTAAGTCCACTGCTTACCCTACCTAGGAAATTTTGCTTGATAGTTAAAGCAATTACAATGAAAATCGTAAAACCCAAATTGAAATGTCCATTCAAGTTATTTTTTTAGAACTGCATGGTATGCAAATACATCACAGCTTGAATTCACAAACAGTTTATATTGGTGCCAAAGTTAAATGATTCAATTTACAAATTAGAAAGACAGAAAATTGTCATTTTTATACAGGGCAAGGTTTGTAGACCTAAATAATGTCTCCTAATATCAAAGCTGACTAGAGAAAGTCGCAAGTAGCACTCAATGCAAATTTCCTTCTTTGAAGGAACTCTGAATGCAATTTTTTCCTTCTTTGAAGGTACACAGAATGCAATTTTGCATTCATTATCTCACCAGCTCTAGGAAGACTGACTTTTTGAATAGGTACAAGAGGAGCAGCCTGTCTATGTTCAGTCACTAACTAGTCTGGGGGAGTAAGGTACCAGCTGGCTCAGCAGAAAATTTTTCTTTCTGTTTGTACTGAAGGAACAGGAAAAGGGTTTCAGGTTGTCACAAAAACACAGTCTCATTTCTGAGAAGGTACATCCCATTGAACCTAGTCTACCACAGTTCTGGTAGCTCACTGCATTTTACCTGGACAGAACATCAACGATCTCCTTATGCAAGGCTTAACAAATGCCTGCACTTCTCTATTTTCAATGCTGCCGAGTTTGCATAAATTCACATGCTAATATCAAACCTTCCGTTGTATTCAAAAGGAGTGGAATCAGGTATCGTAGCATGATGGACTTGCACTGTCTCCACTGAGAATGCTGTATCTTAAGCGGATACCTATGGAATACAAATAAAACCTTCCATGGACCTCCTTTCCATATACCAGCTTTGATAGTTTGTGCCAAATACTGAAATGCTAAGCTTACTAAAAGCAACAAGAGAAAACAAAACGTTACCCATTGCGATGTGACACATGAAAACATGAGTGAATATTGACGCAATTCTTCTTTTCACGCACTCGTAATTCAAAAGCATATTAAGGCTTCTAAAGCAAGTGCCACCTTAAAAACACAATAGCAGAAGGTCACTGGATTCCAAACATTCTTTATTTTATATTCTCTGCCACAGAAAGTAATCGACCAGCACTGTCATCAGTGTTACTGGGAAAGAAGAACGTAGGTCGTCTTCTCCTGAAGATGTGACGCACATTAAGAAGTCAGTCCAAAATCCTGATGTTAAGTACAAAAAAGCAACTGTTTGAATTATAAAATACTGTATATACAGATATAAAAGTGTTTCAGAAAGTGTTCCACAAAGTTTCTATACTTTCAAGGGCAAATCTTCAGCAGGGTAAATAGGCCGTTGTCTTCAAAGGTGAGCGTTGGTTCGTTTGAGCAGAACGTCTGAATCTTTATCTTCCCGTATTACAGGTGACACAGACTTTGATTTTCATCCCAGCCAGGGATAACATGATGGTCCTAGTGATTAAGGTGTTTTTTTCCTGGAGCTATTAATTTAACAAGCACACTCTCTATATATAAAAATGAAACTTCAAAGAAATTTATACAACAGCTAGACTTTATAAAAATATAGATCTATATTTTTTACACCAGGAATTATCGAAGGTAAGTGTCCATTTTCTTATGTCTTAACCATTAGAAATTAATTTTTATCCTTTGGAATCTTATCTATGGCTAAAGTGTAAATTAAAATAATGTGAAGTTATTAGCTGGTGAAGAGAGTTTCAAGAATCTCATTCTGTGGGTTTTTTTGGCCAGAATTTACAAACCACCGTATTCTGCAGTGCTCATCTTGTGGTACTGGACATATTACACAGTACATATTTACTTATTCCAGAACCTTGACCTAATTCAGTGTTAAAACCCAAATAAAAAACATCCCCGTTGTCCTTACAGTGGGAAAAACCCAAACCCAAATAAATAAAATTAGACAATATTTCTATTTTGCTGTACTGTGTTAGCTCTTTACTCTATAGTGGAGGCAATAATGAATAATACAGCCATGTGATGAAGGAATGTAAAACTGAATACATACTGGAAAAAAAACCAGACTTTTACAGCTGCGTGTATATATTTTTTTATATATATCTCTATATATATCTACATTGCAGTTATAACTGTCACCTCACAAAAGAGATTCAATGGACTGAACAATCATCTCTAAACTTCACCAGCTGGAGCTCTTCAGGAAGAATTAGCTTTCAGCTTGGAGAGCAGCATTTCATTCTTACGGCATTCCTGTTAACAGAAAGCAAACAGGTAAGGACATAGTTGCTCTTAATTCTCCTAGCTGTATCTTCATATCAGCAAAACTAAACCCTTTTATTTTGAAAGATCTCCAAAATCCGAAGTAGTCAAGTAAGTGATGAGCTGAAGATAATTCTAATTCATCCATAACGTTATTTCAATGGTAATATTCATTAAAGTTTACGACATTCAACCCAAAATGAATGCTGCTTGACCGTTCGTCTGAAGTCGTTACAAGTAGCTAGAGCAAATCCACCTTTTTACTTATAAATTGAATAAATCTGAAATTGAGATTACTTCTAGGTCATCTGGAACTTCACGAGACAGTTTGCAAAAAAGTAAACATTCAGGGAACAACTCCAGGTCAAGAAATGTATTTACATAAGTACATACCACCTGTTTACAACACCACAACCATGACTTCGAAACAGTAAGGAACTGTCTCAGAACAAAGCAGGGCAAATTACAGAAAGATGTTTTTCCTCAACCATCTGAAGCCAAATGACAATTTTACCTGGCAGCACTACTTTGTCATTCATTATCATGGAGACAACAATTAACAGAAGCACATTATGATGAAAAGCTCGGGAAAGGCTAAATCAATGAAGTGTCAAACAGTGCTTTCACAGTGCTTAGAAAACAAGGCTGGTTCCTAGAGGTATTTATAACTACAGAGACTCTGGATTCCCTCCCTTATTCACACACAGTTCCACAAACCTCTTTGCTCCAATACCTAACTGCTCACAGATCTTCAAGAGATTCCATTTGGAAACCTAAATATACAGCTTGCTTGGTAACAAATTAATCCTTCCCCTGTAATACAGAGGGG
This sequence comes from Stercorarius parasiticus, assembly GCA_013396915.1. Classification (NCBI taxonomy): domain Eukaryota; kingdom Metazoa; phylum Chordata; class Aves; order Charadriiformes; family Stercorariidae; genus Stercorarius; species Stercorarius parasiticus. Next base: position 315,584 of record VWZL01001575.1, read on the forward strand.
TGCTAGTCTATCAGTGAAAAAAGAATTTCCAGAATCAAATTCAGAGTCCAAGAATCACGTGGAGATAGCCACAAGAGACATCGTGAACATGGTGTGATGAGCATCACATTCGGAAATCTTGGGCATCTGTTAATGCACAAGTCAAGACAAAATGGGTGAACACTTGCCAGTTTACATTAGCAAAAATGTTCTTACCTCTTTAAATTCTTTCACTGTTTTAAAGTAAAGCCTCTGTTTCTCTAGAAGCTCTAAGTATTCATCATTCAACTGGTCCCTTCGCATTTTGTTTTCTTGCTTCTTCTTTTCCATCTGTTGGTATAGAGGAAGGATAAGATACCATACACTGTGTAAGGCACATATTATATCAGGAACAACTATCTATAACAGACAATAGGAGACAGATGCTTCATAAATGACACCCCTGGCTTGTGCTTTAAGTGCAATGAACATTTAAGCCAGCTCTTCAAAAAAAGTTTTAAAAGCTAATGCTGAAGTCTCAGTACCAGTGGCACTGTAGGTAGCATTCAGAATTAAATTAAGGCTGACATCTCTGCAAGCTAAGAATCTTGCTCACGGAACAATCCTACCGTAATGCTGACATTGAAATTAACAAAAAAAAAAAAAAAAAAAAAAAGAAAGGTTTTTGATGCAACACTAAGCTCTTGTTTTGGTTGGTTGTTAGTTCTATCAAATGGGGAGGGCAGGAGACATCTTTGCCGCCTTCCACAATGCTGTGCTTGCTGAACGTATGCCACATGTAAGAAATTTCATTTCTCCTTTTGCCAAAATTGTGACAAACAGAACTGAAGTCCCTAAATGTGAAGAGTGTTGATTCTTATTACAGAACAGACTGCCTTCCTCTCGGGGTAGCTCTAATGAAGTTCTTCCTTCGCAGCATCACAGACAAGTCTGCTGCTAGTCTAGAATGTCAATTTTCCCTCCCTCCCTCTGGTGCTAGGGCACAGTCACATCAAAAGCCCTGTTGTATTCCTCTCCCGAAAAATTATTTTTGCATTCTCTCTGACAGGCTTTCGTCTCCTAAATTTTGACAGGGAAAAATACAATTCCCAAAACTGCAGAAATCCCCCAAAGCCCAACCAAGCAGGTAATTGCACAGCAACAGAACTTGCTGCATTTCTAGACTGATGCATCAACATCGATCTTACTGATTCTTAAGCCTAAAAGAACTGAGGAGATCCCAAACTTTCCCTGAGCATGAACATTGCTACCAAGGTACGTCTCCTTTACAAAGGCAGCTGCTGTCTAACATCAGGGAATCTCTCCTAACATAACTTACCAGGGCCAGCAGGTTTTTAAAGTTATGCTTGAGGAATAAAAAGCATCAAATGTGTTAATGCAGAAAAAAGCATTATCACACGCAGCCTGTTCCTTTAGAATGAGGCTTAAACCAGCATTGCTAAAAGATCTAGGAACTAGATTATTGTGAAGAGATACGGCCCTGTTACTATCCTTTGATAAACTGCTTCCTATATGCATGACCATGACAAATCTCTCAACACGCTCCTCTCAGTAGAAAGTGGCCGTCTCTGTCCTCAGAAAGTCTCATGAGTCTCTGTTATCACACTGAAATGCTTGTTTGCAAGTTACTCGTTCTCAGTAACAAGTATGTCTGATTTCTCCTTAGGCCTTTTTTTACAATGCAGTTACAAAATGATGGGCTTTGAAAATGAAAATTTCTCTTCAGGTACAAGGTGTAAGGTCTTCAGGGCTGTACAGAAAACAATTAAAGGGATGTACTTTAATTGTGAAACTAACTGTGAACACTTCTAATGTGCTGCAGACGGAAGTCAAATAGGTAAGACTAATAAACCATCCCAGGGATGAATAACCCTTGCAGCGTACAACTAGCCTGTTGGTTGAAGACGACACCCAACAGACATTTCCTAGGTGAAGAATAAGAAAGTCTGCCCTTTTCTTGCAGAGCTGTTCCCCAAGGAACCATGGGAATTGTTAGCACTTTCTTAGCATGCATTTGTTGTTGGTATCTTCACCAGCATTGAGAAATCAGCTACAAGAAGGTACCAAATGATTATCTACTCCATCACTAACCAGCGGTTTTTTTTCTCTCAACTGAGATAAGTTTTTTAATTAAATAGCTGAGCTTGTTTTTCTCCATTAGTTGTAACCGCCACCTCCTGCTGATCCAGACACCTACACCTAGGAATGAAATGCCACTTGTGAACTCTCTCACAAAATACGCCAGTGGCCAAACTGCCAGTGCAGAAATACACGAGCCCATCAGAGATGCTGAAATTATTCTCCCAAAATAATGAGCCACTGACACGATAGCTCCCATTCACTTCCTTATCTGCACGTGAAGCAGCTGAAAGTTTTGATTCCACTTGAGAATATAGTAAGAGAGTCCAGAATGATTTTATGGACTTCAAAGTTTTAACAGTTCAATTGCAAGAACCTGAAGTAAGTCACCCATTTCTGTGTGTGTAATGGAGGCAAGACAGAAAACAAATCACTGAACTCCAGGAGAATTTCTATTTGGGGCAGTTGCTTGCTGCAGCAATTAAAATAACAACATTCCTCCGAAAGAACAAAATGTAATTATCTTCAAGCTCATCTTCACTAGTCAGTATTGCACTGTTCTAAAATATTTTCATAATCTCAGTTTGATGCTGAGTCACTCATTATGTCAGCCACCTTCACAACAGAAAGATGTCCCATACATACAACCACTAACACGGCTATTCTTTCTGCTGTCATTTTTTCCTCTCTGAAAATAAGAAGTCCAGCAAATAAAACTAATTAATTGCAAAAAAAAGCAATGAACTAGCCACCTATTCAAACACAGCAGCCATAGTAAGTGTCATATATTTTTATAGTAGGGTTTACTAGTGCAAGAGAGCTTATTACAGGCTGAGCTCCATCCTGTTCTGCTTTTCTATATACACATGCTCATCATATTTTGTACTTGACATTTCTATTTAGCTATGGAGATAAAACAGCCCAATACCTGGACAGACTGCATTTTCAGTACACATTCTAGTATATATTGATTTATAGTCTATCACACTTCCATTTAAACTCAGATAAAGAACAGCTATAATCCGCTACCAATAATTTTCTGCCTCTATAGAGAAAAGAATCTCAAAGCCCCTTTATGGGACTTCGGAAAATATGAGTATGTTCGCATATAAAAATAAAAAGAGTAAAACAACACAATAGCTACAAGTTAGTAACTACCATTATCAAGAAGTACTTAAGCCTGTCCCCACTGTACGCAAATACGCCTGTGGACAACTTTGGAGCCACTGTTGGACTTCATGCTTGCATTGCCCCAACACCACTTAACACAAGTCCACTCAGGCTCTGCTTTTACAAAACAGCCCTCAAACGTTACCAGAGGCAGTTTTGTTTTCTCTGAACGAGCACTGGGGCTCTGCTCACCCACAAACCCCTGTCACTTGCTGTGGGGACGCAACACACTCGTCAGCAACACTGAGCCTTTTCCAAATCAGGTTAAAAACAACAAAAAACCCCACCCAAGTGGATTCAGCAAGGTGTCAGATAAGCGCTGCAGCTGGGACAAGGGAAGCTGATGGCTGGGACTCCCCGAGGTGCTATTGAGGCTCTGCAGCAGCAGAAAGCAGCTTCAACTACCTCCAGCTGCCTCAGAAACCGTGCCCGAGGTCTGACTGTGCCCACACAATCCAAATGTAAGAATTGTCACTGAATTAGGTGACATCCAGCTGTTTCAAGCATCTAAATCTGCCAATAACCAAGTTAAGGGGTATGAGCTTCCTGCCCAGAGAAGTGTTATACTCTGTTCTACTCTATTCATTAACATTTCAGCGGTGAGTAGTTTCTTATGGATGTGAAAATAAGTAATACTTGTAAGTTGCTTGCTTCATTTGCACCTCACATAATGGGTTTCTCCATGCATAGTTATTATCCAAGAGGCTTTTCTGAAATTATTCCCAGGTTCTACCAAAGAAAGTGAGAAGAGTCTCAGACCTTCATCCGATTCTGTTTGATGCCTTCTACAATCTGCTCCATCTGCCGTAAAAACTGCTCACGAGAACCAGAAGATGCCATTGCTCTGGAAAGAAAAAAAGATAACAACTGACAAGGATGTGGGACAACGTGTCCCATTACGCCTGTCTTGCATGTTTACCCACGACCAAGAATTCACATTGCTTAGTGTTCTATGTAAAAATTCATCTTTTTAATCACTGATTTCAGGTAACAGCGCAGCTCTTCAGCTGGTATAAGATATCAAAGAGATGGGAACAGAGACTACAGAGCTCATCACAAGCGCTCTGCCTGGCGGTTCAAGTCTGTTCCTTTCTTGCATGTGCTGTACAGAAATAAATTGCTATTAACTAACAAAAAGCACAAACCTTTATGAAAAGCAGCTGTTGTGAATATTAAGAAGGTGAGTAGAGGACTAGTAGATGAGTAAATATTCTAAAAAATAATTTCATGCTCTAATAGGGAAAGTCCAGAAATAATTTTAACATATTTTGAACAGATTTAAGAAAAATAAAACAAAGAAAATACAATACACACCCCGCCACATACACACACTCCCAACAAAAAAACAACCCAAAACCCAGCTGTCACCAACCACAGAAGGACACAAGTGTAAAACAAAGTAAAGAGATAATTAATTACTCTGGAAAACAAAAAGCAGCTTGTAATTTCACAGCAGAATTATAAAAAAAAAATTGGAAGAATTGTTTCAAACTATTAAACGGCCATCTCCTCCCCATGACTCTACTGAATTGTACTGTTGTGACAAAAATTCATACTAGAATTTTTTTTTTTTGTGAAGTCAAAAAACACCACAGAAAAAAGTAAATGCCGGCTGCATCAGACTGATATTTGACCTTGAACTTTCAAGGGAACCATAATTTTACCTAAAGACTTCACACGTCATCAAAACCTTTAAATACAGAGTTAGTCTACAATAAACGTGTCTGAAATATGTCCGAGGCTAATGTTTTGTACATAATGTAATAACCACAACGTCACAAAATGGAGAAAAATATTTAAATTAATGCCAGGAAAATTATGACTGAATGATTTGTTTCCACAACTGCAACTGAAGAGCCAGATATTAAAAACATACGTCGGCTATAAAAGTTAGGTAATTCCAAGTCTTTGATTCCCTAAACATTGGCTTAAACAGAATTAATAAACTAATTTAGAGAGTAGTTTATAGTATATAGCAGTCAATAGTATACAGTAGTTAATAAAAAATTCTAACAATTTTTTACTCGAACTCATGCCCACTCCCATTTTTCCAGCCAGCCATGCTACTCATTTCAACTATCCAGAGAAAAATGACCACTACTTACTGATGAAAGTTGTCATGAATAGAATTCAGTAAGTTAACCTGTGAAACAGGAGGGGAAAAAAAAAAAAGAAGAAATAATTATACATTTGTCCTTTCTGGTATGAGTTTTCACGGACAATAAAATGAAATCAAGTTAAAAAAATTGACTATATAGATGCTGCCCTGACAAGCAGTCAGCTCTAGGAAAATCACAATAAGCTTTCTTTCGGAAGGGACATAACAATCCCTCCGTATTAATAAAACCTATCCCAGTGGAGGAGCCACAGAAAGCAGGAGCAAGTCTTAGACTACAACTGCGATTTTTAATTTTACTGATGCCCAATTATACCACTGAGAATTTTCCAGCGTGATGACTTTCTAAACCGAAGCGATGAAGTAAAACAGCATATACATCTGTTCAACGCGTGTTGAAACTCGACATACAAGTAACTTACAGGTTATCATCCAGCGTTCAACAGTGACAGTGCACAACCATATGCTGCGGTTACGTTAGGTTTGCATAATTAGTCTTACTTGTAGTGATAAAGCAAAACAAACAGTTTCACTTAGGCATATCCCTGACTATGCTTACAAGCCAGACAGGATAGCAGATGGAGAAATAGCTTTAAAAAAACCAAACAAAAAAAAAAACCCAAACCAACAACCCACCAAACAAAACCAAGAAAACCAAGCAACAACTCCCCAGTGCCCCCAAAAAAGAAACCCAGACTGTATGAACAGTACGAAGATGCCAGCTTTGATGCTGTTAGCAGCAGAGCTCTGTCAAGAAGCTGCAACTTAGCTCAGCAGCTTGAGTAATGCATTGCATCGGGGGGGGGGGAACCACCACAAAACAAAAACAATCAAAGAGACAAAAGACCCCCCACTTTTGCTTCCAAGATTGGAAGCAGTATCCCCACACAATACTGTGCAGACTCTCCGAGCAGTGCAGGACCAGCAGGTGAATTTTTGCACTGCTGTCATTGTGCAGATGAGTTTTACAGGTTTCCAAACAGCCATTCCTCATTACTCACTTTGCTTATATGTATTTTACAGGCTATTAAAAGATGGAACTTCTAAAAAGTAAGGAATGGCATTTCACATGCATGACTTCTATTACGAGATACTAACATTGCACTCAATCAAGACAGGAACAGAAATCTATAACATTACGGGAATATTTTGTTGCTCTAATCAAACTATGTATCGAATATTTTCTGTGTAACAACCTTTGATTTTTTCCTTGCTTTCTACATCTTGCTGAGAGCACTAAAATTCACCAAGTAGCAGTTAATGGGATTCTCTCTCGTCTTGCAAGTCTTGTGTGGTTAAACCTTCTGAGCGGTTTCTCCTTTTGATGAATATTTGAAAGTCTTCTGTACTAAATACCCAAGCGTTGCAAACTGATTCACTTGCCCCACTGCTATGGAAAGCTAAACTCATCTCTTTCAAATTTCAAATCTTCCATCTGCAGGAGACAGCACACGCATGGCAGAATCCGCAGTTGTTCCTGACCTTCCTTTGAAAAATTCAAACAAATTCTGAACAGACTGCAAAGCAGCTAAGTTGCTTAAGAATTCCTGTTACTTTGAGGAAAGAAATAATTGCGTGACTCATCAATATTTGCCAAGTCCGTATCCTTGCCTCAAGGTATTTCCACTAAGCATGCATTTAAGAATGTAATTACAGTTTATACCGCAAAACATTCAAGTCATGAAAAGCAACACCGCACAACTATTGTGCAGTAAGAGTGCTGATGTATTACATTACAGACAGTAAAAGCAGTGCATTAAGCCCCCCCCAAAAAAATTATGAAAAAATGAGCTTAAAAGCATTTTAAGAGTGAATCTTTCACAAAATATGATTAAAATATCAACCATATTCATAGAGACCTTTCACGTCAGAGCTATAACCTTTATAGCCAAAGTTCTGCTGTATAACAATTCCTGCTATTGTTATTTTAAAGCAATTATGCTCAGCGTATGTTATGAAAGGGTTGGTTTTGGGGGGGGAGAAAAGAAGGGGGGAAAAAAAAAAAGGAGGGTCAAGAAAAAGCACAAGCATATTCCAGAAATCTCTGTGAGGCAGAGATGCCAAAGGCATCTTTTGTACATTAATAGATAATGTTTACTTGCCGAAACCTTTGTTCTAATATTAAAAGCAACACAAGGAAACCTCAACTATATAATACACTTAACAAAGTTAAGCCTGCATCAGAAGATACTCAGATCTCTCTCTTGTGATTGACATCAAGCTAAAGGAAACCCTTGATCAATTTATTTGCCTTTTGAAGTTATATCCATGTAAGTGAAGCTTGGAACTGAAAAAAAAAAACAAAAAAAACAACCAAAACCCCCCAAAAGGCACTGAACTGTATTGGCAAGAGTACTCCCAGTTTATGCATCAATGAAATACATCTGCTCTGTATTCTGTCGCCTGGTTTTTATGTGCCTATTTCAAAAAACATCTCTGTATGCTTTTTAAATTTGCAGGCTTGCCCTCAAAATAAATAATTAAAAAAACAGATCTGTATTAAACTCTAATCTAGGGGAGAAGTGAAAGTAATACGAATTCTATAGCTGCTACTTAACACAGTATTTTAAATCCGCATATTGCTACCTTCAACCTGTTGTATTACGAATACATTTCACCATTTGGAATAAGAAAAAAACAATAAAAGACTGCAGACATACAAAGCATGTGATAATTTTCTTACAGACTCAGGTAAAGCATTTTCCAGGGCCACTGGCAGCCGTTACAGCAGCCACTCTTGCAGAGGGACGCCAGTTGTACAGCTGCGGCTCCGCAATAGTCCGCATGTAACTGACATTAACTGGTATCATCTCTGTCGGTTTGTAAGAAGTTGATGTTTGAAAAACTTTCAAGGAAAATTCTTAATGGTATTTTCAGGAGACAAAAAGGTAAGTTACACCACTCATTCCATAATAATTTATTTGAGGACCTTAGGGACCCATCAGGTAGAACAATTTCTAGAAAGAGCATTCTCACATATAAAACTGAAACCTCTCCCAGAAATGAGGTATTTCTGGAGCACACGACAATCATCACCTCAGGTTAAATTTTGGTAAGATCCTGCTTTGTAGTGATCACTGACCTAACTCAAAAAATATGTATACACATCAATAAAAAAGCCGTGAGGCTCAATTCAGCACAGAACTTGAGATGTTTTTACAGATATAATTTACACGCGTTGTTAAATCACCTAGTCACAGAGGTTACTTTTAAATTTCTTGTGATGCAACTTGGAGTCTGACATTCATAGAGCGGTACAAAACTTTTCTGCAACAGAAGGGGCCAGATCTACCCTGAAACGGCCGTCATACCTTAAAGTACTTATATCAAGATAAACGGAGGAAAGTTATAGTTTAGAACGGAAACAGTATTCTGGGTGGGGGTTTTTTTCCATCATCCTGGCCTCCAGAAAATCTGTAAGGAAGCCCAGTCTTGTATGTTTGCCAAAGGAAAAAGATATGATATCTTGGAGTAAGGTCTGCATGGAAGTAGAACGTCTGTGAGCTTTCCAGAGTTACATGGAGCCCTCTTTAAGGTTATCAAAACAAAAGCAGCTAAACTGTACTCAGTTACTGTAGAACTAAGTAGGGGAATCAGGAAGGGATGAAGCTGTTTCCCCCGCCCCGCAGTTCTTGCTCTTGGACACGCCTAACACTATTCTAGCCCAAAGGGCTGCTGTTTGCCTTCAAGCAATGGTCAGGATCACATGCCCCCCCCTAGAAAACCTACATAAACTACTGACGTTTCTGAATCGAAAAACTGAACATGATCTAGCACGTGTATTAGAATCAGCTGCTTAAGGGAAGGAAACGGTTGCTCATCTTCTTCAAAGACAGGAGATAAAGTGTCAGAAATTTGACTACTGCTTCTCTCGCAAACTAAACAAATATAAGTAGTGCAAAACTAACTAATCTGTTCTTATTTTATTAGAATAAACAGAGAAGCCTGAAGTGTCAAAACATTATATACTTTTAAAGTAATGTCATAATTTTTATCAAGTCTTGACTGCTCCTATTTCTCTACCTTTACTGAAGCCACATGCTTGTCATTGCAAAAAAGAAAATAGAAATCACTCGATTAAGTCATCCCCAAGAAAGAACCAACATCTACATAGTAGGGAGAGAGGGGAGGGGAAAAAAAACATGAAAACTACTTTTCTGAAAGTAGTTTTCGCTTTCATCAAAACTGCTCTTCTGATCCTGATCCAGTAAAATCAGCAGCGACTACCATGCAGGCAGGCTCCGACCCTGAGAACTAACTCTGATGTTGCTGACAGCAGCTGGAATTTGCTCTCCAAAGTTCCTGACTGTAGCATTGATTCATAACTGTAGCACTGGTTCATAATAAAAGATATTGACCAAAAAGAGAAAAAGCGGGTAATTTGGACCCGTGATACCAAGACAGAGATATTTGCTAATCAAATGTTACTTGTTTTGTGAACACTTCTTTTACAACGCAGACCATTTCCCCCTCAACATTAGAAATCTTCTTATAAATTAGTTGTTTCATTTTTACTTACAAAGAGTGTTAACTCTGCACTGACACGACCGAGTATGGTGAAAGCCAAGTAAAAAGTCTTTATCTCCTTCTCCACAGACTGAATATTTAGAAAACAGTAATAACATTTTCTTACCTCCTTTTCCAAATAGACTTTCTTATCATCCAGTGTATTATAAAGAGTAAAGAACTGCTTCGTTTCTTTGTGAGTTGCTGAGACTGCAAACAAAAAAAGGGTAGAATAATAGAAGAGCGTGAGGTGAAATGGAATCTGTAAAAATACTTCATAGGTTTTATATAACATACTTTCCACTATCAATAATGGAACACAGCCTTTAATACATTCTGGAAGAATATTCCCTCTGCATGTAAATCTCCAGAGGGGTTTGCAGCTATCGGATTTTATGAGAACACCACAGCTCAGTGTTTAAATCAAGCCTCAACTGCTGACAGTCCTTTACACGAACATATGCTGGCACTATCAGCTGTGCTTCCTTACTGCTGCCTGTTCATCCTTCCTTCACAAGCTTTCCCCTCGCGCCGTGCAGGCTGCTGTGCTGCTAACGCTCGCCCTTGCACAGCTTGCCCACAGTGGTGGGGAGGCTCAGGCCAGGCAGGGACAGGTGGGAAAGAGATAATCTGATAGTACCACGTGGAAAAAGAGTGCATTATGCCATACATGATGCTCAAGAAAAGCTTTTACCATTTTAAAGCCTTTTTTTCCCCCTCTTCTTGCAGTTTATTCATGCTGATAGGATTAAATAATACTTTCTTTTTAAATAATACTTTCTGGTTTAGGCGATTATAGCAGCTGTTGGTCACAGCACGGTGGGGAAGGCAAGGCTCAGACACGCATTCCCTTTGGGGCCACAACATGACTGGCACTCGAGTCGGCTACGTGTTCATCTATTCTTTAGTTCTGCAGTGCCTAGGGAAACCTAAGATATTCGTGATTCCCGAGGGAAGAGTTCAACAGAGGAGGACAGCTGGCGAAAATTATATTAAGTACTGTCTAGAATCCTGAACCTGGAAAAAACATTCAGGTTAAAAAAGCTAAACCTCAGTGAAATCACGCTGATTACATTAAACTCTAAAGGCTAACAAGTTGCCATCTATAAATAAAACCTTTCCTGAATTGATACACTGGCCTAAACTTTTGAATGGAGCCATTTACAGACAGCATGACCTCCTCCACACGTCACAACGTCATTGAACATCCAGATTTTTAAAGAAAGTCCAACTTTTGATTTGTACAATTCTGTTCTCCAGCTGAAGCCCAACAGCAACCCACAGCTCAAAGTTGAGGATTTTAGTAACAGAAATCCAGCAGCGTTTACTTCTGCAGCAGCGAGATGTTTGGGACCAAAGAGCTTTCTCGTGGCCACAGTGTGATTGTGACATGTTCTGCACAGGCTGTGGCCTCCAGAAGCACGCTGCGTTCTGGGAGCCTGAAAGCACCCAGGAATTCAGGAAAGCCTGGGATAGGTTGACAAATTATTAAGGACTATGTTCCACAAAGACTTTCCAGATGCTGAAATCAGGCTGCTTCTTGAAAAACTGCATGAACACAAGGATCACCAAGAGGCTTACTTCAGATGTGCTCTCTTAATCAGTTTGCTCTTCGCAGGACTTGCTGCTACCAAATGGAAGAGGCCTTTCCCAAACCATTTCCTTCCTGCAGCTCTTCCCTTTCTTGCAGCAGCTCTGGTAGTCACAGATCTTTAATGAGGGGATTCCACACACCAGCCCAGAAGAAAACTTTTCAGGATTTCCATTGGGTTAGGAAGTTGTACCAGGTCATGGAGCCTTACAGGCACACACCAGAGCCCATGTCAGGCAAGACAAAGAAAGAGGAGGAAGAAGGAGCCAAGCGGTTCATTGATTCTCTTGAAACCACAGCTTAATGTTTTCAAGGCAAGAGGTTCAGTTAGATTAAAAACAAAGCAGGGAATATTGGAACTTAAAAGAATTCTAGCTTAGAATCACTGAGGTTGGAAGCATTGCTGAAGATTGTCTTGTTCAACACCCCTTGGATCAAAGTTCAAAAAAACCCAGGTTTTGGCAACTCTGAAGATCACCTGAATCTGGCTAAATGAAAAGTCTCTGAAAAATACCACAATTCACAGAAGGACTTGCTAGAAGTTTTCAGCTTATTTTTTCCAAAAGCTTAGTTTGTACAATGCAGGTTCCCGGCCACGACTGAGTAGTGCGTTATCCTAAGTTGCTACACGTATTTTGCACTATAGAAAACAAAGTTCCATCAAATACAAAGCATCTTAAATCTACACAAGTCTCTTTGACCTTAATCTTTCTGTACTTCAGATACAGATAAAGCCTCCATCTTCTGAGCAGGGAGATGCTCTGACCATAGATTATTTGTCTGGATTCACTTAGACATCACAGGGAAAACAAAATCTGCAGAAAATTTAATGCAAGACAAAGTTTGCTTTATAGCTGGACTTGATTAAACTGTGTAGTGCATTAAGAAGCAAAGCAGGGGTAAGGAAGTACTGGATTTGTACTCACTATAGGAGTACATCTGTTCCATGCACGGGGTTAAACAACGCACATGGAAGAGCGCGCACGACTACGTCACCAGAGACGCCTCATCAGGGCAAGGGATTTGAATCAAAGTTGGATAACAATTTTAGAACTACTCAGCCTTCAAGAGCTTGGTTCACACACATATTTAGTAAATCCAGAATATTTTTAAAACAGTAGCTGGTTCTTCTGGATAGATATTGTTTTAGCTTATGCTAAGACACAAGCTACGTTAAATATACACCCGTAAGTATACTGGTCTGTTACCAGTTTAATGGAATAACTTTACAATTTTATTCAGTTTGCATTCTCTGTACCATCCACACACAGCAAACACATACCTATCCAAAAAGTCAACCGAGCACATTTCCCCATTTTATAACTTCTTATCATAAAAAAAAAACAAAAACAAAAACAAAAATTCATACTCTGAGCCTACCAAGATATTGCAGGATATTTATAAATCAAAAATAAAAGAAAACAATCCCTTTGATGTACTTGGGGACAACACCTTCAAGAAATTGCCTTTACTTTGTAGTTCTTGATGTAGTTTGGTTCAGAAGCAGATATCTCACGTCAATGAAAACAATGAAAGCAATCTAACCTTAATAGCAATTAATTACACGTGACTCAAATTTACAGCAACCTCATTTGTAAAAGGTGAGTTAAAAACTTTCTAAACACACTGGTTATTAACCTAAATGACTGAACATGTTGCAGACAAGATTTAGTCCAGAGATCTTGTGCATTGTTTCAGTCTCAGGAGAATTCTCATAACCAGCTTATAAAGGCTTGAAAATAGGGCGTATAACATGAATACCAAAAGACCCTTAAAATACCACAAAATTAGCAAGTGCTGTTGTTACATGTTATATGCTCAAAATGCAATTGCCCTTCTCTCAGGGCTTTAGCCTTCAGCAGGATGTTCCTGCTTGATATACATACCCTGACTGTAAAGTTCAATAAATCTCTTCTGATACTGTGTTAGCTCAGCTCGGCTGGGTACTTCATCAATCTTGCGTTGTAAAATGGCTATTTCTCTGTTTCTTCGTGCCTGAATAGAAAGTTAGGAGGGGAGAAAACAAAGCCTCTTCTTGCTCTTTTCTTAAAATGGATGAAGCCCCCCCCCAGCAATATTTTGTTACTAAAGAATTACTTTAAAAAAAAAAAAAGAAAGCGTTGGCTGAGGCTCAATGTTTTTTGTAATTGATTTGTGACAGAAAAACTTTTTAAAATCAGAATAACAAAAAGAAGTATTAGTAATTACAAGATAAGAAAAATGTCAATAATTTTGTACAAGAAAATTTACAAAGAGTTACTCACCAGTAACAGCCGGATCTTTTGAAGTTTATCTTTCTCAGTTTTGTACTGCTGTTCTATAATCTTATTCGGCTCCTAGAATTTGAGAACCCAAAATAATTGTGTATTATAGTAGCACAGGAGCTGCACTTGCAGAAATGTGCGGACGGGGTTTGATTCCAGTATTTGTCTATCTTCCATTTAATGGCTCCCACAATAACACCACCGTTTGCTGGAGTTTTTTGGGGGGGTTTGGGTTGTTTTTTTTTTTTGTTTGTTTGTTTTTAAAGATTCGTATCTGCATTAAAAAACTGACATCTTTTACTGTAAACAAATGCATTTCGCTAGCTTTTAAGCCTTTCATATTTTAGTTTTTAGGATTTGTTAATAGTTTTTCCACTGCTTTACAACAATCACACTTTAAATGAAGATATGTATCGGAAGATTATCCATACTCCTTGTTTGACTGTTTGCACTTTGATTCAGCAGCTGAGGACAAAACTCTGACACGTATTCTAGATTTCCTGGATTGTGGACTTTAAGATAATTTTTCTTGTTTAAAAATCTAAGATTTAGGCTTACATTTTCATTTTTTCATGCTGCGCTCATGCAGCATCATCATGGAACCTGTAATCTATCTCATTTCAGAGGCATAAATGCATCAAATGTTTACCCACTGAGAATACAAGTAATTCAAGTTTTTCCTTGTTTGTTCATTCATTCTTCACTGCCATCAGTCTGGACGCACTCGTGTTAAAGCCTAACTTCTAACAGCTGCTTGCGGCATGCAATGTACTGAGCCACTGAAAACTTGCGCTTTCATCCTTCAAATAAACCCACTTTTAAGAAAAAAACAACCGAAACAAACACGCTTTCTGAGGAAGACCTGCCTTCATGAGAGGTATGCTCTGTTCTTAACACAGCATCCAGAGATTTTTCTCTGGTATTACAAACAAAGAAGTAAAAGGTACAAAAGCATCTATGAGTTAGCCCCATAGTATTGAAGAATAATACGGCTATTTTCAGCTTACTGTGTTTCTATGTTTATTAGCATAAACTGTGGCTTTACCAGTGGTGAAGAATAGAATTTTTCAGAGATTGCAACAGATACTTTAATGCTTACAAGAATGTGCCAGAAGTCAGAAGGACCTAAGCAGCATTTTAAAACACAAACTGAAAATAAACACTTAGACATTTCCTATTTACCTGTTCCTCTCCATTTTCCACTGCCTTGACTTTCAAATTCTCTATATCTTGTTGAAGTCTCTCCATTTCTTCCTTTAAAACAAAAAAAGTTTATGTTGCTTTTAATTGAGAACCATCCTCTTAACACGGGAGGGCAGGAAGCTTAACAACATAAAGCCAACAAAACTGTGGAGATGACCACACCCTTTGTATTTAAATTTGTAAGATTAAACAGCATTCCCTGCTTAAGGGTAAGGCATCCATTATTACTCATTACATTGAGCTGTCTGCTTTTGTCAAACATAGGAATTGATTTTTTTTTTTTCTTTCTTACTTGCAAATATACTAGATCCAGCTAAGACAACTAATGAGCGACATGGAAAATTAAACTGCGGAAGCAAAGGAATACTACAACAGTAACAGGATGACACGGGACTGCAACATACAGCATTTGTAAAAATAAACAAACATACAGTTACTTGCAAGGTTGTTTCCATTACAATCCTTTAGAGCTTTCCAAAGGAATATGTATGGGAAAATGAGGTTCCTGTGCTCAGTCTATGCCTCAAGGCACTATTTCTTTTTACTTCTTTTCCTTCTATTAAATCCCATCCACTGTTGTTTAAATAGAAGAGAATGAAAATAATTCTCTCCAATCATATTTCTATGCAGTCCAAAACGCAGCAGTAAACAGGACAGCAAAACACAGTAATTAAGCAGTAAAACTGAAACCTGCTCTGACAACTGCAATAGCTTCATCTCAGTCTTGTCTCTTTTGGTGGGTTGCTCCAAAGCTAGGGGCTTTCATGAAGCTCTCCTCTCTGGCACTGTACCTCTCCTCAGGTCACTGTTGGCTGCATTATCCAAGAGGAGACAATTCCATTTCAGGCTGTGAATAGCACAGGTGGGATGTAGTACAGCCCAATCTCAAACTTGCATTTTAGTGCTGCCTTAACGCAGCTTTAGAGCTGCATATTTTGCTCTCAGCAAAAAAATCTCAAAAATTTTAGTTCTGCTCTCAGCAGAATGGCAATGGGAACACGAAGAGCCACAACTGCGACCAGCACAAGGTTCGTCTCATCTGGCATTCTACGTCCAGGAATTATCCTTCACTAAAGAGTCCCAGGCACAGCAGAACACTGAAGGCCATGCTAATTGGCAGCATTCCTTACACCTCCCTGCCTCAGGGCAGGGGGCAAGTCCTTCTGGTTAATCCAATTCCAACCTTTTGGGTCATCAGCCTGTCGCAGATATGATACACTGCAGAACCGGGCAACTGTCCATAATTCTGCTGCAAACCAAGCTGGTGGCAATATTAAATATAAACCTAGAAACACCAGTAAATGGAGGGTGGGGGAGCAGGACAGATGACAGACAGGGACACACAACATGATGACAAATCAGGAACAAGTATAATGCTTATTTACCAAGTTTTAAATGAATCCTTACATAAGAAACTAAAACTTACCCTACAATGTGCTTTGAACTCTTGCTCCTGGCTTTTTAGGTTTTCATTCATGGCCACCAGTGCTCGCAGACTCTGTAATATGCTAAATTTGAAGATCCAGTAAACCATATTAGATTTTTAGTTTCTAATTTAAACACATGGAAAACTAGAAGACATTAGAACAAGCTTAGTTCTAAATAAGTTTTCAATAAAACGTGTAAATTAAAAAAAAAAAACAAATATCACCACTGATACGGCAAGGTCAAGATAAAAATAGATTATTAAAAATAGATTAAGTATTTTGATGATTTTGCTAGGTTCTGACCTCATTATTGTGAAAGCTTTAAGAGAGCCTCCTATTTAATTTATGTGAGACGAAGGCTTCAAATACGAAGGAAATAAAATCTGGAAGGCCTCATCTACTTGTCAGAGGTGTTTAGGGTTCTTCTGCTTGAAACACCTAGAATTATTTTTAACTACAGATTGACACAGATTGACACTTTTCATTCTGACTGAATAGCATGGCAATATTTTCCAGTCTTTGGAAAGCAAGCTGGAGAATTGTTTAATTTTTTGATTCTAGTTATTTCTTTAGATTGAAAAAAAAACAAACCCAAGAAACATTGAATGATTCATTTAAAAAAACGTAATTTTTCAGAATTTCAAAGGTCACAAAGGAAGAAACTTACCTAGAATCTGCTTGGGATTCTATGGTTTCTAAGGCTGCCAATTCCTTGTCCAGTTTTTCACTGTAACTCTTAACCTAAGGGTTGCAATTAATAATAAATTGAAACACACTTCCGCACATAAAATGATTCCTGGTACTCAGCTTTCCCACATCACAGCATCAGTGAGGTAAGTTGTCAAACACTTTCACCATTTAATACATCCCTCCACACACCAGACTTCTCAAAAACGATTTGGTTAGTGCACAGAAAAACAAAGGAAGATTACCTCGCTTAACGTCTTTTTCGCTTCAGTACATTTTGCCTGCAGATCAGCACATTTAGCTTGCAACTATTACGAAAGAGAAAGAGAAGAGTTTCATTCTATATTCACGCTAATTAATCTGTATTGGAGAACAACAATATTTGAGCTGTTAATAATGGTTGCCTACTAAACAATAGGCTAAGCATCACAAACATTTTCTTGTCATCTACTCCAGGAGCGTTTGCTTGCAAGAATTCTGATTGAATATTTAATTAATAACAGCAAACATTTTCCACCTGACCTTCTAGATGTATTAGATTCCAGAATAAACAGCAGCTTTTACAAGATGGATGCCAACAGAATGGTAATTTATTGGACAGAATCTCTGCTAAATTGATCAGTTATTCAGCCCAATTACACTGGCCTAGTTTCACACCAGGCTAAGAAGAGAGTTCCATTTCATACTTCTCCAAATAAGTTAGGGCGATTCAAGACAGGTATTTTTTATCATGAATTCACCTGACTGAAAAAATAGATAAAAAAAAAAAATTATCATTTACGACTGCAATCCACATCTCATGAAAATTGACATAAAGATTGAAGAACTACTTGTTACGAGAACTTTTGCTGAAACTTATAGCAGTATTGAAGCCAGAACTTCACAAACATTTTTTAGAAGGGGGTTCTTGACTGTCACGGATTTCACTGTCACTTCTACCTCACCCTTCAAAAGCTGCATGTGGCAAGTGGCAAAAAAAAAAAAAAAAAAAAAGAAGACAG
>VWZL01001575.1:333621-364710 GCA_013396915.1 Stercorarius parasiticus
CAGGAAATTTTTACTTTACTGAAGTGTTAAAAGGATTATATTTAGCTTATAGCTGTCAGCACTCATTTTCCACATAAAAACAAAGCAGGGAGACTGTTACGTATTGCAAATAAGCCACACAGAATTAAAGGGTCCTCAACTGTTAAAATGGCAAACAGCACGACAACAGATTTAGAAAACACTTAAGTTTTCCTGTGGATTATGAAGTTTGGCAGTTAAAAGCAAATCTGTAATGAAGTGAGGACTCTCTCAGTTTTGTGTGGTTTACAATCCTGTCTCCTCTCCACCCCAGACTGCTTTCCTCCTCTCAGCAGCGTGTGGAAAATGAGCACATACATTCATTCACTCACACGCTAGGGAAACTGGTAAAGGAAATTACTTGCACCAGACATGAAAATGTAATCCACTCAACATGTATCAAGTTACAGGCATATTCTGTATTACTAAATCAGCAGCCCCACCATGCTACAGTTCTGCTGAATACAAGAGCCATCTGCTCCAGAAAAAAAAAATGCTTTTGAACGTGTCAGTCATTGAGGTTGCATACAGATACTGGCTGATCCTTCCTGCTTCCCAGACCATAATGGCACAACACGGAAATACCTGCAAAAGCCCCCCACAACTGCTCAGCTGGTTTGCCAGCCTGTCTTACTGCTCAGCTAGGCAGAAAAGGTCAAGGAAACAGGGTGGCCTGAGAAGTGTGGTAGTGCAATAGTGAAGATTTTAATTTTTTGAAACCTGAGCTAGCTGTTGCTGTTTCCTAACGCCACTCTTACTACGCAATTGTACCTAGGCTGTCCTCCCCAAAATTAAATGTGAGCTAACTACCTCCAAGAACACAAACTCTTCTCACAATGCAAAGGCTGCGGTGGAGCATTCTAGCATCTATACATTCAAACTGAACACGTCTCCAGTATCTCTACGTACTGCCTGCAGAAAATCTGCAGACAGATGGGAGCATTTGTTCAAAGTCTGTAGAACTGTATTAGAAAATCCTTAAATCTGAGCAAACGTCCCCTCTCGTATCATAGGGCAGCGCTAAACTGTTGCCAGTCATGACAACAAACCTTCTTATCTTTGCAAGCTGCTTGCTCAGAGGGGAAGCTGAGAGCGCCTGCATCGGTCTCCGCGCTACACAAAATACACGCAGCAAATCTCTGTCTCCCTTCACATGTATTTGTCTCATAGCCTTTGTGGTTTAAAGGAAGAATTAAAATGCGATAGAAACATACTGCAATGACTTAAGATATAGTGAAAATCCTCTTCCTTTCCCCACTTTTGAAATTCCAAAGATCTCATTCTGCAATTTACGTTTCTACTTCAGGAAAAAACCTCAAGCCAACATGGGAATTCAGGCAGGATTTAACTGTCTGTAAACTCATATTATGATTTTGAAAGCCTGACACTTCAGCCTGCATTTAAATGCCAGGTATTGTCAATATTTTTTAACTAGCAGTCATCATTTTGACAGGGCACCAAAGTTATTATTTGACATAATCAGATACATAAAATTCATATTTCCAAAGGGTTAAAAGAATACAAAGTCAAGTAAAAAGAAGTATAATTCATTTCAGTATATCATAATTGTAATATAATACTTTCAAATATTTCACTCTAGAACGGAGAGGAATTGTGACAGACATAGTTCACATTCAACATACAGTGCAAATAATTATAGTGTTATTGGCTATAAAAAAATGCTATTTTTGAACAGATGGAGCACGCCAGACACAAAACCAGAAATGCATCAGTTTAAGAAGGAAACTAATTCAGCATGTTCTAAAGGAAATGCGTTCTAATATTCACCAGTTAAAATACTTTCATACTCTATCCTTTGAAAGTCCTTTTTTTGTGAAAAATACATTAAGGAGAACCTGTACCCATTCTTCATAAAGCTTTTTCTTAAACTTGGAAAAAATAGAAGGGAGAAACAAAGAACAGGATAGGCAATTAGGCGTTCCATTTTTTTGTGCATAACTTTTATTTCTATAGCTTTATTTAAACTCAGCATTACTTGAATGCTAGTCAGACTTCAAAACAAATGGTTCACAGCATATGCTTTACTGAAAGGAGATTTAAGTTTTGAAGGGATAAATAAAAGACTTTATTGCACTGTTAGAGACTATATTATTCTCATTTAAAAAAAAATAAATTAAAAAAAGTCAGGTCCAGTAAGTGGCTGAGCAGGAGGGTTTAAAGCGTAGTGCTGCCATAGTTATAGCATAGTAGGTAGAGGTTTCAAAGCTACCATTCTTTCACCTCTGTTGTTTGTAAGACTGGAGATATCACTGTCTCATAAAACGTGCCATACAGACACCTATCTTTCAAAGTCCCTGTACCCCCAACATTTAATAGGTAAAACCCATTAAGATGTAAGGGGTTAACACGTTACTGACAGGAGCAGAGCAAAACAAAACAAAAAAAACAGATGAAGGCTGCTGGAGCAGTGCTGTACTTGACAGAGTATCAACCACACAAGTCACCAGCAAGAGTTCTTCCTCAAGTACTGTTTGGTTTTTGGCAAGCTCTTCCAATTACTGACTCTGATGCAATATGTGTTCATCAGATTCTGCAAGCTAAAGATGGCATGGTGCTGATTACAGCTGTATGCATAATTAAAAGCAGCATTTTGTTAATGGCACAGCTTTTCCAGTTTTCTGGGTTTAAATAGCAATAGCGTAAGTAGGTTGAAAAACAGGAGTGGCTTTTGCTCTTGCTTATAGATAGGAACACAACATCAGTCACAAATTCAAAAGCCTTTCCCTTCTAAAACAAATGTGAAGATGTGAACTAAGCAATGATCGTGAAAAAACACCTCCAAACAACAAGCAAAAACCCCACTATAGTCAGTGAGACAAGCTGGCTTGTATAAAAGCACAGGAAGTGATAAAAAATAATTTGTAACATATTTTAGGAGTAACTTCCTGAACTGTTTTCTTGAAACTGTGAAGAGAGCCCATTCAACACTATAGCTACCAAGCCAAATGCAGGTACTCTCTCTGTTTTTCTCCAAGAGAGGTATGCAAAAAAAAAAGGAAAAGCACGTTTTGATTAGCTAACGCCCTCCTCACAGACAGGGCTATACAATTTTTAATATAAACCCAGCCACATTGTCTTAGTAATAAACGTGCAAGCAAGGCATTCAGAGATGCCGAAATGAATGTTCAGCATGACAAATTGCTGGTACAGAAGACAGCTTGTAAATCTTTTATAGATGGCAAAAACCTTCGTGATCAACCGTATTTATCAATGTTTTCTTTTTTATTACACACACAATACTCACCTCTTCCAGGAGTTTAGTTTTTTGCAAAATCTGCTTATTCAGAGATGCCACCTTCCTTCTATGTTGTTGGGCAGCTCCAAGCCTTTCTGGTCGCTCCTCAGCGGAAAGCTCAGATTGCTAAAATAAACGATAACATCAGCCTGTTGGACCTCCTGCCATTACTTTTTACTTCTTCTTCTTCAGGAGCTCAGGAAATGCCAAAGTGGAACACACCTCTGATACTCCTTATCAAGAACTGTGTCCTACTATCCAACAGAAAGAATGACTTACTGATTTATCTCACAGCAAGATAAGGAAGCATCTGAACAACTGAATTGCATCCCAAAGGTCACAGATAAAGTAAGCTAAAAATACAGCCAGATGCCCTGGGACGGGTGGAAAATACTACATCATACTAGAAAAAAAAATATTTTTTTTTTTTTTTGCATCAGCATTACAGTTAAACCTGGTAGAGTTCTTAAACACAAAAAATACAACCAATGCTAAAAAACACCTTAAGCAGTGGTATTTACTGAACTTGCTGACTCAGAGATGCTCCATACCCCAATAAGTAGATCCAGAACTTTCAAAGACCTTGAAAATTACTGTATTTAGATTCTGAAATACTGCCTTTGATGAATCTTTCTCCTGAATGACAATGACATACGCAGCATGGTAGATACATTTACCACTCTAATCTGTTCTTTGCGCGCGTGTGTGTGCATGCGCGCACGCGTGCTGTGGACACCAGTCTTTGAAAACCACTGGATCCAGCATGCGTTGCCAAGAAAGTGTCTCATAAATACGTAATGAAGACAGCAATCTGGATCCAGTCTCCTGTTCTCTCTGAATTGTGAGAGGAAAGCTGCCAGAAACATTCTTTATCGGGAATAACATTTACAATACAAATTGTATATTTGCAGTAGACAAAAAAAAATACTAAAAATCAGTGATAGCTAGGCGTCTAAGTGATTATTTGCCTAAACATTATTTGCACCTTTTGAAAGTCCTCACTTTAGTACTTGCATCCACCTGTTTTGGTAATTTGCTTCATGCACTCAGACTACTTTTCCAGTTAATCCATCTTCCAATTTTACATTAGAAAAACAGTTAATTTTCAACTACTTCAGGTGCTAATTTGCAGAGTCTGTCAAAGACTTCAATACTAAGTGCTTTTTGAATAATTACAAAATGTTGACAACCAGTACAATGTATAATCAGCAAAAATGTTACCAGAAGTATGCAATACTCCTCACTTGTATTTGCGTCTGGTATCCACTCTAGGCAAGTGGGTCAGTAGGTCTTCATTAACAGATTAAGTTTAAATGAAAACAAGAGGCAAAACCTGTCTTCCTCTTTTCCATTTTCTGTGTTATTCATATTAAAGAGCAGCTTAAATGACTTGTTATACTTTTACATCTACAGCAAGAAAAGACCAATTCTGACACCTTATCCCAACAATTCACATTCTTTCTTTCCATTTGTTAGGAAAGGAAAAATGCCTCTAAACAACACCTGTAACACTGAACTATTCAACAAACACACACTCAAAATTACTTATTCCTCTTATTATTTAGCCAAATCACATTCTCTCATCATGTCATGCATTCTAAGACCCATCGTTCTCGCTGTATGGTTAGCCTATCTAATATGCATAACATGCAAATCAAGAAAACTGGAAATGCAAGAAGAAGAAACATGAGCTAAATCTGTTTGGAACCGATGCTGCAAAAATAGTACCAATCCATACAGTACAGCTTTGGCATAAAGAAGAGGTCATGTCTCAAGAAATGGACTGTTAAAAGCTTGCTTTTTGAAAAGGGGAAATAACCATCACTGTAACTCAGAGGTTTCTGCAGAAAAATCCTTCTGATCTGCAAATGAAAAAGCTAGGCTTAAACCTCATGCAGTCAAGTGCTCTGCAGCAACGCTACTGCTTTAAAGTTACTGAGGAATTGGGTTCCAATTTGTAGAGAAAAACACATCTTTCACCACAGAAGGAAAAAAGCACAAATTATAGAAGCTAATTTTCTTCTGACACTACTGTTGTTACCTGGTCTCTTACTAGACTGAAACAGCGGTTGCCTTTTGAACGTAATTTAAGAAAGCTGTATCTGAGCACTAGCGTCTCTATCTCAAAAGAAGAACTTCAATTACATGTGACAAAAAGGGATACACGGATACATCCTTTAATTGTTCTGTTAACACACATTATCCCCACCACTGACAGGTGTAGACTCACTTCTGCATTCCTCCCCATTCCCTGCTCAACTGCCCTAAGAAGATGTAGCCAATTCAAATAAACAAGTTAAACAAGAAGTGTTAGTAGCCTCATTTTCTATGGGAGTATTTGTTAAGTTAAAACAGCATATTAATTATGCACGAGGATCATTAATCTATGGCAGCTCAAAAACTGCTAGCCAAAATAAACGGCTAGTTCTAGACTTTAAGAGCCTGCCTCCCACTGTTCACATATAAAATTTTTAAATGGGAAGGAGGAAGGAAATATATGCAATTAATGTTATTCTTTGTAATGAGATTCTCTCACACATATTAGTCCAATAATTAAAGAAAGAGAATTCAATCATTCATTTATAGATCTTCACATTCTTAAAAAAAAAAGAAAAAAGAAGAGCCTCTGTACAATAATACAAACTTTTTAGCAGTAAATAATTTCATTTTCATCTCTTAGTGTTCAACCATCTCCTACTAGCAGATACACTTCAGAGGTTTAGGTCTGTGACTAACTCCAACATAATCGCCTCAGTTTGAAGTTCACTGTCTGAAGTCCATTGGGAAAACAAAAACAATCTCCAGCCCCATAACAGCTCAAATCTGTTTTCAGTCAAGTTCGACTTGGATCTTTAGCAGTCATTCCAATGTAATTTGTCATCATTTTTCCTTGACAGTTTCCCCAAGGCTCAGGAACCCAAAGATAAAAATCACTGCATCTCACCTTATCTTTCAGGATTTCCGAAAACAAAACAAAAACATCCAATTAGTCTCTTCCTTGAACGACAATCCTTAGCCATACTAAAGGGTTGAAATGCTTATTTTATGTTACTTCAACTGACTGCGTAGGCTGCATAGTAATCTCTGATGTAAGATTCCAGAAGTCCAAAAATATTCTGAGTCAACTTCTTCAGACGTAAGCAACTGTCAAACAGCATTTAAAACTGTTGAAGAGGATTCTCCTTCAGGCATTTTTGAAGGGGGTAGTTTTGAGACAGCAGTTTTCTCCAGTTTTATTCATTCTCTCATTTTACAAGGGAACGAGCTTTTTGTCCTATTCTGCTAGCAAAACCTCTAGTTATATATGTTGATACTTGCAAATTCTCAGAGGAAGAATCCTTCTAACACAGTAAAATCAAAGCTATAATTGGCCTTCGAAAGCTGGTGATGAATAGGCAGATAAAAGCCACATTAATAATTTTCTGGCAGGACTTTTAGAAAGTGAGGAACGACACTAGAATCTTCCATCCAGTTTACCCAACAAGTTAACACAGCAGCAGAAAGGAGGGGCTAATGCAGAAAACTGTATGCATTCATCTTCTGCAAAAATACCATCTTGTAAGAAAGGCCCTGGCACATGGCAACATCAGATGTAGAATTTTGTTTGCCAGCTATCTTCACTGGGCCCGGGGATTCTATTAAGACTGGTAGACAAATAAGTACTGCTGTGCTCTTCAGACTATGTATAGTTACAAGGGGTTAAAACTATTAGAACTATAGCCAAACAATGCTGATGCTTCAATAAACTGTTTGATAACATCCTGTATTCTCTTTTTCTGGTACATGCATGCACACACATAAATTTTTTTTTTTTTTTGTCACATCCAATAGATTCGAAAAGCGATATATTTTTGGTTTGACTTGAATCAGTTCTTACTTTCCAGAGTATTAATCATTGTTCTACTATAATAGTCAAGGTCCTGCTGCCTTCTCTCAGAACAGAAGAAATGTAACATTGAAATATGACCCTTGGGCTTCTGGTCTTCCAATCCTTTATAATAAAGAAAGGCCAAGAATTTGCTATAGACTCCGTTGAGTTATAGGGTTTATCTCCCAAATGGGAAAGCTCCATACCTCATATGTGTCAACAAAAAGGAAGAAATATGAGGAGACTATTGGATAAATAAGAGCAACCTATAACTCATATCTGGCAGTGATGTATTGTATGTATTAATTGCTTGAAGAGCCAGATTTTCTTTTCACATTACTGTAAAAACAATCACAGTTGAACACAGTAAATGGAGCTAATATACACAGTTAATTGCCTTGACTTCTAAAAGCAACAAAGGTTTGGTTTTGATGATACTAGATTCAGAATGAGAGATCCAGGGCATGACTGATAATTGGAGCCCACTGCAAGTAAGATCCCAGTGTATGCAAATCTGAGTGGAAGAGGCCTAGATTTTTCCCTGGGCAGGCGCACAAAACTGTATTTCTGTGCTTAACACTGAATATTTTAAAATACATTAAGAGTTTAGGTCTCTGGTTTGAATAGATATCAACCCAGGCCCTTCTTTATTCATGAAAACATTTAAGCAAGAGCTTAAACCCGAACTATTCATGAATGCAATTCAGGAATATGTGCTGTCATACCAAAAGCTTGTGCATGTTTAAAGCTCATTAAAACACCTTCATGAATCCCAACTGTGCTGTTACCCATAGCATACATGAAACAGTGTTTCAAGACAATCAAGGCAATTAAGTTGGAAGCTTAAGGCCTAAATTAACAAGCTATCAAACATGACTTGATAAAACATAATCAGGTAACACACTTACCTTTTCAGCATATTCTGACACTATTTGCTTGATCTCATCTGACTGGAGTCCAACAATCTGGCCAACTGTGCTCGCTGTCAACTTGCCCTGCAATTATGTCAAGAAAATGCTTGGAGTTTTGGAACTGCCTGTGCTTTTTCCATAGCAATTTCCCCAAGCTCTAATTCTAACAGAAACGTGCAAAACCTTTACACTGGCTAAAAATCTTTAATTTTTTAAGACCGAGAAACATTCCACCCCACCTCCCCCAAAAAAACTTCATTAACAGAAACTTCCCACTTACAACCTTTTAGAAAACAACATTGGTAATTTGAATTCAGATTTCAAAAAAAATTTACTTCAAACTTTATTCCATATATTGAATTTTGCATGCACAGTAATAAATCTCACTTTTAGACCACATTNTTACTTCAAACTTTATTCCATATATTGAATTTTGCATGCACAGTAATAAATCTCACTTTTAGACGTGTGAAAGAATACACCTTTCAAATTGGATGCATGTAGAAAAAACAATCTTCAAGTACAAGTGCATTCTACAGTGCATTTCAGTAGAAAACACGTCAGTCAACTTTGAGACTAGACTAATTACTACCTTTTCTTCTGTGACTTCAGCATAAACAGAAACAATGTTTAACAACTGAATCTCTTCCCAGTCCTCTCAGCCAAAAATCAAAATGTAAGAATTTTCAAAATTACAACAGCCTAATGGTTCCATTATATCACTGACTACAACCAATTAAGAATTTTAAAACAAGATACATATCCAGTATTTTCAGTCTTACACTGATGGTGTTGTTTACAAATATTTATCAGTGCTTTGAAAAACACCTTGAAACACATACAATTTTCCTCCACTCTCCCCAGCAAAACGATTACTCCTCTGGCTATCTCCACAAGATGAATAAAGTAAGATCATACCGCGTCTTGGGTAGCTGCACTGTGATGTCTTTCCCCTGAAATTCTCCTTGTAGAAACCATTTGAAAGAGGCACTTATTTGTATTGCTTTGATCATTTCAAGGCAAATGATTAAGTTATCAGCCTCATAAAAATTACTGTTTTTCTAATTCAACCATCTTTTCTCATGCTCCCTTCATGAAAATTTAAATGCAGCCATTCCAAGACTTCAGACTCACCATTATTCCAATTTTAGGAATAATTGCCATAACCAACCACAAGTTAAACAAAGCTGTATCAGTTTTAAATGCTTCTTACCTCTTCTGTTGCCATTGCAGCCATTCCAGTCATCAGAGTTTTAATGCGAAGCTAGGGCAAAATATGAGGAATTACACATAAACATTTATCTTTTATTATTTAACTTATTTCTGCCCAGTGACAGGGACACACGTATACTATTAGTATCATACAACATGTGTATTTTAATGCATGTAATGGGACAGTAAGTCTATGAAAGTTAAAGAAGAGGTGGTAAAAGTTATCAAATAAAGGAAAATTCCTTATAAGAATACAGGTTCACTCGGAGTATCCAGCTCTGATTATGAACCGAAAACTGACCGCTTAAACATGCTTGGATTCCAACCCCAAAGTTGAATTTTTCTGCATTAAATATCAACAAACATTTAAGTTTGTGCATCCATTTCAGGTTCCATATTCTCCTGCGGGAAGCAACTCCCACTTCAGCTAAGCACGGAAGTTTTCCTTCTCGCAGAGGCTGAGCGGGCAGTGGTAACTGCTGCCCTCCCCCCCCAAGTTAGTAACATCCATGCCTACTACGTGTATGGCACACCTCTTCAGCAGCCTGAAGGTCATCTTCATCACATGGCTCAGCTTTTCCTGCTGCTGCAAGCCCTGGAGGTAGTGCAATTTTTTTGTCTTCAGCCTTTGAAAGAAAAATTAAGACACTATTGTATCTAGTTCCAGTAATCTAAAGTATTAAGAAACGTAACAAGGAGAAAATTGCAATATAGCTGTTCTGTTTTTATGAATACATGTTAGCTACAGGAACACCCTCTCCTTCTAATTCATGCCAACTGAGATGTAAGCCTCACTGACTTCTTAAGTACTCCAGCTGTTCAAGACTCTCTCTGGCTCGCTATGGACACATCTGGTGCAGAGATGCCTTATTCCACAACCTTCTAAGAACTATCAACCTCACAAGACAACTGGATACCCCAGAATATGATGTCTGCTCTATAGGAAAAAGCTGATATTTATTTATATCTTTTTTCCATAAATCATTTTTCATAACTTAATATAATTTAATATTGGCGTAACAATCATACAACTTAAAAAAGTGTAAAATTTCCTAGTTCAGTCAGAAGAATTTGTACCACTAAAATAACAAGACCTAGTGACAGACAAGCTAAATTTCTAGGTCACTCTATTGCACCACTAACCTGACTATTTAATCTTCCACTTCTGCCTTACTGGTGACTCAGGTCACACAACAAACACGATGACCTTCTAATATACAATATTCCAAAGGCAATAAAATATTTGAAGAAAAAAAAATGAACTCTATAAACTCAACTGTAGCCTGGCAGTCAGTTTGAGGGGGAAAAAAAGAAGTACACCAGAGATTTATAAAATTTAAAGGCTAAATTTGTACACAAAATATTGAGATAATGAAGAAGGGCAACCTTAACGTACTTCGTGTATTGCTGGGTCCATGACACGCTTAAATGCACTTCTTCATTATCTCTGCCTGTAATAAAAGCTTGTAGCCAAAGTAATATCTGCACTGAAATAATAAAACTGCAAATACTCTGACCAGGACGTTTTATGATTCCATAATCACCAGAAGCACAGCAAGGATTCTACTTTTCAAGACGCTTTACGATTGATTTATGGCATGGTATCATGTTCCTCTATCACATTAAATAACCTGTTTTGTAATAAATACCTACAGAATTTCTTACCAAGCTGAATGGTTCTTTAAGGAAAGGAAAAAACCTCTGATGATCACATCATGGGACACTTGGTTAAAAGATACTCATTAAACAGACAGGATATGTTCATTACCTCACATTAAAAAAGAAAAGAAGACAAACGAAACACTCAACCTCTACGCGAAAAATGTTTGCAGAATGTGATCTTTGAGTACAGATCCTTTAAAAAAATGCTTTAAAAAAGGAGACAGTAATCAATTGCATCTTTCACTGCATGCAGATTTTTAGTTCCAGTTAGCCATTTTTAAGAGGTGGTAATAATAGAAGTTATAGCTATTTATTCTGCTGTATTCCTTTTAGCATCCTACACTAACCAGCACTCCAACAAAAACAATGCAATTCATCCCACAATACGAATATTTAAAATTAGTATATTTTTACCTGTTCTGTCTTCCCTCCTTGTCTGCTAAATCCATATCTCCTAAAAGAACAATAGCAACATGAAAGAAATACATTGTTGTTTGCAACTTCCACAAATAAATTGTTTCTATCCGTTTTCAGTGAAAGAAATGCACTGAAAGTGAATCGTTTAATAAAACCAACAGCCAGGTTCCCATTCGTTTTGGAATGCCTCAAATAAACTAAATAAGCAAGTACTGCAGTGTATTTACAGAGTAATCTCAGCTCCATCTACTCCACTATGATTTGCAAATCTAGACTGTTCATAAAATATTGTCATGTAAAGCTCATGAAAGGAAAATACAATACTCTCTTTCCATTTGGAAGTTAATCCTCAGCTAGTAGCTATATACTTCTGAACTCTGGAAAGGCCTCAGGAAGTGTCAGCGCAATCTCTACTCCCCCAAAAAAACATTCGTGCGTGTGTGCTCTGATCAATCTTCAATTTCTTTCTGAAGCATGCCATTCAGAGCTTTAAATATATACTTAAATAGACTTTTTTAACTTCCATTTTCTTGACGGAAACGAAAAATTGATATTTGAGTTACATTGTTAGTTTAGAAATATTATCATCTAAAAGAAAAAACTGGTAGAAAGAAGTTTTAGATATGAGGAAGCAATCATCTTCAGTATTGCAAAACACTAAACCCAGCACGTAAACAGATATGAAAAGAAGTGATGCTCCTAACTAACAGTTACATCTGTTTAGTTTCTTAACTACTGCAGAAGCAGAACTATTTACAAGCCTTTTATGGTTAAATGTAATTCTCAGCAGCAGTATCAATTGTCAACAGTGGTCCATTTACTCACCACTCATATTTAAGAGGTAAATTCAGTCATATTTTATTGCAGCATAACACCAAGTTTTCAAGAGCTCCCCAACATTAAGTTCCCTCTGCATTTTAAAGCTTAGCAGTACAAAGAATGTGGCAGAGCAAGCACTACCCTCTCAGAGAATGCGCATAAAGTTGTATTGGCATAAAAGCATTTGTAATTAGCATTGCCACTATCGTATACCTGTTCTCGCTTTCTGTAGGCACACAACTTTATTTTCGCACAGATAATTGCATCCAAGTAATGAACTGCACCAGAACAGCAATAACAAAAATGTAAACATCACTTATATCAACAGAGAACCTAGTTGCCTCCCAGGCTTACCACTTCACATCTGTTACAGGAACCCACCTTCGCTGATAACTGATTGATAATATGCAAAGAAGTGGTACTGAAAGCCCTTGGCTGAAACAGACTATGCAACTGTGTGGAAAGACTCTCACTGGCATCACTCCACTCTCAAGCCAAACTCCCGCCTATCACATTCAAGCTCATTTGTGATAACTTTTAAGCTACAGGATCAAAAAACAATTTATAATATGGCACTATCACTCTCTCTATCTGAATAACGCCGCATTTGGCATCAGGACATCGCAAGCCTCTATACTATGTGCTGGACTGAGAAAATGAACTTTTAATGATTAGAGTGCTCTGAAAGGAGCCGTTTCTGTGATAACCAAGGGGCATTTAGGAGGAAAAAAATCCTCCACTCACGATTTTCTACAACTGACGTCTACATGCAGTAAGAGAATGAAGGGTTCACTTGAACTAATGAATTCTAAAACATTCAACACTACTCTTAAATCTACCAAAAATTTACTATTTGTTTTTTTCAGCAGTGTTCTAGTTCCCCTAACATTGCCGAAGAGTGGACAGTAATCCCTACTGCCCTGACAGATTTCTCTCTGTATCCAAGTCCTTGTACTCCTTTTATTTTATTACTAGGTTCACAACAGACACACTGTCATCCTCCTTAAGAGTTTGTTTGTCTACCAAAACACGTGAACCACACATTTTGTGTGGCTCACTACCGTCATTTTCTCAGAGTTCTTCATTTTTACACTATAACAGAAATATTTTTCTGATCAAGAGTTTTACGCTTTGAGAATTCATTATGAAAGCATTACCAAAATACATTCAAATCTTGCAACTATCCTCATTTTCTCCCACTTCCATTCAATTCATGTTAAGCTCTTCACACCAAATAACTAACCGTATTTGTCTTCTAGTAAGTACTGTCCTTCATTCATATCACCAATTTAAACAACCAGTGTAGCAAGTCTCCTCCATTTGTTCTTCTGTTAGGACTCTACACTGTCATCAAGATCATCTCAACAAATATTATCCTGAAGAGGTATTTTTCTTCCCCAAATTCACAAGTTCTTGGTCATCATTCTTACTAGTCCAAACCACTCCTCATATCTATGTACTGATGTACTCTGTGCAACAGAAGAGCAGTTCCCTTGTGTCTTCAACACCTCACACTTTTCTGTTCTTATTTCCTCTCTCTGTACTTAAACTTTCTCCGTTACCCATTTGCATTGCTTTTATATTAAAGATTTATCTGTTTTTCCATAAGAAATGAGCTTTACTTCGGTCTCAACTGTACCTAAAGCTAAAACAATTTGTGCAGATCTATAGAAAACATCTTCTATTTATTTCAGTTTTCAAGCTACATAGTGTTTTGCCTTTTTTAAAAAAAAAAATGAAATTACTCTAGAAAGATCATAGACAAAAATTCCCTTAAACTGCATAAACTATTTTATACTCTTTTTGTTTATTAGAACATGTCTATTGACACCAATATATAGTAACGACACTGAAACACTACAATACAAACACTACTATAAATAGACTGAATAGGAGCACACCGCTTCATTTTTCCATTTCAGCTCTTTAGATTCCCATTGTGAGCACTGATGAGGTATCAATGACCTGATCTAAATCTAAAGATTTCAGTATGCCCATCTTCCCCTGAAGAGTCAGGGAAGAAAGCCACATGCAAAGTAGAATAATCCCTGACACTGTCACCAACTCGCACATTTCATTTTCATTGGGAAGGGAGGAACTGGACTCAAGTGGGTGAGGTAAATCCAGCCTAACACCTTACTAGCATTAGAAACATTAGTAAGACTCATTCAAGATTACAGCCCACAGAATTCGTGAATGCTAACTGTGTTAATAAAATTAGCTGTTTAACTTATATAGACATATATATATTAACATATATAGAAGAGGCACTGTATTTCCTTATAGCTCCCTGTGTTTTGAACCGATTAAGCTCATTAGAGCAGCCAGTCACCTTAGGCTTTCAAATGAGCTTGCAGTACTTAAGATAACTGCACTGAACTCCACTGGTTGTAAAAAAGAAAGGAAAAGTTCTACAGTTAACCATTTGTATATAAAGTTTATGTAAAATCAGAAGAGCTCCGCTGAGTAACAGGACACCAAGGTATCTCCCAATAGTTTCATTCCATTAGAAACACACAGAGGATTTCATCCCACTTTAATGGAAAATAAGCTGAAAGATGTTAATTTGGTCATGCTGCCCCCACAAAATACCACCATGAATGAAAGTGGAAGATTATAAGCAATCTGCAACCAGGACACTTGCCGACAAACGTGCAGAAAGGGTAGAAGGAAGGTACTCAAAATAATGAGACAAAAAAAAAAAAAAACAAAATAGTATCTATGGCTTTGTGGGAGAAGCCACAGAAGCCACAAAAATGAATTCAAATGTCATTTGCACTCATTAAGAGCTCAGACAGCAGATAAGCTGTCCGTATCACTAAACTATGAAAAGAAAGTTGGAAGTAGAAGCTAGAAATAGAAACTCCGTAACATTATTTTTATGTTTGGAGAGCTCTCAGTAAATCAGGGGGACTTCCACAGGTAATGGCTAAGTCAAACCTTGGTAACTTCATTCCTACATGGAAGTTTGCAGAAAGTAAGAAGAAAAAGGACTAAACCACAATTCAGCTCCCTGATGTAGCAGCTACATTAGAACTACAAAAAGCAGCAATAACAACTTCAGCTCCTTTTTTCTCCACTTTCTGGGGATTGCTTGCAAAGAGGAAACATTTTGATTGACAGATGCTACCTAGAAGCATTGAATTTCAGCCACTTTGATGAAGCAAAGGACAAGTATGTTAAGTAAACATTCCCTACTAGCAGCATAAAGTCAGAACTTGGGCTCCCGTTGTACAAAACATTGTTCACACATAGGAGGACTGTCCAGTCCTCAGAGAATTTACAGGGTAAGCAAACAAAATCTGAAACCAAACAGGAGTAAATCTGGAACAGTTTGATTCTCCACTAGGAAAAAAACCTCACAATCCAAATTTTATATGGAATGCTTCTAAATACACACAATACAAAACCCACAGACAATTAAATGAAGCCTTTCACCTGCCATATTCCAGAAGCGTAGCATGAACCTTTGATTCCTCGTCTAGCAGATCTTCAGCTCCCTTCTGACGTTTATATTTTCTCTGTGGTTTGTAAACCTCCTGTAAGACAGTGAATGAATTCAGAGCTTGTAAAAGGCTTTTCTAAAAGAAGCGAAGAATTGTTATATAGAGTGATATCTACCACTGTTTGTTTTCCAACTCAATATACTTACACAAATAAACATCCTTCACTTTCTCTTTTTGGAATTACTTGATAAAAATCTTACTGAATTTACTTCTAAACAATCTGCTACAGGGTCTGTCTTTCCAGTTTTTTTAAAAAAATGTGAGCATTTAAACAAAAAATATGATTTCTTCAGCTATTTCCTCCATAACATTTGAAAGACAAATCAAACACAATCCACATCTCTTGAAAAAAAGCCCTATGATTTAGCTGATAACGCCAGCATCTAGAAATCTTACCTCCTTTGTGAGTTCATTCTATTTTTGATCTCCTATTAGATAATTAAATGTAATTATTTACTCAACAATCAGCGGTTAAAATGGAATTAAAGCAGATTTTATTGTAATTTAGGGAACAAAAACATCTTAAGTTTGGCACTAAAACCATTTGATCTCATGCTATCTTAATGTGATCCTACAGCTGGACAACAGCCCATCAAACAAAACAAGGATTCATAAGTACTATTTTATGCTGAGAGAGCTACTTCCAATTTAAAAAACAAAATGGCAACAAAAGGACAGAGCCACTATCCTGACTGTTTACACTGACACAACTGTCGTAACACTGTAAACATGGCCTAGATTAAAGTACCTTTTTTCTTCCTCCTTCCATATAGATCAACTATACCGCTATAAAAGCCTATATAACAACATGTAAAAAAAATTATTCTACCTCAAGCACAAACCAAACCAAACAAAAAATAATCGTGAGAGCCTCAGCTTTTCCCAAATTAGAAACTGGAAACTAGATAAGAATTACTTTGATTGGAATTATTTTTGCTATTTTTTTGGTGAGTCTGTAACGCAACGTTTCTGTTGCCGGAACCAAGGTTTTAAAGTTACTTGAAGTCTACTATTTAGTGCTATCATGCTAGTAAGTACTGAAAAAACTAACCAAGAACCTGTCATCTCAAAGATTTATTTTTTTTTTTACTCCAATTGGTATTTTTTTTAGAAGCGTCTTCCTCAATCAATTAAGTGATGTTTTCTCTTCTCCTTTTTCTGAAATAAAATTCTAGCCTTCATCACAGCAGAGAAAAACTTCATCACCACCACCAAATAAACAGCATCAAAAAGAAACATGCCCCTCTCTTCTGGTCTGTTTCACGTTCATATCTTTTAAATCCTTTGCAGCTAGGCTCAGAACACTCAGAAGTACCACCTTACAAAAACAAAAGCTGAAATCAAAGCTTGAGCTTTCCATATATACATTTAACTTCAGAAAATCCTATTCATATGGGACAAAAGATTCAATGCAATAAGATGCAAAGATTCTAAAAGAAAATAAAAAAGGAAGATTTTTTTTTTTGCTTGATCTGGCTTTTTGTACAACACAAACTGTTATTTTCAACAAGCAATTCCTGCACCATAACATTGCTGAAAGAGCTTTCAACCTTTTTCAAAGACATGTAATCCCAAAGCAGAGATTTCAAACAAGTGAAAATAGACAGTATTCTTTGGCAAGTTTCTCCTGAATTTGTCAATTTGCAAACCCTTTGCAATTTTTGCTTCATTTCTAATCTGAATTTCTGTCATCTTGGTTTCCAGCTAATAATTCTTGCTACATTTTTGCCTGCCACATGAAAAAGCTTTTTATGATCAAGAATCTCCCACAAAATGTACTTTCACACCTACAGAAAAGCAATGTAAGTCATAAAAGCAATTACAGCTTTTCTGGCGGCATTCTACATTATACCTGTGCTATATAAAGTGTAGCCATCATACTATAAATATTAGTCTTGGCATCAGATAATCGAGTAGCTGAACAAGACCACTGCAAGATAATCTCAATTCACTAGATAGAACTACTGCAGCTGAAAGGTGACTTATTCCAGTAACCATTCCTGATATCTAATATTCCCTTTTCTAACCTTTAGGCCTGATTGTGACCGTAAATCTCATTGTATTGTCCCCTTGAGAAGAGCAGGGCAGGTCCTTAGACCAGAGTTATAATAATGAGTTCAGACAACAGACTAATCTTTCACACTTGCTGATCCTCTTTTAGGAAAGTGCATTTCTCTTCCAGTTGCAATGCATAATGATTTAAAGGTGACCTGCGAAAGAGCTTTCATCTAATAGCCGTCTTCTTCTTCCAGTTCCTATGGATAGATAGAAAAGCTTGTGCACTTTCTCCCCTGGAAATTGACTGTGTGTGTTCTTCTAGACTGCGCTCATGCCTTGATGCCTTAAGAGATCTCCTGAACTAATCTTTCCATTATGAAGATCAGGTGCCAGCTGTAGGGAATATAATCCTGACAGAGCTCATGCATTTAAGACAAGGTGTTTGTCTAATGATACTCTGAGCAGTGATGAACAGAAGTCAAAACTTCATCTACCGTGAAGATGCACCTAAAAACTAGAGATCTGTGATCCGTAAGAGAAGACAGAATACACCTTTATCAACCCTGCACATAGATCCAAACCGCAGAGAGCAGCCAGTGTGCTCAAAGGCAGGAGAGCTACTCAGAGATATTTAGACAGGCTGGAGACTCATAGCAATGTCTTTCTAAAACCTATACTGTAATTCAACCACTTATATATGAGGCTCAGCAGCACTCAGCTAGTTAATATGGAAAGACTACTACCTCCAAAACATGGCAAAAGAGTAAAATGACTTGTCTGGTCTGTTATACCAGCTATCATGTAGCTCATTATACTGGCACTTAACCTCTCTATTCATGGACAAAGAGTTTATGGAGTCTGGCTAGAGCTACCTGTAATAGCATTGACTTTCCCAGAAGAGTGTGGTTTCATCGCTTATTGAGGAGCTTTGAAAGCATTCCATTCAAAGCACACCCAAATTTCTCATGACTTCTCAAACAGTGAAATGACAATGTCACAAGCAAATAGGGAAATTAGAGAGAAAGCAAGGAGAGAAACTCAAGTTGCTAGCTAGGGATCTGAATTCAGGTATGAGACAGTGATATAGCCTATCTACTTTACGTGTTCATGAACGCTGCCAGGATTGACAAGCTTTCAAAAAATATAAACAAACAGTTTATTCACGACTTAGAAGGTCTGCATCTGAAGACGAAGACCACAAGCGACACCACTTTTCCCAACCAACATTTCCTACTTGGAAAAAACATTTACAAAGTAGGGTGTGTGTTTTCATTGATAATTACAAGAAGTAAAAGAGACAAGTTCTGAAATGCAGATGTTTAAATTGAAGAGATCATCACTATTTTGATTAATTACAAGATAAAAAGTTCAACTGCTGATAGCTTCAAACAAACACTTAGTCTGCCAAGGATTTCATAGTGTGCAAGCTTCCTTGTGACTTTTGTTTGATTGCATGGAACTTTCCGTGCAGGCAGTTGATATGGTTTACCAACGCGTAAAGTGTACATCTAAAAGGTTTTCAATCTGATATGTTGGCATTTGAGACCTGTTTTAAGAATGAAGCTTGATGTGTAACTTAATTGGGGACCCTCTCATGAGAAAACCCAGGATCGGATGCGTTAAAGAAAATTAACCGCCACCACCTCATTACAAAAACAACTTGCTTCTTGATAATAAAAACCTAATATACTTACATAGATATCAGTAACAGTTTTGATAGCCTTCTCTTTTCTTTGCATAAATTCATCATCCTGCAAGACATCAACAGAGGTGGTTAAAAATACCAGGAATGGAGATTAAATCTCAACCATCCTAATGCGTTTAGCAAACAAAATTGTCACATAGTTTCTAATTGAGCTGCCCAATTATTTGGTGAAATGTTAGCGATTTCCTGTAACACAGAGAAGTATTTGCTTCTCTCATCAGATAGGTAGGAGGGTCTTTAAAACTGTATCCAGATCAGCTGTCTTTCTGCTCTCTGCTTATACAGTACCTAACAAATGCAATTCCAGCCCACTACCAGGATCTCCAATCACTATTACGCTACGAAGAAATGAGTCGGGATGGGCTTAACGTGGAAAAGAGAAGTTTGCCCTACTGTTATTTTAGTTTTTAAGCATTAAAAATAATCAAAAAACCCAAAGAAAACAAAATGCAAACCACCTCAAGATAATAAAATCTGGCTGTCTTTCCCAACACAAGGGACATCTACCTTTAATGCTGTTACTGAATTAGAGACAAAACTTGGGTTCCAGGTTTTAAATAGGGAATTGCCTTGGGATATGCATGAATACTGCACTATAGGCACAAATCCAGGCTTGTTCCAGCTTTCCTCCCACACCAAGGAACCTTCATATCATTACTGCAGAATAGGAAGAGAGGGTCACAACACTGTTTTAAGCATGTAAGTGGGCAGCATTTCATTATGAGCAAGGACCTATCAAGAAAATGATAGCTAAGGCAACTCTGGTATATTGTGCTGGTTTCAGAGCTGTGAAGCTGGTACTGCACCTGGGCATTTGACATATCATAACAGAAACAAGAACTGGCTTGATCTTACCTCCGGTAGTCTATGAGTTTTTTGAAATTGTGATATAGAGTAAGAACGAATATAGTCTCCCATTTCTTCCCTTGTTTCTATTGCACGTTTTACCAGCCACTGGGAAAAAAAAATAAATATGTTTGTATCAGTGGAAAGGGGAAGAATAACAGCAGCAAACACCAAACTACTGCATAATTATTTTTAATACATGGTAAAAGGTAAAAGCACCTTTTAAGCACACAAACAAGAGCATTTGTTTGTAAACATGGTAACTCAGGGACCTACTCCTAACAAAATGACTCAGCATTAGCTATTTTAAAAACTTCATGTTTGCTCTTCTACATACTAAAAAGGTCAGTAGAGCAATCAGGTAACGCATAAACTAAGAAACCACACAGCTTTTCTTATAATAAAAGTTTTATATGTAAAAGCCTAAATATTCTTCATCCTATTAAACCATATTGAACCATACAAACCTCAATGAGCCTGTTCATACTACAGTGGGATTCCATAGTCCAAAGATCAAACTGCCTTCCCCTCACAAGCTCCTTGGAGTAGGGTCTGCTATCCCGAAAAAACCACTTTTCTGAATGTTATTTGTAAATAGTGTATTGCAAAATTAGTTATTTTGTTGTATGATTTCCCCTTTATTTAGCCTTCACTGTAACTTCTCACATACTGAATTGCTTTTACATTCTAATTAACTTCTTATAGTAAGTATGGAAAGAAAATTCTATTGTAAATTTCAATTACTAGGAATTCTAAGTTGACAAATTCATTTATAAACAAAACCATATTAAACCTTCACAAGCATAAGCAAAGTTCATCGAAATTTTACCAATATGAATTTCTGTAATCCAAAAGATTGGATCTTCAATAAAATCATTCCAAAAGGAAAATTAAGAGCATCTGTGGAATAGAAATGGATGTGGTCCACTTTAAACATTATTATTCCAGCTTGAATCTTTAAGGAGGGAAAAATCAAATACACCCCCCCTCAGAAAAAACCTAAAGTGCCCTCCCAAAAAAATCTGTGTGGCATAAATCCTACCTTCTAACACAAGAAATCTACTACTTAAGCTAAAAATACGTTTTAACAAAGTACATTTCACCACACTAAGTAACAATATTATCTACAGTATTCATTGTTAGTACTTGTTCAACATTAATAACATTATATTATCAAAATACAGATTAATACATCAAAAATATGCAGGAGTAGTTCATGGAACAAATGAATGTTAATTTTCTGGCTTTTTGTTTTCATCTATACCATGGAATAGCCTGCACACCTCACAACTCACCAGAACAAGAGCTCAGCTGTACCAGCCAGCACAACATATCCTATTTGAGGTTCAAAAAACTCAAAACTCTACTGTACTGTAAAAGCTATCAGTGTTGTCCTTCTACTTAGCAGGTCATACTGAATAAATAATAAATCCCTTGGTTCTAGGGAAGCACTAGATTTACAGCATGTATACAAAAGTGTGATTGTACTCTGCATGCACACAGGTTCATCCCTCTCTACTCCAAAGAAGCCCTTGGGAGCATACTTGAAAACAAACGGATAGTCCAGGTGGCTTTTATACCGTCTGTGGGCTATGCTATGGTCATCCTTCTACAAAGCAAGCTTGAACTGTTCACAGCATCCATCTCTATCAGCCTCAGTGGGAGGAGATGGGCTAGAGCTCTGCCGGAAATTGAAGCAATTAGAAGTCAAACAGAAAATGTTCTGGGCTCTCAGTGCCAGAACCCAACACTGAACCTGTCTTCTATCATTAGTCCCTTATACTCTGACAGAAGACACCACTTGGAACACAACCTCAACCTCATTAATCTTGGCTGTACCCCAGGTAGAAGCCGTTACAGCCAGATTATATGCATTTCTATCAAACCTTCCTAATATAGATCACCTATTGTTTTCAAAAACTACAGCTCCACCATGAAAAGACATATCTTCAAGCCTATGAAGCGTTCAAGAAGAACCACATGCCTGTATAAGAAAAAAGGCTTCTTCTGACATTTATAAGACCACACAAAAAGCCACAAGAGATTCAAGTACATTTTAAACAACATTGGAGAAGATAAATCTTGTGGGTTGTTGACAGCCCGTGCAGGAGGTCACATAAGAGATCAGATCAATCTTGGGATCCAAGTCTGAACCAGCAACAGTTTTCTGTGGTATAACCATGAACCCCTGGAAAGCGAGGGGAAGATGATGACAACAAGAAAGATGAAAATGCAGGCTATTAATTACAAAGCACATCTCAACACAAGATTGTGTACATGCTTTTCTCTGTGAACATAAGCAGAATTTACTAGGAAGAACAGCACCATTTCTGCCCACTGGAATTTTTTTTAGTCTTTTTTTTTTTTTTTTTTTTCCTTTTTTAAGTTCTGCTACAGTCTATGGCAGTGAGCCAACTCAATCTAATTTCTTCCTGTTGGGAAGGATTAATCTAAATTCCTCCCATCAAGTTCACCAGAGTAGCTTGTACAGTGCAAGAACTACTGGAACATAATGCCAGGCAGAGGAAAGAGCTTCTGCAAGTTTTGGGGACTGATACGAGATTTACAGATAGCAAGTGAATTCCTGAATTTAACGGGGCACTGTGTACAAATACATAATTCCTACATCCCATGATGTGGTCAGCCTATTATAGCACTTACATGGTCTTTTTCAGAACAGAGTATACTGGTGACACTAATAAAAGTTTTCTTGAAAGCCTAGCTTGGTTGGGACAAAATGAGGAACCAACAGTATCTGGAGTAGGCACAATTTCCCAGGGAGCTGACAGAAAGCCACAATTTCTAAAAAAGATCCTCTACATACAAAAACCTAAGCTCATCAAGACTTCTTCACCAAGTATGGATTAGATATACCACCTACTGGTCAGCTACTAATACCCAGAATCACTGCTCTCAGAGAAAGCTGATTTCCTCCCTGCTTAGAATTAATATTTCTCCTTTCCAGAAGCAATATCCTAAATCAAGACTTTGGATAAAGCAGGTCAGAGAAAAAGAATAGTTAGTGCTGTAGTTTTTACAGCAGGAGTAATAGTTCATGTTCTCACTTTAGGGGAGGAATAATTTTTCCTGTGAGAGAAGTACTTTTTCTGATAAATTTAACCATTCATTATCATCATCATTATCATCAAGTGACTAGGGCAAGAAATTAACCTGAGTTGGGATTTATTTATTTTTGGTAGGAAAATACGAGTTTAGAAGCAAAAACTCGCATTAACAGGATATAAACTTTCCACCTTAGGCAGCAGGAGCACAGCTTGAAAGCTGTATAACAGTACCACACGCCACACGTCATTTTGTGCGGAGTGCAGTTAAGTGTGTTTTTCCTCAGAAGCCCCCTACTAGAAGATAACGAGAAAGAGACAAGAGGATTTTTACCCACTTCTTAGAAACTGGAATTTAGAGTAAATTCTTACTTGCTAAATTATTTCACAGGCAGGAGGTAAGGAGATATTTAATGAAAAAGAAGCTTGCTTAACAGTCTTCATTTTCCTATTTATCAAAGATACATTTCTGTGTGCAGATGAAAACAAAATCAGAAAGTGGTAATGACATACCAAGGATTCTCAAGATACCACACTAACTGGAACATATCACGTGTTAGCTTAACCTTAATGAAATGGAGAACTATGAGCGTGCACATGGTCAGTCAGCGGTGTTCAACAAATACACAGTAATAGGATCACATGTCAGAGCAATTTATTTTTCCACCCATACAGTTTTTTTAAGTGATATGAATGAAGGATGAATTATGCTTAAAGAAACAACCCCAACTGGTTATTGCCTTTTTCATATCCTTTTGATCGAATGACTATCTGCGTAACTTACTCCACAAGCTTAAACATAGACTGCAAGATGCTTGTTCTACATCCTAGTCTGGCAAAGTAGATTATCAGATTCCAAAACAAGCTTAAACTTTAGTTTCTTTAAGCAGACATTCCACAAAAGGCAGAATCTGAGTCCATTTCAAAGAATTTAAAGAGTTTGTTTTGTTTTTTTCTTAAATGTGGATCAAACAATGCTTAAGAATTCTATCATCCGGCACTCAGTTCTTTAAAAACATTCATTTAAACTAATTCTCTGTGTTTATTCCTTACAACATTAAATAAAGACCCAAACAATAGCACAGATCTTGTTAAAATGTTTATGCAAGTTTTATGGCATTTTTCAGCAAATATCCATA
Source organism: Stercorarius parasiticus (assembly GCA_013396915.1). Classification (NCBI taxonomy): domain Eukaryota; kingdom Metazoa; phylum Chordata; class Aves; order Charadriiformes; family Stercorariidae; genus Stercorarius; species Stercorarius parasiticus. Next base: position 358,041 of record VWZL01001575.1, read on the forward strand.
CATCACAAATTACCTGTACAACAGGAAATATATGAATGAAATCCAGTCCCTGGATCTGATGTGGTTCCAAACGATGAGGACACTTCATTTTTGGTAACACTGACACAATTTTTTCAGTTAAGGCACTATTATAAAACAACAAAAACACACATTATATATGCTACAATTTTCTTTTGTAAATTACAATTTATTTTTGCAAACACAGTTAGTAGTTAGAAGGTTCCCTCTAGTGGCTTCCATTGTACACAGCTGCAAAAAGCAATCAAACTTTCATCTACAAAATAGCTTTTACCTTGTGCTATGGATATTATTTGTCTGTGAAGAGGTAACTAAACCCCTCCCTTGCAGACTCCTACCTTGTGATTTCATTTTAAGATCTGCTTGTCTGATCACATGAAATGTCTACGTAAGATATAGCTACAGACACCTCTGCATATTATAATATATGCATACATGAAGAAACACTATCTTTAAGAACAGTTACACTAAGTAAAAGATGTGCACTCAAGGAAAGTCCAGAATCAAATGTAAGGACTTAAAAATTGGTTTAGCAGAACTCCCAAAATATATCTTGACATTACAACTGAAACTTCTTGAGTTTAAACACATATTACACCTAAAAGCTAAATATACGGTATACTTCACATGGTTTTGAAGCGAGTGAAACTGAATTTGCTAGCAACCATCTTGCTCTACAGCTCAGGTAAGAGCCGGTAAAGCAAAACCATTACTCTAGCATAAGGGATTCATCTACAAGAACATCATCCTGCTTCCACTGAATCCCTTATTTTAGGGCAAGGTATGTTTTTTGCTGCCATTGCTGTCAAGCACATTTTTAGAGCAGGTGTCAGCACTGAGGATGAACACTGTACTGGGAAAACTAAAACTATTTTTCCATGAAGGAAAAAAATGAACTGGTCCAGTGCTGACCTCAGTGATATTCCGTACTGCGCAAATGCACAACTGATATTCTGGAAGAACAAAAGGGGAGCAAGAGATACGAGAAAAAGACCGAAGTCTGGGAACAGAGCCTGAAAAGTTATACTTCTTAAGAGAAGTGAAAAATTTGACATAGTTCTTAAAAGGCAATTTCCATTATGGCACCATACTAACATTCTATAACATGAAAATAGCAGTGTCCCTCAGCACAATCAAAGCAAATGCCATTTTAAAAAAAGGAATAGATGCAAGATCCTCTCCTAATGTATGCTTCCATGTTTATTTCAAAACAGCAATTAAATAATAGGACATCAAAGTGTCTTCAGAATAATACTGAGAAAACACAACTTAACTTTTCCTTATCTTGAGAACATCACAGAAGCAGTGAGCCACCACCAATATAAACATTACACTGACACCAAAACAGCCTATGCTTGTGTGACTCTGAACACTTTAGATTTACAAATAAATCACTGTTGCTGTTTTGGGAGAGGAGCCTGGTTTTTGTTTTGCCAGTTTTACATCCAGTCAGCTGGAAAGATAACAGAACACTTTCAGAAAAACTTAACTATTTCATAACCTGCTGTTCTTAAGGATAACAGAGATGGCAATTATAAAAACTTGGCAACTGTAAAAGCTACCACCACCATCTTCATGCCTAGTCTCTACGTAATTCTGTGCACTTAACAATGCTTTATGTAGTTGAGTTATTGGTGACGATTTGAGTGTATCCAAGTTAAATGGCAATAACCACAAATCTTTATTTTTAAATGCGTTACAGTCTTGCCAATGCTAAATGACTTTCAAGAAAACAGCAACAGGAAGATGTTCTTTTCAACTACATTGAACAAACAAGTCTCTTCATGCAACTGTAACTTGACCGGATATTCTTACTTCCTGCAAATTTTAACTATGGCTTTTTTATCACAGAAACGCATAAAGAAATAACATAGTTTAGAATGTATTCTCTTTCTCAGCACAAACAATTTTTACAACCTCCCTAATACAGGAATTAGCTGGCTTATTGAGCAAATTCCATGCATAAGAAATAAACCAAACCAAAACAGCCTCACTGGGTCACTACCAGGAAGGAACTCCTCCTCCTCAGTATGGGGCAGGTAAGTGTTTCGGCAACAGTGTCATGCTTTAAATTCTGTTTGCTGATGCCTCCAATTCCAACCCAGAACCATAAAGAAGAATCAGGGGTTATTTACACAGCAAAGCTGTAGACAGAGAACTCAAGGAAGGTCTTCTAATGTTGCACTCCAGTTTCCAGCAGCGTGGTCTCCGTCTGCCCTTTGTTTTGGCCTCTGCATCATCTCCTTGTGCCAGCACAAGCATCTGTGCAGCTGCATAGAGAACTGGATCCAGGAACTGATTCATGTTAAAACTATTTTCCCGTTTTTTTTTTTTTTTTCCTTTTTGGTAGGTTTTAATCTGGATCAATTCCCAATCCAGTTCAATGCGGAGCCACATAAACGCTTTCACTGCTAAGTAGGGATATAAGAACATGGCAGCTCAGAGGGGAATAGCACTGCCTTTTTTGGAATAAGCTAGTTTTTGGTTTTACAATTTGTGGAACTACAGTCTGAGAAACCCAGAAACCAGTGCAATGTTTTGCAAATGAGTGGTCTTGAAAAGCAGGAAACTTGGACTAAAAATCTCTCTTATAAACAAGCAAATATCAGGTAACTTCCCCACCCTCACCCGCTGCTTCTTTTCTAAGAAGAAAAAAAAAAACCCCACACTTGCCATTTAATCAACTTACATATTTTGACCAATAGTAGAGTTTTCCTGAAACAATAAATCAACATCAATATCAAAGTTGCATGTAGTGATACACCACGTCATGCCGCCTACCACCTAGGAAAGGAGCAACAGCATGGTTAGTTCCATTTTAATTTGAAGAGGTAAAACCAAATACATCTGAAAGGCTTTATTTATTTTAGAAACTACAGCTTAATATTTTCTTCATTCTCAGTATTCTTACATAGAGACTAAAATACATATAGATAGCGTACATTTATCAACTTCTACATACAATCCACATATACAAGAAGACAGAAAAAAACCCTAGCAGTGTAATTCTAAAGTCCTCTCTTAGCTTTAGATACTAGTTTTGAAACAGCTCTCCAAATAAAAAAAAAAATAGATAGACCATGACAGAATGTTAAATGTTGTGATCTTTAAAAAGTAAGCATATCAAAATTTTATCAAGGATCATAATTTCTGTATTCACATATTTACCTTTATATATACACACACCTTTGCTGCTATTATTCTTTGCTTGCTGACATACATGCAACACCAAGTGCTAGGCTATCAGTATAGTAATGGAAATCATCAGCTCTGTAGAAATCTGTATTTCAGACCCTATTCCTATAGATACTTAGGCATATTTAAACTCCTGAGACATTTCACCAACATTACATAAATTCCATAAATATTTAACGACAACCTTGCATAAACACATGCAAGATAACCTAAACGTATGCAAAGGCAAAGAACAAAAAAAGGGATTAAAATATGGAATAACTTACCAACATCACATAGCAAATTGGGGTGTTCTACACAAGGTTTTCTAACACATTCCCCCTCTCACATTCCCCTCTGAAACACTTAACCAGTATCCCTTTTATACTAGCAGATAGATAATTTTCAATGGCAATGCTCAATTTTGTAAAGGTTGGGCTTTGTCATGAAATGGTAACTTTGCAATTATATTTAGGCAAGTATAAACCTGATGCATCCATTTCTACACATAAATGCAACAATATTACATCCTAAGGCGGTCTCCTTGAACCTACTTTATGTCTGTGTGCACAGCCTCCTAAGCAGCTAAGGTCAGTAACGCCACGCAGTTAGAAGAAACTAAAATTGCACTGCAAAGTAAAGCTGTGCTATGATGAAACAGGCAGCAGAAAACAGAAGAGTCCGTTTCAAGGCTGCCGTAGTTCTGTGCTTCCAAACCTTGGTTCAGGCATTTCTCACAGAGTCAGCAATAAAACAATTCAGAACTCTCGTTTCAACCTGAACTTTGCTCACGGTCAGTATCCCATACTTCCTGTCTAGGACAATAGAAGGTTACCATAAGTGACATCCTAAAGATATGTAAAAACAGCCCCGAAATAATCTCACTAAGCTAACTGTTCCATTCCTACACACAGTCTCTCAAGACAAATATTTCCTCATTTCTCATTAATGAATACTTCTTTTTAAAATTACCGTGCTATCTCCCAGTATCAAGTCTTTCTAGCTATTCTAACTGCAGTTGAGAGGGGGGCAGATTTCCCCATATACGCCTCTAATTTAGGCCATAACACCCACAAAAAAGCACAACAGCAATTAGCATCCAATTGCCTCCTTTAAAACAGGCCTTGCTGCACAAAATCATTTTTCAAGACTGAAGAGGTCTTGTCTGTCTGAAACTGGGTCATTTGCAGAATTATTTACATAGGAAAGCCTCATGTGTTCCAGGTATCTTTTTTTAATCACCTAGAACTGCTAAACTAACTTGCAAAAAATATGTCATCTTCATGTACTTAAAAAAAGGTTTTTAAAAACACTGCATTGGTCTCACCTTGTCAAAGGGTGATAATCCTTTGATTCTTGCTCGAAAATACCCAGCAGCCACCAACAGTTCCAAAATTTCAGTCAACTTGATGTTTTGTTCCTCATCTTCTCTTGTTTCAACCTGACAAATGAAACACGCAATGCTAGTTCAATGTTTCTCTTTCATTCTTCAAATGAACATTCTCCAAACTTTACCTTCACGTAGACCACACATCAGGGAAAACCTTGACTGCCATTAGCAACTTGGTTGTTAATTTGAAAGACATTAAAGAAATAGGGAATGCATTTCTACATGGATTTAACATCACATCTTTTTCACCCAGTTAAATACTTTAATGTGCTTTCGCTCTTTAAACTTCTGGTCTGTTGCTTGCCTCCAGACAGCCAGATTGCTCCTGTTGCCATAAGACAGTTAATTTATTCTCCACGTTGCACATTTCTTTCAATTTCAGGGTTCTCAAAATTGTACACCTCCCATTAAGGGTCCTATAATGTTTTCACAAAACCAGAAGGAGAAATTCACGTGGAATTCCACCTTTTTGGGGAACGTAATTTTCAGCAAGACCAAAGTAGGGCAGTAACAAAAAAGTTAAACTCTGCCGGGCAGCCTGGATAGTTTGAGTGCTCCAGAGCCTCATCAGCACAGCACCCTCTGAAGGGCGCTCTTGTCTCCACGTGACGGGGTGAAAGCTCCCAGCCCCAGGGGGGGGCACATGATTTGCTGGGGGCACAGAGCACCCATACACCTCATACCTAGAGGCGGCCAACGGGGCTTCAGGTCTCCCCTCCAGAAGCTGCAGGCACCCAGCTCCGCGCCCTCCCCCCCTCCCTCCGCCCCCCTCTTCCCCAAAATCTGCTCGGCAGCCTCCTCCTCTCCCTTCCTTTCCCCACGGAGACCTGAAAAGAGGGAGACGGGGCGCGGGGGGCGGACAGGGAAGCGAAATGCCGCACGGAAGGTGACCTACACAGGCGCTGCCTGCAGCCCTACAGGGCCCGGCTCCCCCCGCCCCGCNGAGAGGGGGGCAGATTTCCCCATATACGCCTCTAATTTAGGCCATAACACCCACAAAAAAGCACAACAGCAATTAGCATCCAATTGCCTCCTTTAAAACAGGCCTTGCTGCACAAAATCATTTTTCAAGACTGAAGAGGTCTTGTCTGTCTGAAACTGGGTCATTTGCAGAATTATTTACATAGGAAAGCCTCATGTGTTCCAGGTATCTTTTTTTAATCACCTAGAACTGCTAAACTAACTTGCAAAAAATATGTCATCTTCATGTACTTAAAAAAAGGTTTTTAAAAACACTGCATTGGTCTCACCTTGTCAAAGGGTGATAATCCTTTGATTCTTGCTCGAAAATACCCAGCAGCCACCAACAGTTCCAAAATTTCAGTCAACTTGATGTTTTGTTCCTCATCTTCTCTTGTTTCAACCTGACAAATGAAACACGCAATGCTAGTTCAATGTTTCTCTTTCATTCTTCAAATGAACATTCTCCAAACTTTACCTTCACGTAGACCACACATCAGGGAAAACCTTGACTGCCATTAGCAACTTGGTTGTTAATTTGAAAGACATTAAAGAAATAGGGAATGCATTTCTACATGGATTTAACATCACATCTTTTTCACCCAGTTAAATACTTTAATGTGCTTTCGCTCTTTAAACTTCTGGTCTGTTGCTTGCCTCCAGACAGCCAGATTGCTCCTGTTGCCATAAGACAGTTAATTTATTCTCCACGTTGCACATTTCTTTCAATTTCAGGGTTCTCAAAATTGTACACCTCCCATTAAGGGTCCTATAATGTTTTCACAAAACCAGAAGGAGAAATTCACGTGGAATTCCACCTTTTTGGGGAACGTAATTTTCAGCAAGACCAAAGTAGGGCAGTAACAAAAAAGTTAAACTCTGCCGGGCAGCCTGGATAGTTTGAGTGCTCCAGAGCCTCATCAGCACAGCACCCTCTGAAGGGCGCTCTTGTCTCCACGTGACGGGGTGAAAGCTCCCAGCCCCAGGGGGGGGCACATGATTTGCTGGGGGCACAGAGCACCCATACACCTCATACCTAGAGGCGGCCAACGGGGCTTCAGGTCTCCCCTCCAGAAGCTGCAGGCACCCAGCTCCGCGCCCTCCCCCCCTCCCTCCCCCCCCCCCCTG
>VWZL01001575.1:364960-402877 GCA_013396915.1 Stercorarius parasiticus
TGGCCCCGCGGGGAGGGGAAGGAGCCGGCGGGGAGCCCGGGGGAAGCCGGTGCAGCGCGGCCGGAGGAACGACTGCACCTCCGCCGCTCTGCCCGGGAGAGACGCCGCTACGGTACCTCCTGGGGGGCCTGGTGCTCCTGTCCCCTGGGGACCACCATCGCCCTCCGTCTCCGGCAGCCTGCGCCCGGCCTGTCACGTCCGCTCCCCCCGCCGCAGCGCCCGGGCNGCATGCCCGCACCCGCGGGCGCCTACCCGCCTGTCCCCCTTCTCTTTTTTTCGCTGTTGCAAGGGGACCCGAAGCCTCTCGCCAGCATGGAGGAGAAGTCACTGGGCGCTCCGTGAGCTGAGGGATGCCTCACGGGCTCTCGTGCCCCACAGGGCACCGCCGCTCCTCATTAGCAGCTTGGTGGCGTTAGGCCACCTCACAGCTGGGGAGAATTTCACTGTTTTTTTCTGTCCTGTGCTCAAGGAGCCTTTGCAACCCCTGAACCGGGTGCTACCTCAGCATGGGGTGGGCGATCGGGCCCGTGTGGAAGCGCAGCCCTGTTGGGAAGACGGGTGGCTGTTTGCCGGCAGGGACTGGGCGTGCTGGAGCCTGGCCTCCCAGCCCATGTTGGCCACACCACGTAGGCCCGGTGGGTGAACCTTGGCGGGGCCAGGGGCTGGAGAGCTGCGCCCAGGCACCGGTCGGTCACTAACATGCTTTGGACTCTGGAATAAAATTACGCCAATGCACAAGGAACCCACAGCTTGGGTAGCCTTTCTTGGCTTCGGAAATACCTGGCAGTGGTCTCGTTTCACATCTATGCCAGGCGTTCAGTTTCTAGGCTCTTTGACATACACAGAGCATTATAAAAAATAAACTCCCTGTTAGGCTAGAGACATCTCCAGGAGGTGAAGGAACAAGAAAAGCCACGCGAGAGCATGGTCTCCATCCGTTGGAGGGCAGCACAGCATACCTGAGCCAGTCCATAACGACTGCTGCCCTGACAGAGGGGTCAAAACAATAATAATAAAAGCAAAAATAAGCCAGACTGGCTCAGGCCACATACTATTGTAACCACAGGCCACGTCTTTAAATTATAGAGTTGCAGAAAGCTGTTATGCAGCCCCAGAGGCTAACACGCTCACCAGAGCAATACAGGCTTTCTGCTTTTTGTCTGCCTTCTCCTCGCGGAGAGCTGTAAGACTCTAATTTGATTGTCATGGAGAGGAAGACTGAAACAAACAAACAAACGAAAAACAGGGGTAAGAAGAAGGGTTGAAACAGAGGAGCGTTAGGAAGGGATGTATGTGACCTTCAGAGGCAGCAGCCCATGCAGGTTATAACATAACCACTGAAAAGAAACATCAACTTGTAAAAAAGCTTCCTGAGCCATGATAGGGTCATACAATTCCTTTTCAAAGAAATATATTAAAGAGAAAGGATGAATAAAAAGCCAAGGGCAGTATAAACTAGGGACTTAAGTAGTAACTAAGTATCAGACAAGGCAGGGGTCAAACTTACCCTGGAAAACTTAACTGTTTCTTCGGTTTTTTAAAGCAGAGTAAAGGGGCTAATTAACTCCTAGGGACTTTAAAACTCATGCAACTGGCACCCAAAATCACAAAGCTGGCTTAAAATGATATGCTTACACAAAGATAATAGGTTCTTTTAATTTGCTTTATGTCTCTGTGACCACAAGGACTGGAAACATTTTTCTCCTTTACAGTGAAGGCTGGAATTTTTCTTCACCTGGTATATGGTTAGGAAATGAAAAGGAAAGGCATGAAAATACAAAAATGTATCTCTGTTGTCTTTACAGCATCAGCTTTGATAACTTGAACCTCAATAAAATACTCCACAAAGGCATTGCTTCCCAATACCTAATTGTGATGCAAATTCGCCCAGTTATCCAGACAGAGCCATTGTCCCCTATGACATGTGGATAATCAATCTTCTAAATACCAATTAGGTTTAAAAAAAGTCCCAAGAGGGGTACTATCTAAAAAAGAGAAACCTCCCTTCCTTCAGATCTTTACATTTTGTGCTTGCATATCTCCAGCAGGTTCAGCTTTAGTCTTTGTTTTCCCTTTCCCCGCTCTATTTTGATCTGTGAAGGTAAGTCAAATTCTGGCTCTTGCTGCAGCTGCTTTGAACAATCCTGTCTTGATTTTTCAGTTTTGTTGATGTTGACCCCATGAAGCTGAACTAAAGGGCTTCCTCCATTTTTTATAGCCACACAATTTATTTCCCTGTTCAGCCTAGACTTCTGGCAACATCAGACTTGGTCACCACTGAAAAATGCAGCAATAGGTTTCACTGTATCTTTTAGCACAATTAGGTGTTTCTTGTAACAAGAATTAAAATGTGAGATGGGGTTATAACAGCAACAGCAAGGGCTCCATTCCTTGTTGGGCAGACACAGTAAATAAACAGATAGACTCTAGGTAATTTTCCAGTGATTTCTATGCTGAGGAGGCCTAAAAGACAGATTTGTTTCCATAAATCCTGCATGACAGATAAACTAAAGATAAAATAAGTCCCTGCGTAATGGTACAGTGTCTGTTTGTTAGGGCACAACATTCTTGTATGTATACCATAAAACAAAGTGTTGTGGACTGATCTTGGAGTAAATGGAAAGGATCCCAGCGATGCCATGACTGCATATTCTGAGTTGCATTCCTAGTTACAGGAGAAGCTGAAGCCAACTGCAGGGGACTGAACCCAAGCTTTCCAAAGTCAGCATCAATTTCTGCATTGTTTTTTGTGGCTCATATCTCGGATGAGCTCTCTTTTCAACCCATTTTGTTGCCTGGCATCTCCAGCACAGAAATCACCTCCATCCTGATCCATAATGAAATAATGCCTGCCATGAAGGTTTTCATCTAGATTTCTGGAATTAGCAATACTGCCAGGCACAGCAGCAGTATCTTCCTCAGTATGCACTTAATCTTTCTTTTTTATTTGTTGTCTTGGTATCCTGTCTCTTTACAGTTACACAGCGCCCCTTCATCTATTGCTCGAGATGTAGTAGGCGTGAGGAACCATTCGGTAGGCAATTGCAAATGCCCAGTTATCATCTGTGGAAGTGAGACTGTGCACTGTGAAATGACGAAGTCACAGACCTGTTACAGTGGCCATTGTGTTAGAGGCTGCAACAGACCATTGCATCCCATCAAACAGGCTGATATGTTTTGCAAGGTATAGTGCCCTTTCAGCAATCACATATAACATTAAATAGTGATGTTTTAAACATTCCCACTAACACATCCATTGGTGACATTCAGAAGGTACAGCCAAGCCAAGATGCTATTCAGTCTCTGCACGATTCCTATTCTCAGCATTTAATAGCTTAAAATATACAGGGAGACAGGAAGACATTTTTCTTGAAAATGATGTTTGTGTCATTTCTAATATTGATTTATTAAGACTGGCAATGTTAACACGAACATTTTTAGCTCACTTACCAAGCTGTTAGTTCATCCCAACCAACCCACGGCAAATGCAGGTAAAGCAGGTGGGAGTCACGGATGAGAAAACGGAAGAAGGTCCTGTTCATGGTCACCTATGATGTAGTCAGCAAAGGGCCATGCTGTAGTTCCTTTTTTAAGCAGGCGGAAGAGGAAAGACTTTATGGCCTGTGGAATTTGTAGAGTACAAGACAATCCAATGGTGAAAATGCTGATGTTCTGGTAAGAAAAAAACCACAGCTCCCTCGTGGTCTACACGACAAAAGTTAACAAAATTAGTGGCTGGTCCTCTCTACAATTTCATCCGTGCAAGTCTTTCTGGAGAATAAGAGAATATTATAACTAGGTATCTAGATTAATACTAAAGTTTTTACCGGACTTCTCTTTTGCAGTGTCATGATTTTGGTTGCATCACTCAAAGACTGTGGTCAGAGTTTTCAAGTAAACTAGTTATTTTGGGTGCTTTGTTTTTTGAGAAATTTTAGGAGAGGCTTGATTTTGAGAGAGCGCCTACTGTGCCCTCTTTGAAAATCAGGCTACTGAAGAGTTTCTCGGTTTCTACATGGCTACACATTGAGAAGCCTAGGCAAGGATGGGCACAATACACGCTGACACAGAGTAATTAACCATCATGAAGTTTGTTCAGGACAGTGCCATTAGACATCTGTTCTTCTGAGAGTCTCAGGGCATCTGTAGCTATCACAGTCAAGAGAAATTAATCTATGGGAGAATGAAGTGGGTTTTTCTGACTCAGTATCATCCATTGAACCACTAATTAAGTCTGAGTCATCGAGCCTTTACCTGAGAAGGTACAAAGGAAACGAGAACAATTGCACTGTAAGTGCGTCACACAGTCCTCGATTTGGGCCAGGATATTAAATTTCAGATCGCAGCTGTGCCTATGATGCTAGAAGAAATGTTTTCTTTCGGGTTTATATTTAGACTGAGCAAATCTGATTTGGAATTGTTGGAAAACGAAAAGCCCAGGAACTTATAATATACTTTTAAAAGGTAAAACTTTTCCAAATAGAATCACACTTCAAGATTTATTTGATGTTCAAAGACCAAGAGAGTATAGGTTGCTGGATTGCTGGCTGTCTTAGAACAAATCCTTACAAAGGGGCAGAGAGGTGTATATTTTCACCATGGCTATTTTAGGCAAAATATATGGATTTAGACTTTACCTTCTATGTGTCATAATGGTATGGCACATCCCTCAGTTAAAATAGTTGTAAGAATGAACAGTTAAGTTCCCTGATGGAGCCAGATAATCTGAAACAGTAACAGACTTCTGACAGGTACACCTCACTCCCAAGAGAAATAAGATCTAAGGTGGAGGAGTTTCTTTGTCTCTCTTCTTCCGTGTCAATTTTTGTGAAAGAGAATTGGAAAGGCAGAGAAGTAGTAAGAGGCGCAAGAGAAAATAGCAGTGATGTAGAGGTAGAAGAGATACAAGACGAGCACTTGAAGTGTTACCTTGAACAGAGCTAAGCAAAAAGGAAAATAGGCTGAAGAGTGAGTGGAAAGGCATGTGAAGTACTGAACAAAGACATTCCTGCTGTTCTGATTCCCATTTATTTCAAGTAAGCAGGACTTTGCCTTTTCTGTGAATTACAAGAATTCCATCAATAATTATTTCACTTCATTGACTTTAAAATAATCTACAGCCTTTTGTGATGAAAAAATCTGAATGAAAAATGCTAACATTTATAAGTCCTCCATCTTCTTCTCGTACTAATATCTCATTATGACACTAATAGCACACCTTTAAGATATCTGGGACCATTTACAAGCTGCTTTACAATGCAGCTTCCCTGCAGAATAAATTAGCTGTACGCTGTCTCGGTAGATGTCAAGTTTACCTTGATTAATTTATACATGTATTCATTCTGAAACAGTCCCACAGAACAATGTTTAACTTTGGTTAACAATGTTTAGCAATGTTTTAACCCTAAATGAAAAGCAAACTGCTACCATTCAGTCTACTCCCTCCATCATCCGTCTGCTTCTAAGCAGCGGATTCTGGCACACTCCAAAGCTGCCATTAGAACAACATATCTTTTTAAGAATGAAATCTTGCTTACACGAAGGCAAACACTTTGACAAATGGTGTAAGAGCACCATCTGGTGACACCAGACACATCACTATATCGTCCTGCCATTAGAAAAAATATTCGTGGTGTACAGCTTGTATTTTGGAAAGCCTGTCTCAATGTGTTTTAATAGGTTTTAATTCATTATTCAATTATGCATAAAGAGTAAAAGGGTGAACTTGCTGAAAACCAATCTGAGCTGGCAGTGACGTTATCTCTACTGTCCCTTAAATCACTGAGAAGGTCTTGTAATTTGAATCAAATATTTTCTGAATTGTTCTGAGCCGTTTTTAGGAGGCTTTAGAGCAGATTTTATGGTCACCATGAAATGGAGTCCCAAGTTTTATTGCGCTGGACATTTCAAGGTTTTTCTGCGTGTGATCCAAGTATTTTCTCGCAGTGTTCAAGAAACTTGGCTTAGCTGTCTTTTCAAAGGTTTTCTTTTTCCACAGAGGCAATTATTAAGAAAAATGAATTACCTTTTGCCATTCTAGCTGTTCAAAGGTAAGGAAAAAGGATGGTTCTTACCCTATTACTTGCAAATCATAGCTAATTTCAGCACAAATTGAACCTGAATATGCTAACAAATAAAATACATGATTTTTCTGAATAGGTTCTTTTTCACAATGATGATCACACCCATTTCATTGAAGTTCAAGGGCAAATTAATGTGAGTTTAGTTAGGGATTAATAAAAGGAGATCATAAGTATAATAAGGTTAGAAAACACTTTTAGTCTGCAAAGAGCTAGCTTTCTAAGGCTGTGGTTTGTGCAGACTAACTCTCTCACACTTCAAAAGCAGTGCAAAACCCCTAAAGCTTGGGGAACCTTGCCAAAAATTAGATAAAGGTCAAGAATGTGGGAATCATGGAAGTTCTTAACTGTCACGTGGGACTCGTGTATAATTCATGAAAAACATGGTCACAGAACAACCAAGTTATTTTTTAATTTATCATATGAACCCAGTCCACACAATATTGATTTAATCTTTTCTTTCATAAGATAATAAAGCATATCTCCACAGTGTAAAGATAATCATCAGAATGTCACCTAGCACAAAGCTGTGCAGCATGTCTGAGTAAGTCTGCACGTAGCGTATGATGATTATCCTGAAAGAAAAGTGATACACCCTGTTTCCTCCCACCATGTCCCAGAGGTGGGATGATAAATCTTCAGCCTGTGATGCCACCTAAAAGTGTTGTTTCACCAATGAACACTTGTAGCAGAAAACTGCTAAGTCTACCATTTCGTGCAGGGAAGAATGTTGAGGAAAGTTGCAGTAGCTGATGAGTTGGAGAAAAATCACTCATACTAAAGAGTAAATTAGAAAACAGGTCCAATGTTGCCCAAAAGAATGAGGGAGAAAAAAGGTACAACTCCAAAAGCCTTAGCTTCCAATTCATACAGGTCTTCTAAGGCTTTTTGGAGGGCAAGGATTCAAAAAGAGAAAGCAAGAGAGATTCAAGTCCAGCAGACACAGGTTCTAGCTCAGTTGTTGAAAAGCTACCTAGTAGGGTTACATTCACAGTAAAGGTTCATCAAATTCAGCGCTCTCTGCAGCTTGGAAGAAGCTGTTTCATGCAGTGACAGTAAGCAGCCCACATTCATCCGTGTCAGCTTTCTGTCCTTTCTGACAGCAGGACCAGATGCCCATTGTGGACAGAAAGGTGCGTATCATTTACAACCATGAGTTACCTTCAGTGGGGCTTCTTGCTTTTAGAATCAGATAGCTGCAATTCGGTCTTGCTAAAGATCTAATGTCACATGCCAGAAGGGGAAGATTCCTCTTCGGCAGATTTACGTGTCTGGAACAAGATTATTTCCTTTCCTGTGTGCTGCAGAGTGATGCTATTGCTGTTATCTTCTGCATCTAATGTCAGTCATCTGGCAACTCAGTTTGGAAACAGCCAGGGATGTGGGCTCTGTCTTTGTACTGCATATCCTGCTTGGTTGCAGTCATACAGGTAACATCAGCCATCAGCGCTATGTGTTTTTTTCTTCCTTCACAAGTGCTATCACAAAGGAATCGACTGACTTGAGCATGGAGCTCTCTGAAGCTGTTTTGTTGCGAATTAAAGGATGGGTCATTTAAAAAAGAAACTTTCTCTTGGGTTTGGCATCACCAGTGTTACTAAACAATAAACATTAAAAATTTGGTCTCTATAAATAATGTAATCAACTTCAATCAGATGATTTAATATATCTAAATCATATATCAATATGAAGGTTTTTCTGTCTGCTTTTTTGCCTTTTGGGCCCCTGGAGATTATTTTTTTTCCAGCAACCACTAAATGAAGAAAACCTTTCTTGTTTGTTTCTTAATTAAAACAGAGACTTTCACCTAATCTCTCGATTCCAGGAGCTGGGCTTTAAACAAACATCAAATATTGCAAGACCCATAATAAAAATAGGGACAACTGGCAATGTCTTATTACACAGCTCCACATCCTTTATGCAGGGCCACTTAGGACAAAGCGTTGCCTCTAAGATTGTTAGCATTTTCCTTATCAGTCAACTCAAAAGCAGCAGTTTGGCTGACTCCAGCGACTGTGTTGGGGTTTTTTATAGTGCAAGGCTAATGAGGTCTTTTTGTTGTAGAATTCTCCTAACAATTTCTCCACCGTCTCCAGTAGTTCATATTCTTGTGAGTTTGAAAGGCTGGAAGTAATATGTTTGGAGTTATACTGCATATCCCCAAAGCATGCCCTCTTATCAGTGAGCATGCCTTCTAGAAACCCAAGATGGAAAAGGATGCCTTGTGACTTCCATGACTTTTGAAATCAGGAAAAAAGTTCCTACAGATACACAAACACCTGGGCTATGCTGCAGGCTGTCCCCTCTAGTTTTTTCAGAATGGCTGTTAAAATCACAGCTTATTCACAGAGCAAGCATTAAAAGCTCCAGCAAGCTCTGCTTCCCATTGCTGCTGCCTTCTTTCTTGGGATCCGTATTACTTTCGCTTAGTATAAGAAGCAGATGTGCTACTATCTCTTCTCTCCTAAATCTGCCTCTGTGTAGGGAATATTAACTCTTCCAGCTTCCTACCTCTTGGCCCTGCTCTTAGAACTTACTGGTACTCCTTTAGCACTGTACCCCTGGCTGTGATGACCTGTGGTGGCAGAGACATGTTGCTTCTCTTATTCAGACTTTTTGTAAACTAAAATACCATTCTATAAAACCACCCATTTCCTGCAGATGAACTTAGCAGAAATGACTTCTTTTCACTTTGGGAAGCGTAGGGCTGGTGGGAAGCTGAGCAGTGAGCACTGAGCAATGCTATATATTGGCAGTTCAGCACAGTCCACATGGAGCAAAAACGACCAAATCCAGCAACTGCTTCCAAGGGGAAATGCAGTTGCCCCCTTTAATTCAGGAACTGTAACTTCCACAGAGAGAATCATTAACCTTTTACCTTGACTGTTCTACTGAGCTTAGACACTTCTCTGTCTTCATCTCTTCTGGCTAGGCTCTCTCCCAGCTCCCTTTCTACTCAGATTTAAAGAAAAATCTGACAATACGTTTTCTTTTTCGTCAGTCTCTGCTTCCCTAGCTGGCTGCCTTGTAGTCAGTCCTTCTGCTATACTTCTCCCTTTGTATAGCAGAAAATAGCCTGCAATTTTTTGATTTATAAAGTAGGATGAAATGACCTGCATATGCTGTATCAGAACATCACATCAGGCTTCGCCTGCCTTTATTTCTGGAACTGTAGATGAAATGAAGCAGCATGTGTCACAGTTGCTCAGAGAAAACAGGTTTGTGCTGACCTGTAAGAGAGAGAAAAACCAAGTCTGCTTTCAGTAAGACAAAGCAAACTGGGGGTTCCAAAGTAAGATGGCAAGCAGCGGCTCTCATGCCATGCAGTAAGTCAGCAGCACCAGTGACTTCCCATGAACTTGCCAGCAGAGGCAATTTCAAATGTTAAGGCAGTTCTGAAGACATTCTGGTATACTGAAATTCTTCCTGCACATATGCTGGGTGCTTCTGTGAAAGAGTGGACGTTGACGTAGGAGAAGAAGAAAATGCATGGTGAAAGGGTTAAAATCAGAACAATCATTTTAAACACTTTATGGAGAAATGAAACACATAGAAAAAAACCCCACATCTCTGGCCTTTGACCTTGGTTAACTCCAGACCAATCTCTTTCCAAAGTGTTTTACTTAACTCTTTCATTTTAAGAGTATTTTTTACCATGTCTCATACAGAAGTTTTTCAGGCAATCTGGACATAAGCATGACTGTTAATATATTCTGTCCCCCAGAACACACTCCGGTGCCTACAGGTAACCCAATGCTGCATAATACAAATCTGGTTGCCCTGACGGATGTTCTTCTACTTGGGAACTGGTATGTTGGTGTTCCATTCTGATGCTGCTTCACTGAATTCCTTATCAAATTCACTCCATTTTAAGGCAAAATAAGATTTTTTCTAACTGCCAGGTCTGCACTTAACAGAGTATCTGAAAATCGAGCTACATTTTTTCTGCCATATAGTTCATAACTTAGCCTTGATAGCAACAGATATTCTGAGATCAGGACTGAACTGCAATTTTATTGCTAAAGCATAAGGGGAGATAGACTCTATCTTGCTTTTTCTACAGCTGTATTGATTATCAAGCCTTTAAGTAATTTAAAAAAAAATAAGAAAAGCAAGAAGATTGTAGGTGTTGCCATGGGGAAAGAGTTAATACTAGAGCAGTAACCTGCTTCTGACAAAAGCCTATCCGTGACACTGCAAAGGAAAAATAAAATATTTCTAATAAAAGTATATAACTGTGTAATATCCTAATTTACCTTTCAAGGCCATCAGCTTAATTATTTAAAACCAATATTTAGGTTACTCTTCAAATATTGCTTTAGCTTGCATAGTAGTTTTAATAAGAGTCTCATCCAAAGCCTACTGAGGTCAAAGTAAAGTTTTCTGGTGCTTTATATTGAATAAAGGCAAAGAATTAAGTCAAAGCTGGGTAAGCGTACACAGGAAGTAATAGAAAACGCCTTGCTTTTACAGACTTCCTATCTCTAACGGCACCCAGCAGTGACAGAATATTTTCCACTTTTAACATCGTTTCCGTAATCAAACTCTATTTTTTGAATTCATAGTCTTTATATACAGCCCTGGGGTTTTGGTTTTTTTGTGGATGCAACCCATTACCCATATTGAGTGTACTTCTAGTTGTTAAATACAGTGAAAATGCCAGCATCAAGTAATTAGACTTGAAGGAACTACCTGACATACTGAATGACAAGAGCTGATGATCCATCTGGTCCGGTCCTCTCTGCTTAATAAACTGCGGGTGCTTCCATTGCACAGAATGAGAGATACTGTAATTACTGATTACTCTTCAAGCTGTTCTCCTAGGTGCTTTTAAGCTAGGTAGAAAAGATGGGATTTTCCAGCATCTGTTTGAAGGAACATAGGGCAATAGTGTTGGGAAAAGGAACATGAGGAAGGCTTTCTCACCAGAGCAAAAGTGAGAGGAAGACGCAGAAGGGGAAACGTGCACAAGGAATGATGGCTTTACTCACGTTGGTGCTGCTGGAGTCTTGATGTGATAAAACTGCACAAGATGGCATCAGGCAGCAACCTGCACTAAGGGCCAGGCTTGCTTCTGATTTAATCAGTGGCCATTTTAACACTTCATTTAGTAGGAAGACAGCATCTTTTAGTCTATTAGAAGACCTCCTGGCAATGGTAGCAGTAGCATAGTGTCCCATGGGGCACAAGCCTTATGGGCAAATATTTCCCTCCTGTCCTTTACAGCACATTAAAATGTGAAGAGTTAGAAGTGCGATGGCAATCAATACCTGGGCACACCACAGATATTTCCGGAGCCTGTGGTACGTGTTCCCTTCCTTAACAGCAGATGGCAGTGAAGTTAAACGAATGGGTGGAAATAAATCGAGAAGATGTGTTTTGCCTGCTGGATGGTGTTGCTGCGGAGAGCTCACAGAGCTCCGTGCATATTCAGACACTGCAAGGTTCATTTCCAGTGCACAGATCACCCGTGGTACATTCAGGTAGCAGAAGCTATTAATTAATCCACAGCTGTTTGTGACCCAAGTCATGTTTATTTTGTTTGTGATGTTTTTGGTCATAGAAACAGTAGAAGAGATAGAATGTTATCATTTCTTTCTTACATCTGTATTTAAAACCTATGCATAGCTGAACAGATGAGGATGAAGCTCAGTTTCAAGTGAGTAAACTTTTATTCTTTATTATGTATCTTGTGCTGGATCTGAGAGAATGAAGATATATCGCCATGGGTTGCTTTAAAACTTTTATGATGCCAATTTTTTATTTTTTTTTTACCTCCAAAAAAGCTGCATGAAAGGGTTAATAAGATATCAGTTTAAAGTTACGAGAACAAAGAGATTGAGAGTAAACTTTTACAGTCCTGCCTTACACTTTAAATTAATTTCACTTCTGGTAGAAGGATGGGAGATGGGGGATGTTTATTTTCCAATTTCCAGCAGGCAAATATGATGGAGATGTCAGTATAGATATTTGATTGCAACTCTCAAATTCCTTGCCTAAAGTGAAAAAGGGATGAAAAGATATTAGGGATATCTACTTAATGTCATTAATATCTTAGTTCCATAGCAATGTCATGAAAAAAACCATGCTTGCAATGTTTGTGATTTCTAACCAGGTGCTAGACCATCAAATACAGCATCATTTTCCCTTATTTACTGCTCAGTGCTTGATCCACCTGAGGAAACCCAGCACGACTCTCCCTCCATCACATGCCCAGGTAATTACTCAATCCTGTATGATTATGCAAAGCACTCGAGGAGTGCCTTGCATACCTCACTCAAGGCCCAGGTCTGCAGTTCAAAACCGTTCAAGACATTAGCAAGCTCTGGCTGAAGCCCTCAGCTGTTAACAGTGCTGATGGGAATGTCAATACTGTGATAGCAGAAGGAGAGGAACCTTTCTTGTCCCTCTCTTTTGGACCATTAATGCTCTGCAACACAGGTTTGGGCTCAGCAGCCCTCTTCCTAAGAGAGGTATCAAGCCAGTGGGACTGCTCAGAGAAGAGAGGGCTTCAAGGCTGCTCGCAAGAGTTTGATTGCCCTTATCGTAGCATGCCTAACTACGTATTTTCTTTTCAAGCTCATATTTACACATACTAGAGTCTGAATATGCTTTTCATCTTCCAGTTATATTAGAATTTTTGGTTAAAAAAATGTGCATGATGCCCCACTAGACATATTTATAACAAGCAAGGGCACAAGTTTCAATTGCTTGTGAAGAAGCAGCCCTTCTTAATCTGTCAATCAGCCCATGCACAAAATGCACAGCGCATCAATTGCCTTTTAGGTTATTTACTGTGACTTATGTATCTGCCAATAAATCTAAAATACAGGCCGAAGAATATGTAGCTCAAGTAAATCCATAAATGTAGCAGAAAAGCTTCACTAACTACCTCAGATTGCCAAAGGTGAGGTCATTTCCTTGTTGTGAAAAATACTGAGGTCCATAAATTATTTTTATCACCTCTGGGGCAATGCAAACAGTTTCCCACAGATGCTGAAAGTATGATATGTTTTTTATTTAATATCAGAACACCACTTTTACACAGCTCTTAAAATATGAGGTCCAAGATTCTGCTTGTGCTTTAAGGCCCCAATTCAGCAACATATTAAACCAGATGCTTCAGGTCCTGACATTAAACACGTGCCAAAGTGCTTTGTTGCATAGTCATAGATTGCTGAATTGGAGCCTAAAGACGAAATCTTTTTCCCATGAAACGCAGAATTTTCCTTCCATTTTCCTTCAAGGAAAACAAGGCATTTATTCAAACATAATATAATAGACATTTAAAACCATTCAAAAAGGCTTGTCTTCCAGAGATCACTGGGTGAGCAATAGTTCTGGAGGTAAACCTTGGACAAAAGTTGATGTATCGTTTTTTGCAACAGTTTAACTGGTGTATATTTAAGACTTTGCAATGTTTCCACAAAGAAAATAAAAATACCTTGAACATGTAAAGAACATGAGCATGAATGGTGAACATCCTACAGAGAACTTTGGAGAAAACACCACTGAATTAACTTACAGTACATTTGTTAAACATGAGCAGCTCTAATAATGACATTTCATTTAACAATGCCCTTTGTCTTTTCAGTTCATCAGTTACCTATTTCAGTAATGAACTGCAGTCATACCATTCTGATTTTCTCCTAATGTAAAGGCTGAGATCACTTCACTTGCAGTGGAGCGTGATGCTATTATTCTGTTTGTGGCTTAGGAAAAAAGCTATAGAATGTATCACAATTGTAATTGGCTAACAAATATTAAAGTCTGTGATCGGTCAGGACACCAATAATTTCGTTTAGCCTTTAATGGAAACAAGTAAAATTAAAAAAAAAAAAAGAAAGAAATGACAGAAATAGTTGAAAACGCTCAGCATATCTATTTCATGAGCAGAGCAATAAGTATTCAGCTGGGAAAAAAAATGAGCTACGCATTAAACGTTATTTTAATTTTTTATCAACAGTCCATGCATAGAACTTAACAGCAACGTTTTCAGTTAGGATGAATAATCTCAGTCACAAAAATAAAATGGAGTTGCCTGCCTTATTTAAGGAGGATTTTCTGAAGAACTAGAGGAAGTCAGATTAAGTGGGTAATATCCCACTTTACACTATGTAAACACAAGACAGATAAAAAATATCATAGGTCTACTTGATACGATCCATAAGTCTTACAAGGGGTAATGGAGCCTACTTTCACTCATTTGCCTACCTCTTTTTTGGGTATCTTAAATTTCAAAAGATTTTTCTCTGCTTTTCTGGCTGCAAGAGAGATATTTTAACCAGGCTGCTGTTTTCGCTTTTCTATTCACCGTGATCCATTTGAAATATTTTCAGAGCTCACCAAAAATATTTAATTAGCAGAGACTGGTGTCCAGCACTTTATAATCTTTTCCCCAACTGAACCAAATCTGCACAATTTACAATACATCTTTGGAAAACCGCTTTTTACCGTGTGCTGCATCTATAGATCTCTCTCAATTACCCACAGTAAATTCAGGCATTGTACAAGAGCAAATTTTACAGTCCATGAAGAGATGAAGTGAAATCTAGATGAAATTCATTGTGACAGATTCTCAGTTAGTGCCCTGATGTGTCTGTATTACAGAAGATAGACATTCTATTAGCATGGAAGCTCCCATAATGGACTGTGAATCATTTCAGGTAATAGAGATGCCAACTGGAATGACTGAAAAGCACTATTGAATTCCATTAGAGCTCTTTGTTTTTAAATCAGTCATTTCTTTGTGAATATCCAACTATATACTTCTTGACCCTAGCTGAGAGTAATAATTGTGAACTAATATTACAAAACATTAATCTGAGTTACTGTTCAATTAATGTTTCTGTTCGAGGGTTATTTTTATGCTGCAAATGTGAAGGAGCCTGTGGCTTGTATTACAAATATGTATTTGGAGTTGAGCTAGTGCAGAATGCAATTTTCAGTTATATTTCTGTCTCCACTGTATTCAGTCTCATCTCATTAGCTGTAAAAAGACTCGAGTATTGGCTTTTCTTTTTCCGAAGTCATCCTACCAGAATAAAATAACTATAATCAACAAATCTATAAAGATAAACATTTTTATAAGGGATGCCACAAATAGTCTTCTTTCATTTAGGTGCTTGGTTAATTATCAGCAAAATAACTAACACCATATCCTGTTACCCAAACAGCCCCACCTTATCTATCAATCATGTATGATTTATCAGACTTGATAATTGCCTGGATAATTAACACAGAATTTAGGTTTACTCAGTGTGCTGAAACCTCAGAAATGCCTGCATAATTGCCATTTGTGTAGCAGATGAAGTTATGAATAATTCTTTTTCACATAAATATGAAGGCTGGATTGCAGGCAGCACATATTTCCTCACGCGTTGCCATTAATGCAGATATCATGTCATACAAGTGCTGTGGCATTGTCACATGTTAACTCTATGTATATAGTTAAAGGAATTAAAATACATATCTATAAAAATAAGGGAAAAATCTTTCCCTTTGTTTGTAAGTACTGCATGCTTCTTTCACGAGGAAGTACAGAGGGAAGATTGAAGGAAAATTAGTCTACTCAGTACAGTGGCAACCAGATTTGAATCTCCGTAATATTCGCACATAAATCCTTTGGGAAGACTTTAAAAAAGAGTCGGTTCTATATCTTCTGTCTACGATCATCTATTTTCACATCAGAATGAGCAACATTATCCTTATATGCTGGAGTATCTGTGTCTACAGCTTGAAAATGAGACTCTCCTTAATGTTGTAATGACAGGTGTAAGATTAACTTTGTTAGGTGTCTAGCCACTCATGCAAACTAAATTAAATTAATGGAACAAATTTCTCTCATAATTAAGATAAAAATTCATGTCAGCTGTAACCTTGCTGTACACTAATTATATACAAATGATTTATCATCTGCTTCGCCCAGAATATTAATCCTCAACTCATTGATAACTGCAGCCAGTGTTAAGAGATGAGAGTTGATTAACTATGACAGATTGGGCGACCACAGCACCAAGTGCCTGAACAACCAGTGAAACCAATAATATTCAAACAGCACCTCTTAGTTAAAAATGCATTCCCATGAAAACAGACGCATGTTTAATGAGGGATACGGAGATTATTTCAATAACGACTGATATTGGAACAGTGGGCAGAACTAATCAATAATAATTAAGCCCTTAGCCTGGTTAAGATACGGTTCTATAAAGCAGGTTATATACACGTTAGTGAGGTACTAGTTCGGGCCATGCTATATATATGTCTTCATGCATTGCTGTTATTTGTTTTTCCTACTGCAGAAGGTATTGCATAGTTTACACATATTACAAAACCAATAATCGAGTTTTGGCTCCCACCAGCTCTAATAAAAAAGAAGAAGTTGATGCCACCAACCGATGCCACCATTTCCTTTGAAAGTCCAAATGGAAAGTCCTGTGATAATTATGCTTTAGGAAATGGTACCTCTTTATGAAAATGTTCTTCTATAAAAAAACCACAACCCAAACAACAAACAAAACCCAACAACTCTTGAAGGATCATCTGTTAAACAGGACCCTGTTTGATCTCTTGGAATATGACATTATGCTTTTACTTTAAATGACAATTATTAAAATTAACTTGTGACACCTTTAAGCAAAAGCTATTATTTTTTTTTAATAGCTGATATGTATTTTGGGAAGATGGTTAGTTAATAATGTATCCTTTAATGAATAAAAAAATATGCAAAATTCCAGACATGTTGAAGACTTACAGGTTTGGGCTTGGATTTTTTTTTTGTATTAATTCTGTCTCCCCGGGACAGCTTTTTTTATACTAATTGCTCATTGAAACTCCAAGAATCCCTGTCAGACTGGGAAAAAAAAAAAAAAGCAGTCTTGTACCTAGGCATTAATAAGGCACAACCAGCAAGCTGGATGAATTAAGTAATATTGCTGTAAATTAATTATTTTCCCGAAAAGTTGGTGTGTCTGAAGCCGAGTTATGTGTGGAAAGGAAACTAATTGCTAATATAAAACTGAAGGCAATTATGAAGTTAACACAGAGTGTGAACCTGTTATTCACACTGGAAAGCTGGGACGAGCCATGTGAAATACCGCTCAGTTTTGGGCACAGGGGTGTACAGACGGGTCTTCGGTGAATACACCCGTGGCCAAGAGAGCTGGAGAGACGTTCCCAGAGCTAACCTCCCAACCAGGCACTGTGATCACAACTCAGCCTTTCCTGTTGACCAAAGTGGCATGATTCTGACATAAAGGAACAAAATCCAAGAAACTGGCTCCTATCCTATGGCTGCTCAGTGACTGGATTTTAAGAGCTGACCCTTCTCAGTCTGCTGATTTTTAGTATGAGGACACCTATTCCTTTGGAACCAGAATAGCTTATTTCACATAGGCTACACCAGGATAACATCTTAAATGTGAGTTTGAGCCTTTTCTTGAGCTCATGTGTTCCTTGACATACAGCACCTGGCTGAACACGGGTGCTCCTGTATAGGTAGCTCCAAAGCTTGGCTCGGGTGAAAATTTGAGCTCCTACTAGTGACTGTAGAGACAGCTGCCTGCCAGCCCACCGCAGAGACGGGCTGGACACAACAGATGGTGTGCTGCACGATGTCAGCGCTTTGTAGTGACATTGCAGGCTGGCATCGAGCAGACAAACCAGACTACCCTCTACAAAGCCTCAGCATTGCACACAGCCTGAGCTTCAGCTGCCCAGAGAAAAAGAAGAACCGAAATACCAGAGCCCAGCCATCCCAGCGCTGGCAGTCTCAACATGTGGATGACAGATCAGGGGCTGCTTTCTACTTGCCAGTATAGACTCAGCCTCTCAAAAAATATTTGAATCACCAGCCTAGGAAGTAAATATTTCATAATAACGGTCCTTCTCAGCCTCCATTCCCATGGGGGACTTTCTTTTTTTGTTAACATTTGTCTTCTGTTCTTCAAAAGAAATTCAAGTCCCACTTAAATGAAAAAGAAAATATGAACTTTATGGGAAATAAAAATTCAAACATTTCTTTCTCTGCATTTCTAACTATTTCAGGGCTAATTGCCTTTGAATTTGTAAATGCAGATAATGAGAAGAATTGTATGTATATGGAATTGAAGAGAATATATGCAGAGCAAGTCAAGTACTTGATATCCAATTTAACTTGGAGTTGGATATCGACTTTAAATAAGCAAAAAGGCCATAAGGTTTTTTCATCATCTTATCCTTAGGGGATACATATCTGCTCTGAATCTAATCAACTACAGTACATCACTGATCCTCTGCGCTGGTGCTAATGAATGAACCTTTACGTGGCAGAACAGAGATGGATCATCAGTACCGCAGGTCTGATGTGGCAACCAGACATTGCCCTACATGTTTCTATCAAGATTCAGTGGTTGCAAAAGTTCTTGTCTAAACTGCCTTTCAGGTCTTAGGGATAGCTATACAGAAGCAAACATCAACAGAAATACATTATAATGAAAGCATAAAAGAAGTTCCTCATGTAAAATGACTTTTCTGAGCAATTTTATATGTGGTATGACATGCAAACCTTCACTTACCAATGCCAACAAAATCTAGTAAGTAGGTGAGCTAGGCAAACTGGTGCACCAGCGGACTGCACCAAAGCAAGCATGGAACAGCCACACCAGAATAGGCTGTACAGCAATTTTCAGAAGCACCCTTTCCAGCAACACCAGTAGCATTTCCTGTCAATTTGATGGTCCCATTCAACACTGTGGCTCTATTGCAAGTAGGATTATGTAGCTGCTCTGGTGGTTGGAGTATGTTGCAGCTCAACAGTAGCTACTATTGCTACGATTGCTCTTTTTTATTATTTTTTATTCTTTCTTCAAATAAAGAAATCCAGGCACGAAAACAGCTACCTGTCTGTCTAGGGCATATAGGAATTAATGGACCAATTTCAGGGGAAATGCCAATGTGGAAGGCAGTGGCAGTCTTTGCTTGGGAAAAGAAGTAGTAAACTAAAAAGAAAGTAGCACTATTTAGAGAGAAGGCATGCAGTCATTTAGCACATCTTTCTAGCAGAGACTCAGTGTGGACATTTGGCAGTGATAGTGGCTAAATCCAGCCTTCTGGGAATGGCTAAAATGGGTCTATGTTGATTAGTGCTACTTTGGCTAACGGCTCCAGGTAGGAATTAGGAACACACTGGTAACCCTCGTTACTACTAGTTAGAGCTGTAGCTGATAGATCTGAATTTGCTCTTATTGACACACAAAAGAAAATACACCGCCTTCGATAGAGTTCCTCCAGTTTAACAGGCACAAGGAGAAGCAGATGCCAAAAATGGACAGTGTTCCTGTCCTAAATCTCTTTTGCACAATGAATTAGTCTCACCTCGAGCATCTTCTGCTCCCTTCGCTCAGACTAAGAAGTAAGAAGTGGGATTATGCACTGCCATCTGACTTACCCAGCAGTAACACTTCATTCCATTGATCAGGCTCTGCAAACAATGCAATTATTTCAGAGGAGAGTGCACTGAGCCCTAGTTTTGCTACTTCCACTTATTACTAAGGAGCATCAAACTACCCAGCCATTTTCCTGCAGCCATCTTTAAAAAAGGCAATGATCTCAATGTGCTGCTAACCTAATGAGGGCTGTGTGTGACAGAGTCGTAGATACATTTTCTCAGTAGCCTAATGAGGAAAGTGACAGACAGTGAAACAGTTCACACTTGAGTAATTTTCTAGTCATCAGCAACTGCAGTGTTCATGGTAGCAGAAGCCAGGGAAGGGACAGAGAGATATGCAATAAATACACACTGGCTCCATTGGCCAGAATAAGTTATCACTAGGATAGAGGTGTTGGGGCAAACTCCCTCAGGAAATTCAAACAAAAAGAGTCAATTTAAGGCATCTCTAGCAGTGCGTTCAATTAAAATTAAATTTAAAAAGTAGGATCAGCTGTTGGGCTGTTAGGCCACCTGCCCAAAGGAAGAAAAAAAATTAGAGATGTAACGAACCTTTACTCCCCATGTCTGCAAGCTGCCTGTAAATGAGTGAATAGGACTGGCTTCTGACAACTGTCCGTTCAGCACGAAGTCCAGTTCTCCTTCTTTGCCTTCCACCCTAGAAAGAAAGAAAGTAGCAGCAGAGAGCTCATTATCCATATAGACAGCAAATGTTTGCATGAAAAATGCCGTCCTTCTTACATTTTTAACATACTGGCAACTTCTTCCAGTGAAATCGTTATTTCTCAAGGGAACGTTACTAGGAGCCGTGGCTTGGTACATCCACCGGCGCAGGCTCCAGGACTGACACCACGAGGGAAGAGCAGAAGCTGTGCAGAGCTGGGCAGTTCTCCAGGCAGTGTGTTACTGCAGCCCAGCACCTCCCGCTGCCCTGTCACTCAGGTATAGGAGTGGAGAAGAGACACAGCCCAGGTGCAAGGGAAGGACCCTTTCCCAAAGATGGGAAAACCAACTGGTCCAAGGAGAAGTGTTTCGCCTGACAATGGTGGGGTTCAGGTCTTAAAAGGAAGAGATGTCACATCAAAACTTCTTATTCCTTCTTGATCCCTCGCCTTGAGTATTGCTGTTTTTACCGGTAACAAAATACTGTGCCTACCTCCCTTCTTCTCTCAGACCAAGACAGAAGACATTTGATGATGCTGGGACAAATAAAGCAGCAGCTGGACACAGTCCACCTGCCTAACCCCAAAGCTGTCCCCCTGTGAACTGGCCTGACTCTCTCAGCAGAATGGACATCAGGAAATTAATTGTCTTGTGGTTCCTCATCTGGATCCTTCTGCTGTGGCCCTTCCTGCCATGTGCGGGAACCAACACGTAGGCAAAGGGACAAGCCCTGTCAGCTTTCTAGCTGTGCTGGAATGACTTCATGGAGAGCTGTGGACATGCTTTAGGGGTGCAGCAATTAGGTATGGCAGAGCTCGTGCTGCCTTTCCAGATCTGGTGCTGCTCTGCAGGCAGCAGTGATCTCTTTTGCTGTGTCAGCACAGCTCTACATAGCTCCTTCTTTGAGCAGCTCTGTGGGAGCTGGATGATGCCCAAAATGCCTAAACTCACCTCCTGCTGCACCAGACACAGCTTCAGTGTATCTTTGCTCAACGGAACTGCTGGGTCAAGTACAGAGGCTAGAGGGTGGGTTGAAATACCTCCCCATGATCACAGCAGCAACAGATGAGCCCTTATGCAATTAAATCCTACCCTGCAAGAGCAGTCTATAATCCCTGGACAGAGCACACATCGCAGCCTCTTCCACTGAGCGCAGAGCAGCTCTCTGGCAGAGCTTTTGCCTCATTAGCTAATTCTCACAATCACTCCAGAAGTCATTTCTGCCCTGGCTTTGCAGGCTGGTGGGGAAGTGAAGGACTTGCAGGAGTCGCCAGAGGCACAGATGCAGTTAGCCAGGAACCGAACTCAAGCTTCTGGACTCTGGTCCTCAGCTCTGGCTGCTCGACCAAAACCTATTTATCCAAGCTCACGATGAGCTTGGACAAACTGTTGTTTTCTCTGATGTTTTTCCTTGCATGTGTGAAAGGGTTCCCTTCGGCTTCTGACAGAAGGGCTGCGGTTCAGAAGGTGACTGGGCTCTGAGTCAGGCGCCTCTCTTCTCCTACTGCATCTGCTACTGCCTCCCTGCGTGACCTAAGGCAAGGCATTTAAACTCCTTGCACCACACATGTCATGTCGGAGGAACCCAAAATTGCTTCTAAAATGTTGTTGAGTCAGCGCAGCGTAGTGCAGTGCAGGGCAGCATAGCTCAGGGCTGTGCTCGTTCATTCCTGGCTGGATCCAGACCTGGATCCCCTGGTCTGGGCTTTGTGCTCCACTGAGCTTCGCTCTACTTCTGGCCAGAGCCAGGCATCTCCTGACCACATCCCTCACACGAAGCAGCCACACACACTCTGTGCATACTGTATTTTCTTCTTTTTAAAAACACAAAAGCACACATCCAGGGTAAATCCGAACAACCCGGGATGTGTCTTTGTGCCGCTTAACAGAGAAGACAGCAGACTGTACTGCCCTGGCGCAACTGGTGCAGCGTTTGGGCTTAACTTAAAGCTGGGGGTAAGCCAATAAATACTGGGATTTCATAAAAGTCAGAAGGGAATTAGGTGCTTATCTCTCCCTGAATTTCACTGGGGCTCACTCCTTTAGGCTATTTTTTAAGATTCCTGTCTAGAAAAAGAAACTGGCTTTTATGGGCACAGCACAAACATTAAACTACTTTGAATAACTCTCCATGTGGAACTGCTCATGTGCAATAAAACTAGCAGTGTTTTCCAGTATAAATAATCATTCATTTCTTGAAATCATAAATCATTCACTTCTTGAATTATTTGGGTGTCAGGGGATAAACTGTTAAATCTATATTTAGTGTCTAACTTGAAGTCCTGCCTGATTTTCAGAAGTACTGCATGCTTTTCAGCTGGGAGAACTTCTACATCAGATCCCTTGGATAAAAGTGCTTCAATTTGGACTTAGATGCTTATATTTAAAAACTCCACCCAAGACTAAAGGGTAATCTGCAAAGGAAATTGAAAATTAGTTAAAAACTGTTCTGAGCACTTTCAACAATTACAGACTGGAAGGCATTCCAGCTGGAAATGCGTTTTTAACTAATTTTTCATAAGTGTCCTCCTCCTTGTAAAATTCTGTCTTGTTCATCACAGATGTCCTGGATCCATGACAGCCGTGCGCTGGATCACCCAATGGAGGCAGGGAGCGAAGAACTGGTTGCGTGGAGGAAACCAGCCAGTTGCGTCTGGCCGATGGGACACTGGGATGGGGGACAGCCCGTGGAGGGCAAAGGAGAGATGTACAGCCCTCGTGGTGGGAGATGGCAGGTGACAGCACACTGCATGATCCTCCCCATCAACATACAAGTCTGTATACCAGTAATCTAACTGCCGCCCACGTGATTTTAATGCCCTGAACCAGGACTAGGAAAGTGATTGTCCCGCTGTACTTGGCACTGGTGAGGCTGCACCTCAAATACTGTGTCCAGTTGTGGGCACACTGGGACATTGAGGTGCTGGAGTGGGTCCAGAGAAGGGCAACGGAGCTGGTGAGGGGTCTGGAGAACAAGTCTTGTGAGGAGCGGCTGAGGGAGCTGGGGGTGTTCAGCCTGGAGAAAAGGAGGCTGAGGGGAGACCTTGCTCTCTACAGCTACCTGAAAGGAGGGTGTAGCCAGCTGGGGGTCGCTCTCTTCTCCCAAGTAACGGGCGATAGGACAAGAGGAAACAGCCTCAAGGTGCACCAGGGGAGGTTTAGGATGGGTATTAGGAAAAATTTCTTCACTGAAAGGGTTGTGAAGCATTGGCACAGGCTGCCAAGGGAAGTGGTGGAATTGCCATCCCTGGAGATATTTCAAGGACATGTAGACGTGGTGCTGAGGGCCATGGTTTGTTGGTAACTTGGCAGTGCTGGGTTAACAGTTGGACTCGATGATCTTAAAGATCCCTTCCAACCTAAACGATTCTATGATTCTATATAGGAAAAAAGATTTGAAGAAACTCAGTGGTGAAGTCAATGTTCATTTTACTTTGTAGTTCACCTTAACTGATCCTGTATGTGAGCCAAAAACCCCTGAGACAAGAAATGTGTGCAAAGGACATAAACCTGTGAAATGGTGGGATAAATAGCTTCTCGTCTTCCAGTAAAATGAAGCAGCAGCTACTTGTGAAAAGAATCCATGTGCCAAATCTGTAAATACGCTCTACCTCTTTTTATGCTGCTGCTATAATTAACGTTAGAACCTTTAAAATTCCTATCTGATACTTACACTTGTTATAGCAACATATTTAATTCCAGAGCTACATCTTTTAGCAGATTCTTTTACTTCATTCAAATTACTAATCGCTTAGATTCTCTCTGAAAGTCTTTCCTCCCTCGCTCCCCATGCATGCTTAACCTAATTAACTATAAATGAGAAAAAATGCTATTCACATAAAAAGAAAATGTTAACCTATAAATTATCCAGTGCTCCCTCCTGAGGCTGGCAACGCCTCCCGCAGAAAAGCTCAAGTGTTGGTGCAGTTTCTTGGCTTCCTATCCAGTTTCTGCCACCCAAAATCATTTTATACAACACATTACTCTGCCATTTTGTACATCTGACAACATTTGTGGATACTAAGTCATCTCCCGTGTTTTCAAGATTACACGAAGGAGGATTTCTAGGATGATTAATTGGAAAGAGAAGATAATTTCTTTACATTTCAAGGAACATTTGCAGAAGACTAATGGTCATTTATGGAAATATGGCCTCTTTATACCCATTAATGTCTTCCAGTGCTCCCTGTGGGTCACACAATTAACCACCCATTTGTGTTTCTTTGCTGCCGTCATCCCAAGTCCTCTCAGTTGTCGTCATCAGTTGAAAATCTTCTGCTTTGCCATGGCCAGATCAAAAGCACACTCAGGTTTGTGGGACTGAGCCATCTAAGGGACAGGGTCCTTGCTCTATATGTTTCTCCTCAAAATCCACTTTTTCCCAGAGGTTCTCAACTGCACTTTGCCAAATTCCACCCTGACAACCTTTTCCAAATGTATTTGCAGAAAATGCAAAAGCCGTTCCGTGTACATTCACTTAGATTTTTACCTTGCTTTCCCTGCAGGAAGCCCTGGGCCCTATTCTGTGGCCACTCAAAAGACTGAATCAGGACCACTGCACCTCACAGGCAGACCCCCCTCGGACCTATCCACCCCGTTCTCCCCCCACAACCTCCCTCACGGTGAATACCTGCGTTTGGTGTTGTCTGGTTTCCTTTTGGGCCGTATCCATCTCCTCTCTCCCATTTCCCTGCCCAGACTCCAAGCCCATTCCCGCAGCCTCTCGCTGAGGGACCACCAGCCAGTCCCGCAATTTTCCATGATCCCACCTGCTTCCAACACCCGCACAAATCCTAGCCGCTTACTTTTCGCTGCCGAGAGCCCCTTCCATCAATGGTTTTGCAGGAATACAACCGCTAATAATTTTAGTTAATTGGTACTAATTACAGTTAACTGTAATTAGGGGCACGTTCACAGGGGGAAGGTAGGGCTGAAGGAGGAGAAATATAACTCAGTGCGCTCTCAACTCTGTATACACACTTAGCTGAGCAGGGTTAATAAGAGTATCAGTCTGGTTCCCAAGCACACCAGAGGTAAATGGAAGCCATTTTTCATGTTTTATTCTGCAGAGTACAGTTTTACCATGGCCCGTTTTACAAGTGAGGTAAATGAGTCATAGAAAAAGCAAGTAGCTTGACCAAGGCTTTGCAATAAGACATCGGCAACACCAAGCACTGGAGAAACTACTTTCCAGCCCGCTTGATCCTCATGAGGACAAAACCTCGTATTATTATTNGCTAAGCCGTGGCACAGCTGCACAACTGAATTTTAATTAATCAATCCCTAATCCCTGATTAGGGGAACAGAGCAAGAAGAAAATATCTGAGAGAAAATAAACTTCTGTCAGAAACAAAAACATTATTTGTGAGGCAAACGTCCTGCATCAATTTACAATTGATAAGATTCAATAAGCAGCAGTGGAAAAATAGAAAGTCTGTTAGGAGACACGTAGGTGAATATTGTGTTCCAACCTTTGAAATCCAAGCTGTGCTTTAAGATTGTAACTATCTTTTTGCTCCAGAACAAAAAAAAAAAATAAAATTGAAAGGCACGACTATTAANGGTTTCCTTTTGGGCCGTATCCATCTCCTCTCTCCCATTTCCCTGCCCAGACTCCAAGCCCATTCCCGCAGCCTCTCGCTGAGGGACCACCAGCCAGTCCCGCAATTTTCCATGATCCCACCTGCTTCCAACACCCGCACAAATCCTAGCCGCTTACTTTTCGCTGCCGAGAGCCCCTTCCATCAATGGTTTTGCAGGAATACAACCGCTAATAATTTTAGTTAATTGGTACTAATTACAGTTAACTGTAATTAGGGGCACGTTCACAGGGGGAAG
The DNA here is from genome assembly GCA_013396915.1 of Stercorarius parasiticus. Classification (NCBI taxonomy): domain Eukaryota; kingdom Metazoa; phylum Chordata; class Aves; order Charadriiformes; family Stercorariidae; genus Stercorarius; species Stercorarius parasiticus. The sequence continues at coordinate 390,968 of VWZL01001575.1, forward strand.
GTAGGGCTGAAGGAGGAGAAATATAACTCAGTGCGCTCTCAACTCTGTATACACACTTAGCTGAGCAGGGTTAATAAGAGTATCAGTCTGGTTCCCAAGCACACCAGAGGTAAATGGAAGCCATTTTTCATGTTTTATTCTGCAGAGTACAGTTTTACCATGGCCCGTTTTACAAGTGAGGTAAATGAGTCATAGAAAAAGCAAGTAGCTTGACCAAGGCTTTGCAATAAGACATCGGCAACACCAAGCACTGGAGAAACTACTTTCCAGCCCGCTTGATCCTCATGAGGACAAAACCTCGTATTATTATTATTATTATTATTANCACGACTATTAAGCAAGGATAAAGGTTGAGTCATAAGCAAATGTCATGTTATAGATTTACCTACCAACAAGAAGCCAGCAGGGTTCAGGTCAGAGGTTAATGAAAGACATCCAAAGGTCATTCAGTGATTATGTGAGAGCATGAGTTTAATAGGGCACGGGGACGACAGACACTGACAGAAGATTTATACCAGAGGTGATGACACCGCTACGAATACTGCTGATAAAAAGAGCCCCAATATCGGATGGAACAGAATGATGAATGGTGCACATGTCTACTCACACTTCTCATTATAAGCTCCTTCACTCATGGTGGCACTTAGCGGCATTTATTTACTGTGGTTTGATGGTACTGAGCAGAAGCACAGTATATCTAATACTTTAAATGTAGACTTGCCATATAAAAATGAAACAAGAGATAAGATTAGACCATTGAATAATTGCCCAGCTTTCCTGCAGAGATTATATTCGCTAGTGCTAACATTATTTTTTCCCTAATGTTCTAGTGTACGAACAGCTCAAGTGAATTAATTTTCTAAGGCAGAAGGTCAAAGGAAAATAACTGATAAGCGTTCTGCCTGCTATAGAATATCATTTTACAATATTCTCGCCTCCCCATTTGTCAGATAGAGAATAAGAGATAATATAATAAAGGTATATAAACATATTTTTTGTCATGCCATATTTAGTTTTAGTTGTCCCAAGTGCTATTTTTCCTTGTGGCTTTAGGTAGGAAGAAGATCAGAGAAGTCAGCCAAAAATGTCAAATAAAAAAAAAATAATAAAAAAAGAATAAACCTTAGGACCAAAACCAAGGAAAACTGAGATCTGATGAATAACATGCACTGCACCAAGAAACTCCTTTTCAGACTGTTATATATTTATCAAACCACTGGAGTGTGAATTCTATGAATAAGTCTTATCATCTTTCAGGCAGCAGGCACAATAAAAATTAGAACTACAGAAAATTGTGGGTATTACAAAAGGTTATCAATTCATACGTATCTGTAGATGGGAATGTCACAGAAGAAAGTTCTGTATGTCTTTCCACTCGTACCTTCACCCAGAGATGGAGCAGTACTGCATGACGTCATATTTAACATCTAGTTGGGCATGGAGCAACGCAAATAAATCCCTACTTGACCAAGAGGTGTTGTAAATAGTACACATAACTTCAAGAGGTGGAGAGATGTAACATTCTGAGCATACGCTATCATCACTCTCCAAGATAGTTCATTTAGTTACCTCGCGTGTGTCGCCATTATTACTATTTCCAAATACAATACATCTATATTCTATACCTTATCCATCTTGTAGTACCTGAATGTCTCCCTTGTCATAGAAAAGGGAGGCAGCCACAGAAATGCATTGTTATTATTATTTCTGTCATTATTGTTTATTATGGCCCATATTGCACTAGTTTCACAGAGGTCATTTGGGTAAGCAATGGCTTATTACAACAGAGATTCACAGTCTGGTCCTGGAAATGTTGCAGTGGCTTCTAGATGTCACAATTACGCTACGTCTTGCGCTCACACATAATGAAAAGACGCTGCCTCTCCCAAAGCACTCTCTGTCCCATAGACCACGGATTTCCGTGAGGTAAAGGCTGGGGTCTGCACAGCTGCACACCAGGTAGGGCATCATGTAGAGCGTGAGGGATGTGTTCCCTGGAGCACTGTGTGTGTCTGCAATAATGTTGTGTTGGGTCTTACATCTTAAAAACAGCACACAGGAAAACCCTCCTAGCCAATTGCTTGTGGCCAAGTTTTCAAAAACAAGTGTCTTGAAAGAGGGACAGTGCACCCCAGTTACAGCCTCTAGCCACTCTCTAGTTAAGGAACAAAATGTAAGTATTCAGAAAGGGGGGTAGTATTTACAATACACTTTGAAATATTCCTTCCCCATAGAAGAAATATGGAATAAACAGGAAAGAAAACCCTACCTGAACTTCAGAAAGAAAGAAATATTTCCTGGGTTACCCTGAAAATCACATATTGATATCTAATATCTGAAGGGCATCTGAAGGTCCAGCTGATCCCCCCAGGATAAGGGACTTCTGATGGACTCCAGAAAACCAGATGTATGTAAGGCAGAAGTTGCTTAAGTGTCATATCTAGTTGACAGAGAGAAGAATTACAGTTGCTTACATTTCTGCTTGACTAGAAGGACTAAAAAAAAAAAGTAAATGTAAATAACACCTCATCCCTGTGCAGCACATGAGAGCTGCGCACTGTGTAAGCCAAAGGGGCACATAAGTGGTGCTGGCATTTCACCAGGCTTCTGCAACACGGTAAACGTCAACCTGAGTGTAAGAAATGTCTTTTGTTACCATACCAGACATTCCACCAATTCACAGCCCTAATATGAGTCACAGACTCACCATTTTTAGCACCGATTCTCACTCATCTCTTCCATCTGTGCCCAGAGCAGATGGACAGGTATATACTTTTGTTTTAAGGACCTCATCCAGTTTTCCAATGTTTTTCAAGGACTGCAGAATAATTTACCAAAAAAACCTTTAACCAACAATTCCCAACAGCAGGGTACTTACTAATCTTGGAGATCTTGGTACCCACTTTCCCCTTTGGAAAAAACAGTGCAATCAGTTTTAGCTGACAAGGCTTTCCACTGGGCTAATCACTAAAAATTAATAGAAATATATCAACAAGGCCATGCCTCCATTAAAATACAATGGGGGGCTACACTCAGATATAGGAAAACCAATGAAAAGGCAGGAGGCAGAATGGTTTTTCTTTAAAGCTCTGCAGTCATCAGTGACACGCTGTCATTCAGCATGTTTTATTGTCCACTTGAGTCAAATGAATAGAACGGTCTAATGGAAGCCACAGTGTTTCCAGATAGACAGCGTATTTGTTACTGAGGCAGACAATAAAATGTTAGTAAAGCATCTGAAGCGTCTCTACTCCAAATGAAAATGAGATTTCTTATTTATGAATAGGAAAAATAAAACTTGAACGACACTCCTTATTTATTATGCAGCAAAAGAGAAAGCCAGGGCAACCAAAATTCTGCTTATAGAGCAAATAGAAAATGTATCACTTTTCTAGCACGGCCACAACAGAGCAAGTTTCATCTGAAGATATAAAATGTAAGATCCCTGATAGTTATGAAGGTAAAAGATCACTTTTTCTGAAGCAGCAGAAATTAACTGATGACATGTTCTGGCCCATGTTCTGGTTACAAGCACGTCAAACTACTTCTAAAGTCTCTAATAATACACAGCTAAAATTTCATAACTGGAATAAAACATGATCTTTATTCTGCTGCACCACAAATGCTGGGAAATATTGAGCCAGGAGTCAAGAAATTGTATAAGCAGATTACTCTCACAAAGACTGGTGCATGAAGTTCCCTTTTTTTTAAATAATACATTTGGCAACTGACACATGGCTTGGAATTTATTTGGAATGGAAGATCTTCATACGCATCTTAGGAAGCACATTTGAGAAAATGACAGAGAACTGCTGAGAAGCTGGTGCCCTGCGCAAACTAATTATGTTATTTGGAGTCCAGCACCTACCCTGGAGATACAAACTCAAAACAAACTAATTATCAAATAATCTAATCTGCTGGATTTAGGTCAAATCTCTGTAAAAACTAATTATACATATATGCATGCATATATATGCATATGCTAATTATACGTATATGCATGTATATATATATGTGCGTATCTGTATGGACAATATTTTTACTTTAACGCTCTCTATGAATTTAATTAATTTAGTTCCTGAAAAAGCTTTCTTCCAAGAAAAGCCAGAGAAGAAAGTACTATGACAACAGCCATAAATCCACAGCAGAAGGTCTGCTGGGTACGTAGCATGGGGCACAAGTTGTAATATTTTTCTGTATTTAAAGTATTTGCGTTCACTTTGGGTACGTGTGTTTATCTTTATGCAAGTCCTGGCCTGCTCAGAGTACTTCAATTCCTGGGTAATGGAAATACCATCACAAGCCTGAATCTCATCATCTTTTTCATAAATGAATCACTGGAGCAAAAAGAAAGAAAGAAAAAAAAAACCTACAAAAAACCACTAGGAACAATCCAAACACAAACACAATACTGAGATTTTATTTGCCTCTCTGCAATGTGAAGGCCAAATTCTTCACTGAGGTAAATTTACACTGCCAGCAGAAATTCAGGTCCAAAATGTGCAGCCTAGGAGTAAAGGGATAAGACAAAATCCAGGAGCTGGTTTGGGCTGGTTGTAGCTCAGTAACCCACGTCAGCGATGCAGCTGGGTACGTATTTTTCAGTACATGTATAGTCCTATGTACTTCGGTTCAACCTGTGTGTAATAATTCTACTAAAACAGATAGAATTTAAAAAATCTTCCTCATTAAACCTTCTTAAACCATCCTCATTAAGCCGTAAAAAAAGGCATAGAAGAGAAGATAACTAATTCTGTTAATCCATTTGCCGTCACATTAAAATTTAAGTTCAGATGGTTCATACGCCACGTTCTGGCTGTAACACCAACTCTTACACAACACGGCTAAACCCCTGCTTTCTTCACAAAAGGACAAGTTGAAGCAGCAGCCCAGAAATCCAGGACAGCCTAACAATGCTTTGCTGACACTAACTGGTGGGTCACTATAGAAAAAAGAGGCGATTCTTCATACTATCACAAAGATTATAGCCAAAGCAGTAAAATAATAAGGAAGGAGGGAAAGGGTTTCAATCTTCTAGGCTGGAAAACTCTGCAATACAAATTCCATTTATATTATTATGTAGTATGTTCTTCTGTCTTCTTTCCTTCTCCAGCATACGGCTCTCCAGTGTTGCCTCTGTGATTAAAGAAAAAAATAATAGTGCTGACAGACAATCATTAATCCTTCTTGTCTTTTTATAGCTTCAGGGAGAGTTACGTGGAGCTGGTTGCTACCTATCGTTCTGTTTATCCCCGTGTTCCTTGCACAATCCTCTTGCCAAACACCAGACCTCACTTTTTTCTTGCCCAGCTTGCCGAGGCTGCATGTTGTGTGCTAGGAGGGTTCGCAAGAGAGCAGCAGTTCCTGCTGCAGGTGTCTGGGTTGCAACCTGCCTCTTGCTCTAGGACTTGGCATTGCAGGCGCGTGAGCCACCTCCACGCTGCTCAGCACTTGCTGGAGGTGATGGCACCAAGCTGCCAGCGAAGGAATTTCTGGCCGCTCTGGTGTAAAATAACCAGGACGGGCCAAAAGAGTGTCATGAAGGAGACTTGACAGTACTATGTCGCTATCTTCTTTGCCAGACTCTGATACCCCATTAATATCAGACGGGTTGTTATATGGTATGAGATTTTGTAACTATGTAGAGATGTGGAGACCAATTGCCCAACACAGGGTGTGCAATGCTATTCTAGTTGCCCAGAGTGTCCCTCCGCAGCCCCAGCTGCAGCCTCAGGAAGTGTCTCGCACGTGGCTGTCATATCCCCAGCTCCATGCGGCTGTCCTGGATGCCTCAAAGTGTTTCGAAGATAGACCCTGAGTCCTATGTTTAGGCACCTGAATCACTTACTGGCAGTCAAAAGCAACTAAGGCTGATGGAATATATTTCATTAAAACTGTTTTTAATGGAAAAATGTGTTTCTAAGTGAGCTCTTGGTTCCTTTATTTTTGCATTTTGCACTGTGTGCTTTCTGAGGGAAAGGTCAAATTTGAGAGGAAGTTGAACGCTGCAAAATGGAAATATTTGTTGGAAAGGAGAGCTTCTGGTATTTGAATTGTCACTGTAAATTTACAGATTTCCATTGGCTAAGAGAAATAGACATTTTTCAAACTGCTCTGTAATGTGTCCTTCCCAGCAATGTCAATGCCAGCAGTGATTGCTGTCTGACACAGCCATGCCTGAGACTCAAAGCAACACAAACATTCCTCAACGCTGACCCAGATAACCTGTGCTGTTGAACTAATTACACAAGATAACATCATTATCTCTTCATTCTGTGGCCTAAAAGTTAGATGTTTATGAAGTTTGGCATCTTTTCCATCTGCAACAGGTGAAGGAAAGAAACAGCCTTCTCCAGAAGATAATTTCTTAAAATAGATATATCAAATGAGTGGAAGGATGACTCCGTATGTGCTATTTCTCTCTTCCACCTGCAGAGGAATTTGCTGCTCTCTCTGGACTGTAAACTCTGCAGGGGCAGACTGGTTCGCACGCTGTATTTGGACAGTGAATAGCAAAACAGGGTGGGTTATTGCCCCATCTCAAAATAAGTTAAAATGAGTTGTTGACATTTTTGTAAGCATAAATATAAGGTCTGCATCTCTACAAATATAATGCCAATGGAAATAAGTTCAGTCAACAATATTGCCAAATGCAACTGGCATTGCAATTGCTTGCTAATGACTACGTGGCAAGCCTTGTGATACTGGGTAGGAGCTTTTCAAACGCAGCTGCTGTAATCTTTTCCTTCCTTGTGGATCTGAGATGCCACAAATGGAGTGAAAGAGAGAGAGAGAGAAAGAGAGAGATAGAGACAAATGGAGAAAGGAAGGAAGGAAGGAAGGAAGGAAGGAAGGAAGGCAGGCAATCTGAATTTCATGGCTGCTGAGAAATTGTGAACCACCAAACCTGAAATATATTAATAGAGAAACCACTTCCTTCGATCTTCAATTACATATATTTGAGTTATTTTCAATGCATTCAGACAATACTTTAACATCTTGTGCAAGGCTGCTTTCCTTCTCAGACACTGCAGTTTTTTTCTCTTTGCATTTCTTATGCCATTCTTCTCATCCACTCAGCCACCTATTTTTAGCTTGATTTGACATGAATTTCTTTCTTGCCCTTTTCGCATATACTTATTCATCTGCACTGACCTTATTTTGACTCTTAGCAAGTGACACACTTATGACACATGCACAGACACCTAGGACTGGAATGCATTCATATACATTCTCCGTGTACCTTCAGGCTCCATACTGTCCTTGCTTCCCACCAGAATTTATCACTGAAAAAAATATGCCCTGATGAAGCTCCATGTCCCAGCTATTTAGTCTGTCCATTGAATCTAGGTGTATGGCACTATAAAAACACGGTAGGAAGTCTTTAATTCCTAAATCCCATATTTAGATGTATTCTAACATGATGATGATTACCTTGCATTTTCAATATCTTATTTAGATGTCATAGTCCTTCAATACTTCAGCTGTTTGTGGCTCTTTGGCATGCGATGCAATGAGGTTATCTTGGTAAACTTCTGACTGGGCTGGACTCCGTATCACAGAAACCACGACCGTGGTTGGCAGTGTCTACTCCCTAGATAACTATTTTAGCAAGTACTGAATGAGTATGGAAACTAGACACGCTGGCAGAGTGATGTAGGGAAACTCATGCTGCGTTCGTCCATGCAGCACCTTTCAGTAAATAAATAAAGGACTTTAGCCTCTGGAGCTGACAACCAGCATCTTTTGCAAGTGGGTAAACAAATAAACAAAAATGCCTTTGATATCAGCCCTGGAACTGTGTATCCTGTTGCTAACCTGAGATAAGCACAAGCCCTTTCCATATGTAAGACTGCATGTGATCCAATGGTTTCACATTGCTACCGTCTCTTTTTCCTTCCCTCTCTAAAATGCCAACCCTATTGGAAAATCAACTTTATAGAACTTATCCACTGCATGCTATGCTCTTGCCAAGACCCCAGATTCGGTCACAGTACACTGCCTCTTTGTGCCTAACACGTTTCCCGTACATTGCAGGACTTGTCAAGCCATGCTGATCTTTGCCTGTGACCCAGCTGTCTGCTAACTAGGATGGCTACTATGCCTTCGTTTGCAGATAATAAGAGACAAGACAGCAGCCTCAGATGGTGAAATAAAAGGCATTTGTGGAAAATGTGCGCAGTTCTATAATTCTTCATTTCTGAAGGCCTTCCAGAAGCCTTCTGTATGCATGGAGAACTTCCAAGAAGGCTTTGAAGGAGATTTCTGTTCCCGAAGAATATTTTGATAAAGAAAATTCTATAATTTACAAATTTTTTTACAATCCTAGCTAAAGGCCCCGCATAACAGCAGTACTCAATGTAGTTGTCCAGAACTTGGAATGAGGAAGGGACAGGCAGTGCTTTTTGCGAAACTGCTCTTGGTCAACGGCATCCTTCAGCACAGCTCACAAACAGGCTTCTTCAGAACTCCTGCTAAAGGGATGCCACAGATATTCGGGATCTGCAGACTGTGCTTGAAGAGCTCTACTGACATTCATTCATACACCAGCTGAAAGCAAACTTGGCCTAATCCCCGAGAACAAGATTTCTACCCACATGGTCTTATACTGCATGCACTCTGCGGTTGCCCCACTACTCCACAAAGTAAAGGCATGCTTAGGGAGAGGACAATAACTTTGGCCTGATGTTGTCCTTATCTATATGAACTCCAGAAGCCCTACCAAGAATCATCTCCAGATTTCTACAGAAGGCTTTTTCTTGTCATATGTATAGGCTTTTCCCAAGTTATACATGCATATAGTTCCAGAAATATCTGGTCATTTTATCATGGATCACCACAGAAGGACTCAGGTTAGGTTTTTCTACCTACTTTCTTACTGTCCTCTCTCTCCTTCTCATCCATCTATCCATCCATCCATCCATCCACCCACCCACCCATCCATTGTCTTCTCACCCTTCCTTTATTGTCCTGCTATGGACACACCTTCAGCCAGGCAGGCTGGCCTTGGCTTGTGCAACCAGTGTACCAGGAAGCCATGAAAGCCTTTACAAAATACAGCTTTTATGAGAGCAATTCCACTTTTTCTATAGGTTTGTGGCTGCTCCAGGCTCCTCTGCTTTGTGTGAACTTCGCTGAGTTTTTTCATTGTCAGATTTATCATATCCAGAGCAATATTTATTTCCCAAAACTAAATCCAGAATATTCTGTATTGTCTTATTCTGCAGCCAGTGCAATGAAACAACTCCACATTGCTTTCCAAAACAGATGCTTCTCCCATGACATTTTCTAGCAATTCCAGTCAAAGTCGGAGCAAGTGACATTTCTCTGCAGGTCATAACGTCTGCCTCCTTTGTCTGCAAAACTGTTTGCTGATGTATTTATTTTGGCAATTTCCAATTCAGATACGTTTTTGTAAGCTTTTCCCTCATGCTCCTCCCATTTTTATTCAACAGGACATTGCACCCTCCAGGATAACCAGATAGCTGTAAGGACCAAGACTTCAGTTGGTGTAAATTGGTAATGCCAATAAAGTCTTTGGAGTGGCACTGATTTACACCAACACTGGTTACTTATTTTCTCACATATTAGCCTTAATAACCCTCTACTAATATAGCTAATATTTCTCATATAATCAGTTTATTTTTTGTAGGAATTAAGCTTTTGTAATTTTATAATATGAAACACAGCAGCAGACCAGACTATAACTAATCTGAATTTATTTATAGACAAATCATTACTCGACTATATATACATGTGTCTAGAGAAGGAATGATCCAGCAATCATTTGCAGTCTCTATCTACTTATGCCACACTTTCCTCTCTAATGCGCACACTTTATGTTCAAAAGTTTCTGCGTTCAGGCTTTCTGATGGTTCTGGTCTTTAAGGCACAAAAGGAAAGGGTGCTTTGCTCTGCCTCAGGCATGTGGCTGGCCAAAGGCGTTTATCTGACATTAGGGAAAGCTATTTCATTTGATTAAAAAGCCCTTTTGTCTTTCTCAAGCCAAAATTTGGAGCTCAAGTCCAGCAAAGTAACTATCTAAACCACAGACAAGGCAAGCAGCTCAGCTGGAATTACTGAGAATAAGAAGATTTTGTTTCTATGTGACGAAAACTGAAGTTGAGTGATTTGAAAATTCATTTATTGCTCATCTAAACCACAATGGGTTTCTGCTGCTGTAAATCTCTCCCTTTTCCATTCTTAATATGTCTTTTTTAGACCCATATACTCTCCTCTGAGTTTATACATGCTTGGTGACACTGTTGTTCACAACATACCAGCACAAAGAAACCACAGTTATCACTGAAGATGCCACTGTAGTAAATAGTTACAAATTCCATCCTATCCAATCAGTATTCGGGGAAATGTAATAGGATATGCACTGAATCACTGCAGACCTCATAATATGGAAAGATCTATCAAAGGCTCTGCAATGAAATACTAAACTTGGGGGAACACAATGTGCAAGTATTTTTAATAAATTGTATTCATTATCAGTGCAACAAGAAATGAAAAAGTTCATTAATAGACAAATAATAATTAATATAATGAATATATGAGATAAATAAATTAATATAATGGCATTATTCTCCTGTACCCATCCATATGTATATACAATAAATGGCATTTTTTTATTGTGATGCCTTTACTACTCATTAAGACAGGTTAAAGCAAAATGTCTTCTGCCTCACATTGTATCTTGTCCCCGAGAGGCCCCAGACTGGTGATGAAAATGCGGTTTCTGTACTAATGAGCTGTGTCATTTTTGCCCCAATCAATAATGATAAGCAGATGTGAAAGACCTTGCAGAATCAGGTGCTGAGAAGAGCCGGAACCAGGCCAGCAGTTTGAGCTGGGAAACAGGTATTTCAACTTTCTATTTGCTGTGACTGAAAGATGTGACAGGGACATTGCAGAACCCACCTCGGCTGGGAGCATAAGGACGGCATAAAAAGCCTAATGTAGAATCATGGAATTGTCTAGGTTGGAAGGGACCTTTAAAATCATAAAGTCCAACTGTTAACACTGCCAAGTTACCAACAAACCATGGCCCTCAGCACCACGTCTACATGTCCTTGAAATACCTCCAGGGACGGTGACTCCACCACTTCCCTGGGCAGCCTGTGCCAATGTTTGACTGAAATTTTTCCTAATATCCATCCTAAACCTCCCCTGGCGCAACTTGAAGCTGTTTCCTCTTGTCCTATCGCCTGTTACTTGGGAGAAGAGAGCGACCCCCAGCTGGCTACACCCTCCTTTCAGGGAGCTGTAGGGAGCGAGAAGGTCTCCCCTCAGCCTCCTTTTCTCCAGGCTGAACAACCCCAGCTCCCTCAGCCGCTCCTCACAAGACTTGTTCTCCAGACCCCTCACCAGCTCCGTTGCCCTTCTCTGGACACACTCCAGCGCCTCAACATCTTTCTTGTAGCAAGGGGCCCAAAACTGGACACAGTATTTGAGGTGGGGCCTCACCAGTGCCGAGTACACGCCTTTCCATTTTGGTAACACACCCCAGCAGCACTGTAGGGATGGAGCAGACCCCTCCCGACCTTTCTGTCAGTCGATCCATCTATAAGGTGCTTTTCACCAGTACCTTTGAGCGCTGGCCCGCAGCGCCGCGGTAGGGTTTGGAGGCCAGCTGCCGGCGGAAGGCGACCGGTCCCTCACAGCGGGGCAGGCCCCGCTCCGCCACCGCCCCCGTCACTGCCCGGCGGGGCGCTGGGGAGGCTGCGCGGGGCGGGGACTGGCGCGGGGAGGGAGAAGATGGCGGAGGCCGAGTGAGTCCCGGGGATGCGGTGGCTGGGGCGCGGGTGGGTTAGGCGAGGCGGGGGTCGGGGAGCCGGGCCGAGCCGAGGCGCCCCGCCGCCCCGTCCTCCCCGCCGGCGAGCGCTGCCGCCGGAGCCCTGCCTC